>CAJNSZ010000018.1:475685-525495 GCA_905329745.1 Rotaria sp. Silwood2 | reverse complement strand
GTTGTTGTAGGAAGTAGCCAAATGGGGATGATTCGGAGGCAGAGCTTTTTCTCTTATTTTAAGTGATTTTTCGTAAAATTCAAATGCTCTCGAGTAGTCACCCATGCTTTTATACACTCCACCGATGTTGCAGTAGGAAGTAGCCAAATGATGATGATTCGGAGGCAGAGCGTTTTTTGTTATTTCGAAGTCTTTTTCGTAAAATTCAAGTGCTTTCGAGTAGTCACCCATGTTGCTATATGCGAGAGCGATGTTATTGTAGATAGGAGACAATGAAGGATAATCTTCTGGGACAGCCTTCCGGTAGACTTCGAGTGATTTTTCGTAAAACGTAATCTCTTTTTCATATTGGCCTTGTTGCCATTTCACTCTACCTAACTGGTGATAGATAAATGCTTGATCACTATCGTCCGAAGTCTGTTCGAGTAACGCAAGATACAACTCTTCAGCCTTGTCGAATTGATTGATTTGGAGCAGCAGTGTTCCCATTCGATACCATCCTGTATCGCTGATCTCTTCGCGGAGGAAATCAGATAATTCATGAAGTTGTGGGTCATCATCTGATGTAAGTTTCAGATCTACTTCATAAATGGAATTGTTCTCGCTGTTTTTTCGAATATCAACAATTCGAAAAATGGTATGCATGGAGAAGAGTATTTCCTCTTCGTCCTTGAAATAACTTTCCTCTCGAATGGAAGCGAATGGAATGGATGAAACCTTGGGGTCAATGGTGATTTGAAAAAGAATACCGACCATGCTGAGTGGTCCTAAGTTACTTTCGGCGAAAAGGCGAGAAACATCGCGATCTGTGGTAGTGGATAAAAAGTTATTGAAAGACATAAGCCCACCTTTGTTTTTTGCGAGCTTTTCAAAATCAGATTTCGGTAGAGCTTGTCCGCGAAAGACAGTAAAGACCCTTCCATGATAGTGACTGATCTGATTCTTGTACAATGCTTCGATTTGTCGATGTAAATCACATAAATAAAACCCCATTCGAATCAACACATCGCTGTTAAGGGTTCTTAATGCACCATTGAGCACCTTGTACGTAAAGTTATGTCTTGTATACCACCATACGGCATTGGATGCTTGATAAGTTCGTTGGAATTCGTCAATAATTTTGAGTTCTTTCGTATTGCCTTGATATTCTTGTTGGCAAAACGTGGCAAAATCTTCCAGAGCTTTTTGGTCGTGCTTTATTTGAAGGATTATTTCCTTGAATTTCTGTGAATACATAAAAGAGGGTTCTAGCTGATTCAAATCTTTGCTAGAACCTCCTTCATTCACGCCAACAATACACACCGATATATTGTCTTGGTTGCACTGTATGGTAGCTGTTGCGAGCTCTTCAAATATAGGTTGGATTGTTGTATGGACACTTTTGATTTTTGGCCAATTTTGAGCCCATAATTGATGTTGTTGTTCGTCACCACGATAGATAAAAATGGCATTCAATGTTTTCATGTGATGGATGTCTGGTACCAAGTGTTGTGCAATTGCACTGGAGGTGATAATGAATGAGATCTCTTCTTCATTGTCAACCAATTGTTGGATGCATTGTTCAGCTGTTGTACATTGATGTACCTGATTGACAACAGCTTTCAATTGTGCCATTGTATTCTGCCAAACTTCATTGACCATATCAATATTTTCGTCAACCCAGATAACGAAGCAATTTTCAGCGAAGCGNCGATCACGATCACGAATTTTTCCCTCAATCACGGTCACGTCACGATCACGAAGAAAACTTCTTTCCCACTCACGGTCACGATCACGATTTAGAAAAAAAAATTTAATCACGCACGATCACGATCACGATCTGAAAAAAAAATTATAATCACGCACGATCACGCTCACGCGTGAACGTGATTCGTGATCGTGACCGTGATTCGTGATTCACGCAGTACACTAAATGTGAGTAGATACTCTTTTTTTGACACTTGTCGAAATTCATACTTTTACCAACCATGATGGAAAACAAAAAATAAATGCGACTGTCATGTTCAAGTGTGAGTACAGAAGATCGACTGTAAATACCTTGAAATTCAAATCTTTCGATCCACACATCTTATGGGCACCTCATATTAGAAATTAGTTAGTTTGGCAATGAGAACATTCATTTGACTTGAATATGATCCATCTCTTTAACTTAAGGTACATGACTTTCCATTGTAAAGAGTAACAGTGAATTTACTTTCTCGTAGTTTATAAAAATAAAAATCATTTATACATACGTAAAATCAGGTTCACCACTAAATTCAAGTGATGTTTGACTTTCACCTTTCTTATATTCAATGGAACAATCAAGTAAAACAATTCGTGGATTTTCGATTCGTCTAAATGACAAAAAAAAAATCAAAAGAACAAATTACAATTCTACTTCATTAATATATCTCAATACCTTTTCATTTTTGGATGAACAACATCTTTATTAAGCATAGCACCTTTAAGTAAATATGAATCTTCTACTGAACCTCCAGGTATCTATATTAAAAAGTAATTTATAAAAAGATCAAAAAAAAAATAAAAGAAATCAACTTTTTCGAAACGAGCATATCGTTTAATATCAATTTCTCGTCGTCCATTTTCCTCAATCATTACTGTTTGTACAGCATCAAGTGATATTTGACAAGCCAAATCACTCCTAATTTTATTTAGTCATTAAAAAATAGTAAAATAAAATAATTTTCAAACATACCATCGTGATAAATATTTTGTTCCAATACAACTTTTAATAACACATAACATTTCATCTCGATTGTTAATATCAACTGGTATACTAGCTTTTGTTTTCATTATTTCAATAGAATCTTCAAGTGCTTTTCGATATGCACGAATAATAACTGTTGCATGTAAACCTTGTTGAAGATACTGTTCAGTTTGAGCTAATAATTCACCAGCTAAATAAAACGATTTTGTTTTCATTTATTCTCTATATAATATGTTGAAATTTACCTAAAATAATCACACTTGTTGTACCATCACCAACTTCTTCATCTTGTGTTCGACTTATTTCAATCATTGATTTAGCAGCAGGATGTTGAACTTGTATCTAAATAAGACATATTAAAAAATAATTTGAAAAACTCAATTAGTCTAATATACTTCACGTAAAATAGCATTGCCATCATTTGTTAAGACAATACCACCCATCGGATCAAGTACCATCTATTAAAGAAAATTTTACTAGAAAATTTATTCAAGAAAAAAACGATAACAAACTTTAAGCATTGCTCGTGGGCCAAGACAGGTACGAATTGTATCTGCAATAGTCTTACAAAAAAGTAGATCATTATTAAAATATTAAAGACATAACAAACAAAAACCAATACTTTGGCAGCAAAAATATTGCTGAATTGAGCTTTTTTTCCTTGATCTCGTTTGGTATTTGCATCTAAACGAAAATTGAAGGGATCAATCAATTCAATATAGATTTTCCTACTTAGAATCATTATTGGTTGAGAGCTACCAGCACCACCGAACATCATTTTTGATGTTTTATTAAAAACTTATCGAATCGATCTAGAAAAAGTTATACCTAAATGAAAGAATGCAAGCAAGAAAACTATATTTATTCCTTTATTTACCATTGAGATCCACTATCATCAGGAAAAGAACTGGATGACTGTTTCTCATTGACCTATCAAATAAAACACAATTACTTAACAAGCGACATCTACAGGATGTCTGAAAAGTCCGCACAAAAATAAAACTTGAAGAGTTCCTCAATAACTCAAGTGATTTACATGGTTTTTCCATAATTTGATCTTATATTCATTGACGTTTTGATTAACATATTGCAGATAGAATGACTGTGTCTATCAACATTAGAATCAAAATAGACTTATTATTAGTCAAATTATAGTTTTCAGGAGTGTAACTTATGTGAACGTGACAAACACCTTTCTCCATGTCATGAAAATCACGGCAGCTTTGAAGATTTTGAAAAAAAAACTGGCGTAATATCGCGATTACGGTACAATAAAGATTTTTTGAAAATCGGCTATAAATCAGTGTCATAGATCGCATTTAATCTTTCGTTGTTGTTGTGAGATCCAAATGGATCCACTTTACAGTTTTTCATCTAGTACTGCATGAAGATTTGTTGTTGCATATAATTTCTCTTCTCTATTCTTTAGTAGTTACATAATATCTTGACAGAGAAAAAATACTGCTGTAGGTCCACATGTATCCTAGAAAACTAAGGGTGTTATAGGCATAATAATTTTATTTGTCTTTGTAAAACTGTCATATTTTGTTTCCTAATTGTTTTTTTTTCAAATAGATTCTTTTGTACGTTCATTATTAATAGTAGTGATTCTCATTTTCTTTATAAAGTGTGACATTTGGATTGTTGTTTTTATCAAAACCACATTACATTGTTAATCTTTAGACAAATGTTGAATTCTGATTCTTGCTAGTGAGCTACGATGGACTAATGCCATTTTAGGTATTATAAACATAAATCAAGCAACTACACGAAAGTCAAAGAGTGACAGATAATTTTCTATACAAACCTATACCCTAATTTATTATATTTTAAGATCTCTGTTTATCAATATGAGAAGAAGGTGATGCATATTATACGTTTCTTTTTTTCAATTTAGATTAATAATAGTTTTGCATAATGTTTTTTTTTCTTGTCAACATCAGCTATGATGCATAGTGTGAACACCATAGGTTTCGAAAAAAGAATTATTTTTTTCCTCTAATATGTATGGATGAGAGAGAAAAAAAAAACTAAAACAACCTTTAGTTTCTCATTTTCTTCTTGCATCAACTTACTAAAAAAAACAAAACAAAAGTAGTAATAATAAAAGATTGATAGATATTCTGTTATGACAAATAGTTTATCATCAAAATCACAAACATCACACTTAACGATGACTCCATATAAACTGCATAAGGATTCATTCGTTTTTGCTAATGGTGATCGATATGATGGTGAATATATTATTACAGACGCATGTCAAATAATGCGCCATGGTCATGGTAAATATATAAGTGCTAATCAACAATGTACTTATGAAGGTTCATGGAATCATGATAAAATGCATGGAACAGGACAATTAACTTTTGACAACAGTACATCCTATAATGGAGAATTTCAATCAAATTTTTATAATGGTTTTGGCATATACACATGGCCAGATGGTTCACAATATAAAGGTTTATGGAACAACTCAAAAGCAGTGGGTAAAGCAGAATATTATGATTCCAATTTGGGTGCTTCATTCGTTGGTATGATCGACGAGCAAGGGATACAAATGCGATATAAACTTAATTGTGCATAAATAAATAAATAAATATTTCTTTATTGTTTATAGTCCATGTATAGTGGCGAACATAAGTTTAAAGCAGCTGTTTTTTCAAGTTTTCTTTTGTATGATAATAGTTAGTAAGAATCTGAAAAAAAAACATTCGTATAACTGAAAGGGCTCTCTATCAGAATTGTTAGGTCGAAAGATTTCAGCAAAACTGCTTGGATGAGGATCCGAAAAAAAATCAAGACCTTGAAAACCTGTTTGCTGGCTTCAATTTGAAACTTTAAGGGAAATATATTATTTGATAGAACAAAATGAGACGTATTCGACTTTTTCATGACCTTCCTTCCTATCCAACTGCATTCAATCTACAGAAAGTCTCAAAGTGTCGAACATGGTAAAGTTATTGAAATTTTCAATAAAAAGAAGAGAATAATACTTCCTGAATCTTTTGTAAATAAAATACAGTTCGATGAAGGAAGTTCATGGAGAAGTCGGAGGCATGTCATTTTACTCGATCAAATAAAATCTTTTTCTAAAAGCTTCGAATCGAAACCAGAAAGTAGGTTTTGGAAGCCTTGATTGTTTTACAGATCCTCAACCAAGCAGTTTTGCGAAAGTCTTGGGATCTAAAAATTCTGATAGAGAATGCTCTCAGCTACACAAATTTATTTTTCAGGTTCTTACTAGCTATTGTCATCAAGAAGAAAACTTGGAAAGACAGCTGCTTTAAACTGTTGTCCATCACTATGCATATCTGAAATACATGTTCATGAAATAATCTATTTGATTTATTGATAAGATGTTTATTAATTGCATTCAAAATCATAATGCTTTTTAAACTGAAATGATAACTATAATTCTTTGAAACCTATTTAGAAATTTCTTGTTTTTTAGTGACCTCTGCTTTAAAAAAGAAAATTTGTCTTTGTGTAGTTGCTGCCATAGAACAGATCGTTTAGATGGTGTTCTGTTGTCAACTTCTTTCTTTTTGAAGAAAAAAAAGAGGGAGAGAAAGAGGAGAAATAACAAAACAACAATCCATCATGTTTGTCGATTAACTGCTCTACTTACAAATTTAATTTTTCTTTCTTTTCTTTTATGCTTTAGGTAAATAAATTGGCAACGTAAAATGAACTAAGGATAAAATATGGGTGCCGCATCATGTAAAAGTTCAAAACCGGTTCCGGAAAAGCAACAAAAAGACGATAAGAAGTAGGTTAAAATAGTTAGTTAAAAAACATATTGCTCATACGGGTACTTGTTTATTATCGCGCTGTCAAATTTTTTTAATTTTTTTAAAATTGCTATTCTCAGACGGAACAAGATCACAACATATAAAAAGGGGATTAGGTGCGGGACTGTAGGTGCTTATGGAAAGAAGGGCCACATCCACATCCGCATCCCATACCTTCACACATGGCAACAAAACGAAAGAAGATATCGACAGAATCCCATACATGATGACGTCACAACAATAATAGAAAGAAAGAAAACATGTACTAGTCGTTATACTACCTAACAAGCAATTCAATATTATATAGGGCATGATAGGATTGATAATAAGATAACAGATAAAATAATACTCAAAAATTAAAAGATTTTGGCCGAGCGATAAGAAACAAGTACCATTTAATACGAATTGAAAACTATTTTTTACCGATGATTATCTCATGAGAAAGCCACTCCAGGCAATAAAAAGCTTTTGAGTTAAAGTTTTATTTACGCACAAGAAACGCATAGATTGTGCAGGAAAAAATCTATGAAGATATTGGAGAAAATTATGATTTAGCTGTAATATCAAATTTTAATCTAAAACTTGGCTCATATCAAGATCACAATCAGATAATAGAATGCAATATACTGTTTTTCGAATAACTTTTGATAGGAACAGCATAGAAACCTACAATTTTCACCATTCAAGAGAGAAATCCCAAGACTATCTACGTATAACAAAATTTAGTTTGCCAACAACTGACCAATCGCGAGACTTCTTTACAAAGATTCGACAAAATATATTCGGAAATCATTTCCCTTTAGACTTCGAGTTGATATACGATAAATTGATAGGGAAAGTTCTTCTCTTTCAATTTACGGAAGCTTCAATTTTCTAGTCCGCTTAGTTGAACAGTTACAATTATTTTCCCCGAGACCTCCAATTCCAGTAATTTGACCTTAGGAGAGTAGAAAAGGGCTAAAGACAACAGTATTTTTATCATGCTGAGTTGAATGGTGATGCTTTTTTGAAATTACAAAAGTACTGAAATAGTGGCTTCGGGTCGTTGTAAAAAGAGAAATGAACATCGCAACACTGAACTCGACATGATGAATTACTTCTGCTATGAACTTTTTCTTAGTCTCCGAAGATCAATTTACTGAAATTGGACGTCTCGGAAAAACCCTTTGTAACTCTTGAAGTCAACGGACTAGAAAATTAGAGCTTCCATAAATTGAAAGAGAAGAATTTTCCCTATCGATTTGTCCTACATCAACTTGAAGTCCAATGGAAAATAGTTTCAGAATATCTTTTGTCGAATCTTCGTAAAGAAGTATCCTAATTGGTCAGCTGTTGACCAATCAGATTTTGAAATACATGGATGGTTTCGGGATTTCTCTCTTGAATGGTAAAAACTGTAGGTCTCTATGATGTTCCCATCAAATGTTATTCGAAAAACAGTAGAGTGTATTCTATTCTCTGGTTGTGATCTTGATATGAGCCAAGTTTCAGATCAAAATTCAAAAATTTGAGTTTTCTGAGAAAGCGGAATATTGCAGAAAACTTATAATAACATGACGATATTATTATTACAGCTAAATTTCCTTAATGTATTCAATGTTGTGTACTCTGATAACTTTTGAGTCATTTAGATCTTGCAATATCCTTTCCTAAAATAACTTTTAATATAAACTAACAGAAATTTAACACAATATAGTATTTTCTCATGATAAGATCGTGTCTGAATTTAGATATTTAACTGGCAACAGATAGTTCTGAATAGCGTTTTGAAAATGGGTTCGACAAGCTTAGGAAGTAACTGTTAAGTTGTAACTCTGGAGAAAAGATTAATCTAGCATTAAATCCATTGTTTTGTTTTTCGATCAATAGTAACGATAAATGGCTGCACATGTAAAAGAAAATATTTGAGACATTCGATACTTTTCTAGCATGACATAAAAAAAAACCGTTTACGAAGAAGCTAAGTCAACTATCGAATGTCGTTCGAACTCATATTTACTCTATGAGTAAAACTCAGGAGAAATTAAGAACCTTCTAAAACGATTCTGATCTCTATATAATTCAGCTGGAGTTATCACCATTTTAGTTGCTTGTTTACCTTTATGTCAGCTATTCATAGAAAACTTTGTTGCTAAATTTCCATCTGAAATTTTGCCCAAAGGCAAGTCTCATAACCACTGCCATACCCTAAAACTTTCAACGCAAATGAATACATTTTTCTTGAGACATTGAGTATTCAACAACAAATTCTTATATATCGCAAGGCAAACTGAGAGTGTGTGTGTGTGTGGATTCATCTTATCTTAACTCCACTCACACCCACATCCACACCCTTATCCATTCATATAATCGCACCTTTTTTTTTGGAATAAAAATTAATTTAAAATATCAGAACTTTCTAATTCAAAATAATTTTCGTTAGGAACATCACTATCGGCGTATTTGGTCTTGATGATGCTGGTAATAAATCTTTGCTTGTTATACTTTTTTTTCCTTACATATGTATACTTTATTTAGGTAAAACATCAACAGTTAAAGCGATTGAAGGAGGTATAATATTCATTTCATATGTTCTCTTCGAATTGATTTTATATTCTAAAGATCCAACGGATGATGTTTCACCAACAATGGGTTCAAATTCAACAATGGTAACAGATCCATTGAATGGAAAAAATTATCGTAGTAATAAAAATCAACAGCATATACGAATGATTGATGTAAGTGGTGAGAGAAAATTTCGTCAATATTCATGGTCACAATATTATGATGAAATACATGGTTTAATATTTGTAATTGATGCAAGTGAACGAGATCGATTACGTGAGAATCAAGAAACTTTAGAAGATTTACTTGAAAACGATAAACTTAAAGATAAACCAATTCTTATGTAAGTTTGTTTTATTTTTTTTTATTTTCAAAAAAAAAAAAAAAACAAAAGAAAGAATTTTTCTTTCTTTAAAATTAGTTTGGCAAATAAACAAGATCAGAAAGGTGCTATTAGTAATGAATATGATTTAAAACGTAAACTTAATATTGAAAAATTAAAAGCAAAACATAAAATTGTAAGTTGCATAATTATATTTAAAAGAGAATTTTAATTAAAAATTTCTATTTAGGAATTATGTACAGCATTACCTCAAGATAATAAAAATAAAGTAGATGAATCAATTCGAAAAGGTTTTTCATGGTTAATTCGAACAATTGATGATAATTATACAGAATTAAATTTACGTGTTACGAAAGTAAAGAATAGTCGAACAAATAAAAAATTTAATCAATTTGACGATGATGAAAATGATAGTGATGAGAAATATTCAAAAGAAAAGCGTACTAATCATACAGCTAAAAATACAGATTATCATTCAAAAATTACTTCGGAAAAACTTCCAAGTATCTATACGAATAAAAACAAAATAAAAGCCGCTAGTGATGACGACGATGATGATGATAATATTAAATCATCTTCAACCAACGATTTTAATAAGAAAAAAAAAATAGTAGGTGGTAATAAGAGTAATGATACATCGATAAAAAGATCAACTAGTAATGATCCAAAAGCATTTCGATCAACATATGAATCATTTCCTGAAGAAACTCCATGGTCAACATCATCAACTCTTAAATTAACAAAGAGTGAAGATATGTTACCAAGATTTAGTACAAAATCATCCATAACAAATGATTCAAAACGACGAAATATGAGTCCTCTTGTACATGACACAAAGTCGTACACAAATGGTTCATTATCAAAACGAAATAATGCTAGTGATGATGAAGAAGATTATTATGGACAACAAAAATCAAAAGTAAATTTTTCAAAAAAAAGAGAAAATTTTTCTTGTTTATTGTTGTTTTTTCTTTGTAGTCAACAAATCGATTTGATAATACGTCTTTTTCAACAAATAAATTTTCTTCAAATATTAAAAAACCATCGTCAAGTATGTACGATGATGACGACGATGATGATGATATATATAATAAAACAAACAATCGTCCTACAATTACAACACCAAAAAAATCTTACGGTCGTCATGATGATGATGATGATGATGATGATGATGATGAAAATAATTATTTAAAAACATCAACAACAACTAAAACAATTAAAACTTACAACTATGATGATAACAGAAATTATCACCGATCATCCGATCGTTTAAATCTTAATAATGAATATCGAGGAACTGTATCAAAAACAACAAGTCGTACAAAATACAATGATGATGATGATGATGATGATGATGACGAT
This sequence comes from Rotaria sp. Silwood2, assembly GCA_905329745.1. NCBI lineage: Eukaryota > Metazoa > Rotifera > Eurotatoria > Philodinida > Philodinidae > Rotaria > Rotaria sp. Silwood2. The sequence goes on along the minus strand of CAJNSZ010000018.1, from coordinate 514,745 downwards.
GATAATCCAATATCTAAGCCAATAACACGTTCTACCTATAATAATGATTACTCAACATCAAAACCAATAAATCGTTCGAAATTTGAAGATAATCATTATTCATCAACAAAATCAATGACAAATTCAAAATATGAAGATGATGACTATCCGAATACATCAAAAAAATCGAATTATTCATCATCTTATAATAATAATTATGGTAACAATACTTCTCGATCTCGTTTTGAAGATGATGATTTTTTTACATCAAATGGTGAATCAAATAATGCTAATCGATTTCGAAAAAAAACAGATTATGACAGTTAAAATATTGTTTTTTTTGCTTGTGAAAAGTTTTGTTGAATTTTTCAAACTATAAAATCTCATAGTTTTTTTTTACCTAGAAGTGAAACAGAAATGACTTTCATATTATCTATAATACGGCGAATTGATTTGTTTTGTTATAAAAATAAAGATCTGCAATACAATAAAGGGTGTGGCATAAGTTCTGATTCCATCCGTATTTTGACNTAACCAATGCACAGTATTTGTACCTGTTTTTTTTATCATCTAGTACGTTTATTTTAAAAGCAAAGTATACAATAAGATGCAGCGTGACAAGCTCTACAAGTTGCATTAAAAAACTTATTTTATATATGCACTCTTCGTTTTTAAAATGGGTAAATATCTGTGCGACCAATTTCCGACGCTGCGAATAAGATGATTTATTTGTAGCACAGAATTTTACTTATTTTAAAAACAAAAGGTGCATCTATATATAATAAGTTGTTCTTGGTAAATTGTAGAGCTTTTCACGCTGCATCTTATGGTATACTTTGCTTTTAAAATAAACGTACTAGATGATAAAAAAAAAACAGATACAAATACTGGTCATTGATTATGGGACACCCGTTAGCTTCGATAGTTGGGTATTTTTTATGTGTTGGATAATTTTCATTTAATTTTTTTTTTCTTACCTTTCTACAGAAATAAATTTGATTATGATTTTGTAGAAAATTTCACGGGGCATCTTTTGGAAAAACAATCAACTTTAAAGATCAAAAAGAAAAAAAAAGTTATAGTCAAAATACGGATGGAATCAGAACTTATGCCACACCCTTTATTGTATTGCAGATCTTTATTTTTATAACAAAACAAATCAATTCGCCGTATTATAGATAATATGAAAGTCATTTCTGTTAAGATTTCTTTCTTTTATAGTTATATAAATTAAGACTTTGACTATTTCGTATATATGTTTCTGTTTATATCATGACACGTAATTGAATAAAAGTGCAAAGTATCTGTTTATTCTTACAAATCAGGAAATGATTTTCCTTTCATCTACAAGAAAATCAATCTATACTCTATTTGATTTCACTTGAGGCAGAAAAAATATCTACCTCATCAAGACTATTATTATAACATAAACTGAATTATATCGAATTTTGTATGTCAAATAAATCTTACTCAATCAAAAAGAAAAGCATAATATTAAATTCATAGAATAATTTTTTTTTCTATATAGACATATTTTTATGAGAAGTTAATTTTCATTAAAATACATTCATGTCAAATACATCGTTATTATTCTTTGAGTTTGCATTAATTATTTATCATCGAATATGTTAGCTAGTCGTAAAACAAGATGTTAAAATCTAACATTTGATTTTCTTTTCTTTTTATCATTTTGTTTTGTAAAATAAAAATACACATGACAATTAAAAAGAAAAAAATTAAAATAAAATCAACCGAATTCTTTACAATCACTGGGAAGTGAATAGAGCAAAAGAAAACTTTTGATGCTTTTTTTTTGCATTGATAATTCAAATACGATGGATTGTTTTAAGTAAAAGGAGATAAAAGTTGACTAAGTAATTCATTTTTCGATAAAGCTTTAACAAAATTTTCTTTTGTTATAAGACCTTGTTCATTACAATGACATGAAGCAATGAAATGTTTGAGCAATTCAACCGATTGTAAATCATTACCATTACCACCTAACATTCGTAAAACATACTAAAATTAGATAAATATATAAGATTTTTTTTCTCTTTATTAAATAATTTCAATTTCAAATACCTTAGCCATAATATCAATCTCAGACTGATCAATATAACCATCTTTGTCTATATCTAAAAATAATAAACAAAAATCATTTGTTTTTTTTCTTCTTTTCTTTCGATATTCAAATGAATATTTTATACCATAAAGTTGAAAAGTATAATCAAGTTTTTCTTCTATTGTACCTTTTGTTGTTAATAAAAATCCAATAGCAAATTCTTTAAAATCTATTTATATATAAAATATATTTTAGAATATAGAAATAATTTTAAAAAAATAATATTTTCCTACCAACTTTACCATCGTTATCTGTATCAAATGCTTCATATATAGCATTAACAACATGTTCAATTTTATCTATGTCGCATGTACTTAATTCTTTATAACATTTTAGCATATCTTTTTTTGTCATTTTACCATTTGGACATCGTGCCTAAATGACACATAATAAATATATAAGAATTTATTATTATTTTTGCTATAAAAGACTACATTGTGCACTAATGGCAAGAAAATTCTCATAGAATTCATTAGAACATAATGAAAATTGTGTCTATTGAAAAGACACAAGAATAATGTCTTTCTTTTTTTCTTTGTTCAACTTATAAGAAAAACACTCTATGATAGACATATGTGAAGTTTTTTTTTTTTTTTAATTTCTCTTTATTGTTATATAGTCAGTGATCCATTAAAGAAAGAATATGTTGCACCAGACGCGACAGTATTTGTTTTTCTATACTAACAAACTATATTGAGTCGTTGATTACTGGGTCCGTATATATGCGTGCTAAGCTTTTATGCAAATTGTAACTTTTACAATCTTCGTATTTTCTTCGGTCATAGAATATTCTCTATTTCTCTTGTTCTTTTAATATCACAACATTATTATATGATGTCACTGTATATGTATATCAAATGTAGACGAAGGAATCGACAACTAAGAAGTCGATGAGAACTCATAGCCTCTCGTTCGATCTGAGTCGTTTAAAGTCTTGTGGAATTCAACAAAAACTCGTAAAAATGTATAGAATTATAAAACGTTACGATTACTGCTGTAGCTCTAATTATTACAGAAGATCAACCGTTCAGTTTTATTGGATATATATAATCCTATGGAACCATAGGATTATCTATGAAGCGATGCAATGGTTTCATAAAGGTTTCAGAGAACTCTATTGGATTCTGCAACTATTAAATGTTATGATTTTGACTGAAGCTTAACGCAATCCGTTGTTTTCTCGTGATGCATATAATCGATTCCAGACTTTTACGAGCAAATCGACATTTTTTTCATCCTTCCAAAAATATCGTAACCAAAGGATTAACAAGATCCCTATGATTTACATTCTATGAATTCTTTTGCATTCTTTGAGTTTTCATCGAAAAGAAATCGGAAATTTCTTCTATTCAATATAAAAAAATAGAAACCTATTGTAAATTAGTTAACTGAATATCAACAAAGACATTTATATAAATTTTACCTTGAGTTCGTTAAACCAGTCTGTGATTTCAGAAGATTTCATTCTTGTTTTACGTTTAATCATAGTTACTGTGCTATCGTCCAGCGTGGTCGAACTGAAGTGTGAACCCATGTATAGACCATACACTGGGAGAAATGCTCGATCTTGAAAATAAAAGAGAGAGAAAAAAATTTCATAGATGCACTAGAAAGCTTCTGAAATTGAAAACGTAGAAGAAAAATAAATGTCAGATACATTCTTTTTTTTTTCTTGTCCATTTTTACGTCAATCAACCTACATATTTATTTTTGATTGACGTCATCGGATTCTTGTACCTGTTTTTTTTATTGTTACGGTCTGTACAACCACTGTCTATACATAATTAATAGTTCTCCGCATGCACGTAATTTTGTTGTTACATTTTAATATAAATAACTAATACATAATAAAATTATATTAAATAAGGTTATATATACACCTATGTATACGCGGAAAGATATCTTCCTTTTGCATTTATAATAAGGTGAGATTGAAAAATAACATACTTTTCGGTTACATAGTCACATGTCGAAATAATTATTTGAAGAAGAAAAAAAACGAAAAACATACTTGTCGTTACGTATCCGAGTATGTTTTAAACACCAGATTGAATAAAAAATAATAATATGAGAAAAGAGAACAAAAAGAAAGATGAATAGCATATACTAACATAGTTATTTAATAGACTAACTTATAGATATGTTTGTGTGCTAGTAAATAAGATTCATTTGAAGTCAACTAGATTATTTTTTTTTTCTTATTCATATTCAATAATTGAAATCATGCACGCTTTTCATATTTTTTATCTGAGCTGCTGATAACGATAGTTCCTGTAAAACAAATAACCTACTGTTACTGCTATGTGCAAATGCCAATGCTGAAGAAAAGAATTGTTTCCTGTATAAAAAAAAATCACTTTCCTTTACGCATTTATATTAGCGTTAGCAAATACAAAAGAGAAGAAGACGACGAAGAAGAAGAAAATGCTTAAAGGTTCTCTTGGTTTTTTTAAGACTTAGAATTAGTCAATGTTTGAGTATAATAGACATTATGATAACAGCTTAGCACAGAAAAATTTCTAGAAAAAAAAAAGTCTAAAACAAATATTAAAAAGAAGCATGAAATAATAAAAGAAAACAACTATCGTTCTGGATGATTGAGAAAAAAGAATAAGTATGAATTACGTCGTTGAATGAATGATTAAAAACATCCTAGTCATAGTATGAAAATGACATTTTTTTGCTAAATTGTGTCTTTTTTTTAAAGTTCTTATGCACGCATACCTGTTACTGTGTGTTTTCTTTCTTTGCAACAGCCAAAAGACATTAAAAAAAGAAGAAAAACCGAGAAAAAAAGAAGAACAGAAAATATATGATAATCGCCATCATCGTGGTTCGTTGTGACTGCTGCCATAAGCTCATATACACATGAATGGAAAGATGTTAGGCGTGAAGCAAAGGACAAAGATAAGAAGGCATAGGAAAACGCAATGCGCAAAAATGCTTTCTTTCGGACGACTAATGAGCATAACTACCGCGTGTAATGAACCGTAACTTATTTGTAACTGACAATGTTATTGTTGTGCTTGAGTTTTTCTTTTTTTTTTTTTCTTGCTTAACTAAATATGATATTCTTCATATTTCTTGTTAATAACGGTGAATGCAATGTTTTTAGACATAATTGCAAAAACAGTACGTACCTCAAATAAGCTACATTGAAAATTTATTAAGTAAACTCTAAGATTTATTCTACATTAATAGAAATTTGATCACGATGTTGCTGTCATATCTAATTGAAAAATGTCTATATGAACAGCTCCACATATGCCTGTTAAGAAAATTTACATAACAGCAAGAATTGCGAGGCAAATATTTTTGTTATGAAAATACAAATAGCTTGATTTCAAAAACAAGGAATTATTTTATACCCCTGACAGATTTGTATTACTGAGCTAACAATAAACAAACTTCAACTTCAATCTAGAAGTAATAATAAAACTTGTAATGAACCGCTGAGAGTTTTTTTTCTTCTTCTTTATGCACTAACTGTGTATTTCAATTATTTTGTTTCTCAAATCGTATCTTGATACTTTAAAAAAAAAAAAAAAAAACTTGTTATCAGTGCCGACAAAAACAAAACAAAATAAATATTTCATTCTATCATAATAATATTCTCGAAGTAAATCATACTTCTTGGACCGTTTCATGAAGAAGAAGCAAAAAAATAAGATTTGAAAATTAGAATAGTATTTACCTGATGATGCAAATGAAGTTTCTTTTTAGTTAATGTTATTTTTTGAATTTAATGGACACAAAATAATTATCAGAATGAAAAATATGTAAGAAAAAAGAAAAGCAAAATGATGAAGAAACAGAAGGAAGAACGCCACTAAGCAACCCGACTACGCTCGTTACTCGATCCAGACTGACAGTTTTTCTCTTTTTTTACCAAGCGTATGACATGTTTCGCATCAAGATTTTTCTTTTTGCATGTATTATACTAACTAATAGAAAACAGTTCGTGCTCTACTTTCCTTATTCAAAACTAAAAATTATATAAAAATTAGTTTTTGAAATCAAACTATCATATATGATGATAAAAAAGTATTTTGTATTTTGACATTACTTTTCTATTTGATTCAATTCTATTTTATGATCATCTTACTTTAATAAAGTAAGATAGGAGAATGAATTCTATTTATTATAATGAAACAAAAGTAACATTGCTTAAATATAATATTGTGTTGTGATATTTAAGTACTGATAAAAGAAGTTTGTTTTACATATGAAAACAATACTTATAAAGTAGAACATAATGCTGTTTTCTATTGAAAAGAAAATGAATTGTAAGACCTGTGATTATTAAGTTCAAATACGGATTCAAGAAAAAAAAAAAGAACTTTTTTATTTAGTATATAATTAAAATTTATAACAATCTAAATTAATTTCATCAATATAATTGGTTGAAAGATTATTTGACTCCACAGCATGTTCCTAGAAATAATGGATTAACATATATTCCATTTATTTAAAAGAAATATTCAATGAGATTATTATATCTTTTGATTATGACTTTCTTGGTTAGATCTCATATAAAATAAATAAAATTTAATAATAATAATAATAATATTCTTTTTTTTAATGTCATATTTACTTGTAACTATCTTGTTAGAAAACGCGAAGTATTGATCGTCTTTTCCTAGAAACTATTCAGCATGACATAGAATAAAATACATTTGAAAACAAATAAAATCATATCCACAGTCTATTTCACCATAAGTAAAAATATTTTCATAATTAAATTCTATTTTTCTCAAAAGAAAACATGTTTTCTTTGAATAAGAAAACTACTTTTATTTATAGTCATAAATTAAAGTATCAAGACTAATTGACTGTATAATCTTTAGTTTTTTTTTTTTGTTATGTAAGTCAATGAGACTTCTTTAGTTCAATGTAAAAAAAACGTTTCTCTACAAGAACTCTTATCTATGAAATCACGTATAATGCTTTATTTCTTTAATCCTTATTGATTGCATGTCAAACTAACCCTTTCATGTTAAAAATTTTCATGCATAGGTTATAGAGTTCAATATATATTCACATATATTTGTGTTCAGCAGTTTTATCTCGTTAGAATTAAAACTATTGAATATATAAGAAAAAAGTTTCGGCATTATTCAATGGACCATATGAGTAAAGTTTAAAGATGTACTTTGTTTATACAAAAAATAAGTTATGTTTTTTTTTTTGTAATTATCGATAATAAGTTTTAATTATAATAATCAAAATATTTCGACTCAATAATTCTTGATATTTTGTCTTTCGTGTAATTTTTGCACTGTATGATTTACTCGTGAGTCTTAGTGATTAAAAAACAAGTATAGCAGATAATAGTTTGAGAAAACAAACAAATAAACAAACAAAAAATAAAATGAGATATTACATCAAGAGAAAATTAAATGATGCTATTAATTTGCACATCAATGAATATTTCTTCTTATTTTTTTTTTTTTTTTTTCAAAATCCATTTCAATATACTTTGTGTCATTCTTTGAGATGTAAAAACAAAAGAAAACAAATGACTAGTAAGCAAAGCAAGAAAAGAAAAAAGAAGAAGATTATAATTGCACGATCATATTTCATTTCTGTCTACCATAGTTCTATAAATTCGACACCAGTCCAATTTTCTTCACGTTTTTTCCAATAATTATGTTGTGAATCTTCATCACGAATAAGAATAAATGAATCACCGTCACGTTTAAACCATTTAGGAGATAGATCATTGCCACTACGTTTGCGTTGAGCTTGTTCTATACGAGCTTTTTCTTTTTCAGCTTTTTCGATTTGTCCAGCTTCGAGTAAACTAATATTAAACAAAACAAGGAAATAATTAAATTTAGATTAGAACAAAATAAATCAACAAACCGTTGATCAGGTCGAAAACGGGTATCTGTGGGTGGTAGTTGCTTTCGAAGATCATCATCAAGTTCATTTAATTCTATAGCAAACCGAGTAAAACCATAATATTGTTTCGAATTTTCAGGTACAGCACCTAGATAAAATTTAAAACATCACTTTTAAAACCAGTGAACACATATACAAAGTTACCAATACCAATCAAATATGCGTGAGGATTAGATATATTGTCATCTCAATCCACTCTCATATTGCGTAGTTCTTTAGAAATCAAAGCAACTGTAATCCATAATATAAGCACATATGGGAATGAAGGAACAATACTCCTACCTTTCAGCTATCTTCCAGCATGGGATGCTACCTAGCGGCAGACTCATTAGTCAGAAATCTTCCATTACAACTATTAATAGCTGTGGTTATTGCCAAAAGATCAGTGTAATAAAAAGTTCTTGCTCTCAATTCCTTGGCCTCCCCATACGCACTAGCCACAAGAGCAGATGTATGTCACAATGCAGTTAACATCCTATTGGATGGGTGGTCGGAGACAAATTATTGCTAGTAACTTACCCAAGATCATTCTATGGCAAGTGATAGTAAAGTTTGTACATAGTATTTTGGTAGGTACGTGTCGAACAATATAGCCACTCAACTATGACGGTAGGCCTGTGGAGCCGAGTTACGACCGTTTTACTAAATTTTCGACCCATTTTTAAATATGTACTGAAAAATTCAATAATGGAATTTTGACGTGAAATTCAACCCATAGATAGATCTTATGACTCTTGGAATATTCTGAAAGTTTAAGCAAAAAAGAATCTTTCTTTGTCAAGATATTGAATTTCTAAGTAAACTCGATTTTTTTTGACATATCCATAAAAAACAAGAAGGAAGCAGCAGAAACTTCAGCTTTGAATTCTCATGAAATTTTGAAGTCTGCTGTTTATCTTTTGATGGCAAGCGACTATTGGTTGGAAACTTAATATCTTGACAAAGAAACATTCTTTTCAGCTGTTACGATTCGGATAATTTCCTCATTAACAAAAAGAAAATGTATTTGTTCGAAAACAGAACTCTAATCAATACACATGATGAAAAACAATCAAATATTTATGTTATTTAAATGCTTTTATCATTAGGGTATGATGTTTAGACTCAATAATCTATTTGCACATTAATCCAACCAAATATGAGGTCTAATAATTATAAACAAGACTGTTCTAATTTTATTTCCATCAGATCAGAACTAAAACTAAAAGATACTAATCTCACTCAATATGTACGTATTAACAAGCTAACATATTTTGCGTTCTATCTGTAATAATCATTTGTCTTTTTTTTGTTACATACTTTGTCGCCAAATACATTTAGCTGTTTGATCATTTCCACAGAAAACATTTTCATGCCAATGACCAAATATTTTATGTATTACTTTTCCTGTAGCATCTACAATATCACCAGCTACATTATTTAAACGTGTTCGATAATCACTCTAAAATTAGTTCAAATAGAAATAATTTTCTTTTTGTTGTTGATTTTTTGTTTTTGTTTTATTAATAAAACCTGAAGAAAACTAATTCGAGCTTTACTACCAGATGAACTTTCTACAAGAACATCACCGTAATGATCAATCCATCGTTCTGGTGACAGAACATTATGTATACACATTGTACATTTATTCCATGTTATTATTTCATTATATTTTGATAATATTAATGTATTAAGTGAATCAGGAAGTATTTCTAAATTAGAGAAAATTGATAAATTATTTTTGTAAAATTTCTAATGAAATATTCACCCATTGATTTACCCCAAAACTTTACTGTTGCTTGTAATTCTGAATAAGAAAAAAATATTTACATAAAATTTCTATTGATTTTACTTTCTTACTTTGAGAAAATATAAAATTTGGTGAAATACAAGTACAAACACTAATTGGTGGATGATGACTAACCTAAACATGCGAACAAATTAAAGGACTCTCTCGGATAAGATGATTATCATTCATTTGAAAAGCCACTTATATCATTTTTGTAGAGCAATTCATGGCACATCGAATGGTAAAATAAGAAATTGCTTTTTTCATCAAGTTTATTATGTTCTAAGAAGCTATATAACAGTTAAGGAATCTTATAGCAATTGCAAATAATATGACAAACCATCAGGATTCAATATGTCGGTAGATCAATCTGTTTCAAGTTTTGTTTAAAATTCTGTAACTTTCTCAGAAATTATGTGCCATCAAGCTTTAAGAGCATACGAATGGATTGTCTTCTTAATTTATGTGGGTCATGAATAAATCGATCAATCAGTGCCTAAGAAAAAAGTCTAATTTTTCGATCCCTAAGGACAGACAACTACATAATTTTTGCATAAAAATTTTTTCTATCTATTAATAATAAGTTCATCATGACCTATCATTTGACTTATATGGATCTTTCGAAAATGGCAAAAGAGTTTTCGCTTTCAAAGCTCTAGCGGAGAGTATGAATGTATGTATAATTTTTAATTCTTATAAGAGATTCAACATATATTGAATCTAGTAGAAATCGATACTCTAATCATATTCATCTATTCAATATTTAAATTCTTAAGGAACACAGTAAAATATATAGTAATCTCTGGAATAGTTCGTTTTCGTAGCTCCCTTCAAGGATTTGCTAGTGAAAAACTTTTTTTTTGCTGTTATCGAAAGACCCATATATGTCAAATGATAGGTTACAGAAGATGCTATGGTTTCGACTACGAATAAGAATACGGTGAGTGTTTATTAGATGTACACGATTGAAGAACAAACCAAAGTCTATTTAAGTAATTTTAAATAAAACTTGATATAGGTTAGTTTGATGACATATTAAGTCTTAATATTTGGTTATATCATTCACAATCGCTATCATATCTTTTAACTGGTATATGGCTTTTCACAATATGAAAACTTGATGAAAAAAAACATAACTCATATATCAGTTGATGTGTGACAAGTATCTCTACAAAATGGTACAAGTGGCTTTTCAAATTAGGCATCTGTCATGGTATACGACAGAATCCTTTCGATAAGAAATTTCGCAACAAAAAAATTTTACTTGTTCAGCAACAAATTTCCATCCTTTATCTTCTCGTATACATTCATATGTTTCACCTAATAAAGGATTAAAATTTTTTCGTCCCGTTCGATAATAATTAGATGAATATGTTGATACAATAAAAGCGACAATATAAACAAGACGTAAATAAATATCATCTGTTTGTGATGCACGATCAAGTAAATCTGAATATTCCATTTCTTCACATAATTTTTGTAATAATCCTAATGGTTCATTTAATATAACTGGCATTGCTACACGAGATAAATCTTTTCCTATTGCTTTACGCATTATATTCCATAAACCAATATTTGACGTATCTGGTGCATAGGCTGGTAATGATGATCGACGCCATTTGATTTCAGGTGGTTCTATAAAGAAAAAAAAAACAAAAAACTTGAAATTTAAATAAAATAGATAAGAAGAAAATGAACATACTTAATTGTGGTGGAATAGCTGATATATGAGAAAGATCACCTGCGTGACTTTCATCATCACCGCAACTTGATGAGTCAAAGTCAGACTAAAAAGAAAAATGAAAGAAAGAAACAAACAAACAAACGAGATAAATGACAAACAGTAGGGAAAGTATTAAAACTCAGATCAATTATTTTCCTATCTTGAAGTATTGTTCATTTTTTAGCATAATTTTTTGTTCAGAAGCCGACGACATTCGAGAAAAATATTACAGAGAAAATCTTCTGAAGTCAAAAGTAAAATGTAAAAATGAGAAATTTTACTTCTAATCATATCCGTCTTTTTTTTCTAATAACTATCGAAGTCTCAAGAATTAATGTTTTCCAAGATGGTATAGTTTTTTGCAAAACATGAAACTTACTGCTTCAATGGAAAGCCTAGTTGAGGAATGTCTAACCTTCATTTAGTGCCATGTCAAACGGCTTGACACATAGGTTCCGATAGAGAGTAACTATTCGGGTCGATTCCTGTATCGAGCATTAAAAAAATTATCGGATTGGGTCCGAAGATGAAACGTTGCTCCCGTGGAGAGCTTTTAACTTCATTATCCTCATTCTTTCTATTATTGATTTTTTTCTATCATAAGTATCCTTATAAAATAGATTGTCTTTGAAGAAATAAATAAATACAAATTTTTCCAACGTTTTAACAGATAAAGTTTAATGAGTTCATGAAATAGAATTTTGAGACATAAGACAAAGTATCTTGCTAAATGGAGTTTTTTTTTATAATGAAATCATTTCCATTAACCAATTAACAGCTTATTTTTACTGATGAAAAATACTACAAATAAAAATGAGTTTGTCTGCAGAAGTCAGTAAAATAGGAGTTCAATAAAATATTTTTCACAAAAGACTAGGTGTGTTACTAGTTCCAATTAAGACTGACCATGTGTTCCTATACTAATCTCTGTTGATTGTTATTCTATGACAACTAACTATTATTTATATTGGATATGCACCAGATCCCAATCTATAATTTATAGACCGGTATCCAGGTTGCTTATGATAGAAGTCCTCCAACTGATAAAACTTATGACTGCAGAAGTACTACATTTTTATGGTATTTTTTTTCAATGAATGTCATGATAATTCCTGAGGGTGGTCACCATAATTATTCTAATTGCGCAAGAATGCAGTATCTCCGCAGTAATAAACTAAAGATACGAACTTTTTTTCAGGGTATTCGTAGCTCATCTGGAGGACTTCCCTTGTGAGACCGATGCATGTTTACAAAAGACTAGTTCTATTTAATGACTTACCATTTTCTCAATTTCATCTTTATCTTCATTTAAAAGAAGTACACTAAGAGCTTCCGGAGCATCATAAAAAATCGATTCATGTCGAGACATAGTCGTCGATGTCGATGATATTGATTGCAGAGTATTAGTAGTTCCTACATTTACTGAATTAATCTAAAAATTAATAGCAATTTTTTTTGTTTTGAATGTTTTTTTTTTTTTTTTATAAATTTAGTTTACCAATTGTTGTTGTTGTTCTATAGCCAGAACAGATAAACGTTTATAAAGATTATTTAGATTATCAAAAACTAGAATAAAGTTTTTTTTTAAAAGAAAAAAAAAATATTTCATTAATAATTTTCTTATTAATCAAAACCTTTTTTTGATATATCAAAATAATCTTGTCGTTGAGCATCGAGTAATGTAAAAGAATTTATACTACTTATACTAGCTGATGGTGTATGACCACTATTTGTTTTACCACCATCCTATGAATAATTAATTGTAAAATCGAGAAGAAAAAAAATAGATATTTTTACTATCGATCTTGAAGATACACTTGATGTTGCTGTTGTATTTGTTTTGATTTGTTCAAGAATATCCGATAGAGTACTTAATTGTACTTGAATATCAGCAAAATCTATTTAATACAAAATGAAGAATTTTATTTTCTTTTTATCCAAGTAAATTTTAATATTTTTACCATTATAAAATAAACGATCAGGTGATTGTATGGCACTATCTATTGACGATAGATTTTCATTATTAGTATCTTTTTTTGATTCATTTGTATTAACTAAAGTTTTTAGTAATGGACTTTGCTCTTCCAATATTTTTTGTCGATAATTTCGATGTATGGTGATTTGTTCCAGCCATTGCTCAAATGTATTTTTATCTTTTATTTTAAGATGATAAACAGAATTTGTTTCATCAATATTTATTCGATGTAATTCACGAATATATGTAACAATACATAAACCAATATCACATTTACCATTATATCGACCACGTTTTATCTTACAACAAGAAAAAGAAAACAGAAATTTAAGAAATTGTTTATGTGCTTTTTCTTAATTAGAGTATCAGTAGTTCGATAATCAAATGATATATTTACTTGGATAGATAGATCTCATTGATTCCTACAGGAATATATCTGTAAAACAATGATCAAACCATTTAATCTTGATAAGATCATTCTTAGACTCAGCATGTACAACCATAACTACTTAGAAATATAGAGTTGACTCATTATATGTTTCAAGCTGTGATTTTACATGCTGAGTTTGAAAATATAATCATTTCAAACTTCTTAAATAAAACTAACATTTAGAAAAAGACAGTATTATTAAGAAATTCAGCAAGTTCTCTTTCTAGCAAAAACACACAATTCGTCATGTTGATTTTCAGTTTGTTTTTTTTTCGTAATATCGAAATTCTTATCGAACTCAACAAGATCTATCTAATCATTTAAACATATCACAGAAAAAAAAACAATTTCTAATATCTTACTTCTTGTTCAGATTTACCATAAATTAGATAACCATCCTGTAGAACAAAAAACCGTTTATGCCAACCTCGATATGGCCATTTACGTTTTTTCATTAAATAATTAGATAATGTAATCATAGGTTTTGATGGGTCATCACCCAATTTCATTGGTAATAATTCAGATACATATGTCTAAATATAGTTTATAAAAATTGAATTAGAAAAATGAAATTTTTTTTCTTCAAAATGGAATATTCTTTTTAATAATAAGAAAATTCTTAACCTTTTTTTGTTTTTGTCTTTTTTGACCACTTGCTGTTGTCAATTTATCATTAATTCCACTAATTCCATCATCATCTGAATCATCACCATTCTCAGAATCCGTATTAACCTAAATAAATGAATAACAATATTGTTTTCATATCAAACAAAAACAAAAAAAGAAAAAGAATCTTAAAAAAAAAAATAATTATATTTAATATTCATAGCTTACTTGATCTTGAACATTCGATTCAACACTTATCTGAGTATTTGTTGTTATTGGAGTAGATAATTTTATTTGTGATCGTCGATTTTTTGGAAAAAGATTTATATCATACATAGTACCATTTTTAATCTCATTAAATGTTTTTAATTTGAATGCGTTTTTACTTTTTTCTTTACTCATTATATTAAGATCAATATGTCATCAATATGATCCAATGTTCTCTTACAAATAAAGAAAATGATGGGTGTATATAAAAAAAAATGTTTTCTTTTTTCGTTCTTTTCGTATGTCTCTTTTACAAAAAAAAAAAAAAAAAAAAAAAAACACCGTATATAATATATATGTCCATGTACACATATATTTCGTTGAAGGGCACAGCTGAGTAAGTCCATAAAAAATTTGCTTTTTCTTCGTTTTTATTTGAGGAAAGTTGAATAGAAGGTTATATGAGATAAGAATTTTTTTTTATTGTTTGAATTCGAAATGGTAGACATGATGATTAATTGATATAATATAGAAAAATACTAAACTATTTTTGTATATGTTTATTGTAATTATAGAATGTTTATTTAAGAATTTAGCTTTGAAAATTTATATATTTAATGAATATAGCAAATAGAGAAATAGATTTTTGACACATGATTGAAGGGTTTATACATTTACTATTCGTAGAGATTTCGACGACATTTTATATTGTTTTTTCTTGATAGATATTCGTATATTCTCTTTAACAATAACAATCTTCGAAAGTAAAACACTAAATCGAAAATAAATTTCTTATAAAGTAAGATTCATTCTAGTATTAAAATATATATTGTTGAGCACTAAACATATCCTTCAACTAGTCTTAATTTTCCTTTTGAAATATATTCTGAAGAAATTATTCGTAAATCATAGACTCTAATCTTTTAGTAATAGATTCTTATTTAAGAGCAAAGTGCTTAACGATAGCACTAGGGTTTTGTCTTTAATAAACAAACACTTTCCGTCAATAGATTCTTTATTGATAAGAATTGATGTCATGCATAATGCGTCAAGACATATTCAATAAACCGTCTGTTGTATGTCACTTTAATAAGCTTCTTAATCGTTTTTTTTTTCGTCTTGAGACGACTTATCATAATGGTCATATAAACGAATTGAATATGGTCAAGATTGGCGTAAGATTATTCTTGGTTTTCTTTTTAAATGAGTTAAATTCAGTAAGACGAAAAATGAAGAAAAAGAAAAGATCTGCATTTGCTTTCAACCAAAAAAAAAGAGAGAGACAGAAAGACATCAGCGTAAAGCAAATGATTACCTTGATTTTTTTCGATTCTCCTATTCTTATTACTTAATATAGTCACTTATAAAAGAAAAGAAAAAGAAAACTAATCAACTTACAGAACGATTTTTTGGAAATTTTCCTGTTGTCGTTGTTGTATTTGATGCTTTGTGCATTTTGTATTTTTTTTTTGTAAAATTAAAATAAGTTCGTTATCATTTAAATTGTTTCTTTTTTTTAATAATATTTACGTATTTTTTTTAAAAATTATTTAAACAATTTTGAAATTCATTCTAAAATAATAACAATACTTTCAATCAAAATAAAACCACTATAAACAGAACAATAATCGATCGACGTGATTACTTCCGGTTTAAAGAAGAAGTAAGCAAATCAGATGAATCATACAATATTTCTTCCGAATGGATGGATTTATAATGAAACCGATCTATCGTCTCTTTTCAAAGATGTCGCTTAGTTATTTATGAGAGCTTACATTGTAATTACTTTTTTTTTTCATCCACATCATCTAATTTTGTTTCTAGAAAAATGAACATCAAAAACGGAAGACTTTTTATTTCCGTCGGTAGATACAATTGAATGGTTTAACATGTAATCAGCTAGAAGATAATCCGAAATATTCATCAATACTAATACTAGTTTAAGATAGAAAAATAATTGCATCTTTCTTCCGGAAGCGTTTTTTTCCAGCAAAACCGCCCATAGAATTTCTGAGGCGGTCTCGGAGGATGTTTGTTTTTTTGTTTATGATTAATCGTTCCTTAATAAGATACTAGATCTATGCTTTCATAAATATTTTTATCTCTAAGAGTACATACTATTCAAATTGATGAGTTGATGATTGATAAGAAAATGATATTTATCTAGAATTTTGTTTTACTTAATTTCATGTTTTGGATAGTATTGCATTGACTAGCAATGAGAAACAGTTTCAATAGCACAATTTTCTAAAGAGAAATTTTGTTGTAAAAATTATTTTATTCATATTTATTTTTTATTTTATAAGAAATATTAAAACTTTACTATATATATAATAGATGAATTTTTAAAGAATAGTTCGGTATAATAATGTGTGTAATATATTCAAAGAATTTACAATTCTGATTCTAATGAAGTGCTTTTAATTTTCAATGACTGCAAAAGAGATTATACCAATACTTCATAAATCAAATGTAGTTTTATTTGAATATAAAACTGACATTTCGATAGCTGACACTCGATGATGTCAATCATAATAAAATAAAATGGTACAACCATTTATTGTTCAATCTTATTCAAAGCTCATATTTAAACTACATATAAAAGTTCCAAACATAAAATTTTGACTACAACAATCGATTGCCAAAACAAAAAAACCGGTCAAACAAAATCTCTTGTAGAATGATTCAAATAGAAAATCAGCTTTTGTAAGGTGGGATATAAAGAACATATTAACAGTACTCAATGATAAGTATTCTTAACAAGCTGTTGCATTTCAAAGCTAATATTTAATATTCCAATTAATCGAATATTTTTGTCGAGAAATCACGTATTGAATTTCGTATGCATATTTTTCTTATTGATTCCATCCGATACTCATACATGAATTTACAAGGATGCAACAAACTGATTTCTAGTATTATAAATTACTATAATGAGTTTATGATATGAAAAAAATTATTGAAAATTATTGACAACAATTAGAAATCAGTAAAAGTTTGTCAGTGTGGTTTCTTGGCAACTACAATGTAGAATTTACATGTGTTTCTTAGTCTCATTATAATAATGCAAACTACGTATAATAAAAAGTCTCTAAGAGACTATAATTGTTTTTCAAGGATAATCGATCGTCTGAAAAACGATCGATCTTATTCATTGCTGCATTTCGAATAGACTTTTTTTCTTTTCTTTTTCTTTTTTTTATTGGTGTTCTATTATTTTGTTTGCCTTGACTTTGTTTTTGTATTCCGTTTTCCTTAATTTAACACTATTATTATTATTCTAACCATTCATTAAACTGTCAAGTAAACTTTTTGTATACATCCATCATTTTCACAGTGGGTCTCTTAATGTGTTATTAGGCATCTCGATAAATTCGAAACACATTCATACTGATTATAGCTGAAGTTATAATCTGATCAGATCAAGATTTTTATGTTGATTATATGGTGACTACGACCAATCAATATAACATGTCTATCATCCTTGACATCTTGAGTATACATGTTTACCTGTGCAAAAATCAGAAACTGCACCATTCAGGAGGTGTATCAATGTATTTCAGTTATTTAAAAGTTGCATGAACAATCTAACTCTTATTGTTAATGTTGTGCAGTGCTTTTTTCTGTTACTAAAGAACTTATGGAAAGGAAATCTGAGGCTTATGGTCCTCGACTGTTAGGAAAAATGCATTGAGTAAACTCTAAACACTACTACCTCGATTGTTACGGCATATGAAGAGAAAAGTCACATAAGTCTAGATTAAAACTTACATTTACTATTTTCTTTGAGAACAGGTATGAGTTTCATAATAAGATTAAATGGAAAATGTTAATTTCTAATAATTTCTCGTAATTATACTTAGAATTTCCGTCGGTGTGAATTTGCTAATAACGCACCGTCTTCCAATATCGATTACTATTTGATTTGATAATATAATGATCCCGATGAAAATAAAAAAAAACTTTAAAAGGATTTGTTCGAAGAAATATGATCTATTTATTATGTACATTATGCTTGTTCTCTTCTTAATACATGTCTTTAATTAAGCTTTTCTTTTGACAAAAAAAGATTGTTGTTCAAAGCGTATTATTCATAAAAATCTTTATTTATACTGACATTACCAGAGGAATCTATCTCTTGTGTTCATTTTATGTAAGAATTTTCTCAATGTAAAACATAGATAATGAAAGAAAAAAATATATATACAAGAAAAAGAGAACGTTGACGACACTTTATACAAATAACAGTAAACGAATATACATACATTAACAGATCCAATGAAGTAAACTAAAAGCAAATGTGAACCAAAGTCTACCATTATAAATGCTAGCTTAAGAAGACCTTCCCCTCTTCCGGCATCTTCGAAGAACAGCTTATCAGAACGTTTTGATAGATGTCTATGAGTAGAGAAAAAAATTGTCATTGACTTAAAATCCTTGAATATTTTTCTGTAAAAGGTATTGAGGTTGTAAGAGCAAAAAACAGTGGTCTCGTCTCTTTCTCAGTCGCAATACATCTGGTAGAGCTAATGTCTTTTTTTTACGGACATTAGACACTATTTCAATTGCCTACTTTGCTTGGTGTCTTTTCATCTCCTTCCGTTTGAATAAAAACACCAAAATCCTTAGGGCACCATAAAAAATGCATGTTTTTCTAACGCGAGCTGTTCTTTGTCAATACTATCAAATATTTGTACTATGATTGAGAAATGTGAGTTGTTCTCAACTTATTTTTCTTGTCAAAAAGCTCGTTTTTCAAAGAGAGTGAAATAATATATACAGGCGACTATAAAATTTTTACTATAAAATAAGATATATAAATAGGCTTGTAGAGAAAGACTTCCACTATCTAATGGTGTATGTACTATCAGGTTCTGTTGCGTACCTTTGATATGTCCATCAGTAGAAACTGTAGAATATAGCGAAGGTAGCACCACATATTACCATGTCAACAGTACACGATAGAACTTGCTAATGAGCTTTTCAGACTTTTATAATGATATAAACAAACAAAAAAAGTAAAGTTTGGATCGACCAAAGACTAGATCTGCTAAACGAATTAGCATTCACAATGGTAGACTTTGATTTATGTATTTTTGGTTCACTACATAGGACCAAATTAATGCATAAAAAAGGAAAGGTTTCGCTATCTGACACACACAACACACACAGAACTGTACGTAAACATAAAACAAAAGAAAAACAAAACCTGAGAAAGAAAAAGGATTAAGCGTATCGATATTTTCGTACTGAATCTGTTGTTAAATCAACACAAAGTACACAACCATCTTGTGTTGTTGCTAATGAACATGGACGTCGTAAACGTTGATTATAAGAATCAATAATACGTAATAAATGACCTTGATTATCATAAATTTCAATATGTGCATTTCCATCTTTTTCACATTTACCAGCTAATAAAAGACCATTTTTATCTACACAAAGTGCTGTATAAAATCCTAAGAATAAAAAAAAAATGAATTTATTTTTACAAAAAAAAATAAGATTTTCTTACCTCCTTTTATCATTTGACTATTCATTGATTTTGTATGTTGATGTATTATTGAAGATTGTTTATGATGTGATGCAATAAGATCAGGTGGTTCATGTGTTATATGTATATCAACATCAACAATTTGTTGTTGATTTATTGATGATATTTGTCGTAAATATTTTCCATCATATGATAATATATGTATACGATGATCACTAATTATAATTTCATCTTGTAAATTAGTTGTAAATGCTTTTATAGTTTTTATACCAAATGAACGTGTATCAATTTTATTTATTAAATCACCTGTACGATTATCAATAATTAATAATGTATTATTGTCACATACAAGTAAAGAATTTATATGTTGTTCAAATAAAGCTATTTGTACAGGTTCATTAAATAATGAACATGTTATCTGATGATTTATATGTGTTTGACTATTATTAAGATTTGTTGTTGATGAATTTGAATTTAGTATTGTAAATTCAGTTATAATTTTACTTTTCCAATCAAGTAAATAGAATGTTGAACTCGATGAACGATAAGCTAAACCAGTACTTGTTGGTTCAACAAGTAATTCAGTTGCTATAAACAAAGAAGTTATTATTATTATTATATGATTTGGAAATTAAAGAAAATAAATATTCATTCATTTTTGTTCTTTTTAAATTGAAATTTAAGCACTTAAAAATAGAAGAAATGATGATACTCTCATCTGAATTAAAGCTTAGTAAATGTATGATGATAACCATATTGTATACTGAGAATAGTAAATGGTATTGATAAAGCTGTTAGTAAGATTAGTGTGAGATAATAATGCGGAAGTCGTGTACATTGTCAATGAGGAAAATCATCGATATACATTTTGATTTGTGAATTATTACCTACTGGTAATATATGTCGATGATGAAAGATGTTAATGGTAATATGTTCTAATGAGTATGTAAGAAGGACATATGTTGTAAACTAATCTTGCAATGAACTTCGGTGTTGTTGATATGTTTATTACATCTGAAGGAAGAGCCTCATAAAATTTTGCTCTATACTGCAATATCCGTTTTGAATGGTATATTTTGATATTGTCTACATGAGTTTAGCATTTTTATGATTCAGATATGAATACGTTTAAATATTGACTTTCTCATTAGGAATGATATAACTAACGAGAGAACATTTCTAATTGTCAAATAGCTTTTGAGTCTGAGTTATGTATATTATATAGGTTCTAATGAGCTATGAATGCCTTAAAAAAGAGTTCGAACTGTTAACTTATTCATGGGAAGATTCTGTGTTTTCACGATATTTTTTAAGTCAATGTCGTAGTTTCATTTAAGAAAACCAAGAAACTGATTTTCGAATTTCGGCTTAAGGCCCACCCCCACCCAAAATTTTATTTTTGCCATAGAACATCGAATCTTAATGAAATTTTTAGAGTAGATGTATCTTGGGCTGGGCACCTTGTGATAAAAGTTTCAGCCTGAAATCTTAAAGATTCCGGGAGATAGCTTAATATTAAGGTCCAAAACATAGGTCTTCGTGCGTCCCAGATTTCTCCGCCATTTTGAAAGCTAGAAAGCTCGGGTTTGTTTTAAAATGTAGCCAGCATCTGGGACTACAACTTAACAGAGTCCGATTTTTTAATTTTTTTCTTTAGCTTAGTTTTTAGAGAACTTCTACGTCATGATATGAAATCAGTAGGGTGTAAATTCTCAAGCATTTCCCCCTCATCTGACATCTATTATGAAATCGAAAAATCGGGCTCTGTTAAGTTATAGCCCCAAGTGTTGACTACATTTTAAAACAAACCCGAACTTTCTAGCTTTCAAAATGGCGGAGAAATCTGGGACGCACGAAAACGTAAAATCAAAAAATCTCATTTCGAGAAAAACGCAAAAAAAAACATTGAATTATTCGAAAGACGTCGTTTTTTCGAATAGACGTTTTCAGAAAACATCTGTAAAACCCTTAAAATCCATCGTAAACAAAATAAACCATAGTGCATTCGATAGTGGACGTGATGCTCTATCACATGCGCTAATTAAAAAAAAATCGATAAATTTGACAGAAATCAACTTTTTTTGGGTGGGGGATGGGCCTTAAAACTTTACGTGGGGACAGGCCTTAACGTGAATGATTTATTATGAAAGTTTCAAGTCTTTTAATATGCCCCTATGTCCTGAAATAAGAACATCAAATCTGTTGGTGTATATGATCGATGTAAAAGACCCATTTTTACCAAAGTTGTATCTCATGACGAGAATAAAGAGCAGATCTGCAACTTTCACAATAAACTTATTTTCACTGAGGTCTATCTCAGTGCAGAGTTGCAAATCAAAATTCTAAAAACTGTATTTTTGGTGTTCCTGAGGCGAGGCTACAGCTTTGCGTGAAAAAATATCGTAAAAATGTAGTATCTCGGTTAAATGCCCAAACTTTCCTTATGATATTCATAATTCATTATGGTTCACATTATGCACATATTTCAGACTTACAAACGCTCAATCAATTGAGAACTTCTCTTGTAACCAGAAAGCTATGATTTTTCTCGTAAAGATTACATGATATATACTATAATATCTAGAAGTTCCGAAAACAACTATGAGATTTATAGATTGATGGGTATATTATTACCAGAACTCTTTCAAAATACAAAAAATTCTTTAACATTCAATATTTACACGTAATTATTTTCTTACCTAAATGTTCAATAAATTTTCCATCAATAGTAAGACATTTAATTCGACTATTTCCCGGATCAAGTATATATACTTGTTCTCGTTCATTACGATCATCGGCAATAACACTCACCGGCATAGATAATTCATTTTCACTTCGACCACGTTTACCTTGAATTTACAAAAAATAAAAAAAAATAAATCAAACATCTTGTTTTTGTTTTCATCTATTTATTTTTACCAAATGACCATAATGGATTATTATGTTTTGTAACATCAACTATAAATGGTGAACCTGATATAGGTCGATCAAATATTCTTATATCAATTTTATGATTTCCACTAATTAATGGTCGAAATATAATTGTATATGATCCACTTTGTTTATCATATAGATCATATTCACATAATTTTCCATATGAATCCCAAATATTAACTGTTAATGGATCACCACCATCAACACGTACATTACCATTATAATCAACTGTTTCAATATGTATAGCACATTGAAGATTAGCAACAGGTGATTCGATTTTTGCTCGACATAATGGTGGATATGTTGATGATACACGTATACGACCAACACTATTTAATGAACGTGCTAAATCTTGTAAAGCATGATTATGTCGAAATTCAAATTTCATAAATGAATTTTCACGTGGTTCACCTAATAGTGACATACGTTCAATACGATCATTTAATTCTTGTATACGTTGTGTTAATACATGAATATCTGATGCTTGTTGAAATGCAGAACATTCAATTTCAATTTTAGATTTTTCATCTAATGAAAAAAATAAAAAAAGTTCCAAAAGAAAAAAAGATTTTGTTTTTTTTTTTTACTTAAAATAACATTTAATTGATCATTGAGAATTTTTAATTTATAATCTCTTGTTGTTTTAAGTGATTGTAATAAATTATGACGACGATTTTCTACATAACTTTTTATTTCATTAAATGATCGATCAATAGCTTCAGCTAAGACATATAAAAAAAAAATTTTATTATGAATTTTTTCTTTTTCATTGAATTTTAATTTACCAGCTTTTTCCATACTACTATCAAGTCGATGGATTTCATTATTAACAAGTTCAAGTGCATGATCCAAACAACTGGTAGCTAGAATTGAGAAATAAATAGCAAAAAAATTATCATTAATATTAAAACTCGGAACATAATAGATAGTTCATAAAGCATAGGATACTTTGATTTTCCTTTTTTCGAAGACAGCAACATTGTCAAACAAATTTTAAAGATCGATAACTACTTGAAATATGCTGCAAGATACATCTTGAACTGTGGCATTCTCGAGATGTTTCACAATTTTAGAAAAAAAAATTGGAAGAATAATTTTTCAAAAAGGATGTTGGTTCAATTTTAATCTCCTAGAAAGTATTTCAGATTATTCAATAGCTATAAATTGGTACTCTTTCGAATATGCACTCCCAGTTTTTGTTCGAGAATAGTGAAACAATCTTTGAAAAGCTCAAAAAATTACGTTACACGAAAAATTTTCGTATTTTTCACTTTTCCAATTTCGAAAAATTAAAATCTTTATTTATACATTAGCTTGTATGTGAGAAGCTACCCTACAAAATGCATTATTTGAAGTGTTTTTTGATAAATCGATAACCACTTTACGTTGAAAGGATCTCTTCAAAAAAAAATGCTTGGATAAAAGCTACAGCTTCGTTCAATATCACATTTTGTAGAGAAGTGTCCGCTATACAAAACTACCCACTTCGTTAATTTTTATCATATTCGAAAAGGAACTGATAAGGATAAATAAAACCCTCTTGACTCACCATTAAAAACATATCTTTTTAGCACTTTCAACGAGTTCATCACTACTCTTGAACAATAGCTGACACAAAATTCTGATCCTAATTCATTGAAAATACTTTCTAGGGGATTAAAAGTGAACAAACATTTTGTCTAAAAACTTTTCAATTACCCGTTATATATATAGTTTAATACTGTATTATAAAAGATTCTTTTTTTTAATAGGATTATGTTTTTTTATTTCATAAGAATATAAACAAATATGATGAGAGTGATACCGGTGACATCAGAATAGAACATCTCAAACTTTTCGTATTATTAGAATATTATTTCGAAGTTTCAGGAGTTTTTCTTGGGATTGAAAGTGATATCACTAATATTCAACAAGAAATCTTCAATTTTTTTTCAACATGATTTATTAAAATGATCATAAAGTAACAAGTAGTTTGAGAAGGTCTTGCAACAGAATTTCGTCAAGTGATCAATTGCTTATAATATGAACCCTGTTCAAGCTTAAAAGGACTCTCATCATGAACCTTTATTCTTGAGTTAGAAGTATTTTAGGGGAATTTCTTGAACAAAATCTTATGTTCTATTTCACCGAAGAACTGTTTCACGTAATAAACTACTTTTTGAGTTCGAACTCTGTGAATAAAGAACATCCGAGAAACATATGAAAAAAATCTCAAAAGGATTAATTGAATGTCTTGACATTTTCTTCACAAGATATTATATTTCCAAAAGATTATTCGTATCTCAGAAGATAAGACAAAATCTCATGTTTTTCAGGAGTTCAATATCTTGTGCAAGAGATATTCATTTGAGCTGAAAACTTAAATAAAACAACTGCTAGTTCGAACTCAAAAACGATGCGTCACTTTAGACAGTTTTCTCGTTAGATTATTTTCAAGATCGACTTCTCAATTCAAACTTCACATAATTAAAATTCTCTTTAGGACTAATGCATTATGAAAGTGTTAGATTTTCTAATATCTCCTATTCTGAATTTTAAGTTCAAAAACAAAATTTTCAGCTTTGCTATTTGCGGATAATACGTAAAAATCAATCTGACATTTTCATAAAGGATGAGAGGTATCGAAATCTTTATTTGTACGAAACTTGAACTCGAAAGTTGTTTTCGATCGATACGACGTTCATTTGATGAGTGTTAGAGAATAATAGAAAAGTGTAATATGGTTTGGTTTTCTGGGTGTTCGTTCTTAGGATATCGACATTTCATTGAAGTTTTCAATAAAAAAGCTGTGTTCGCCCTCAGATCATGTGGAAAATCGGCTTTCGACTTCAAACTTTTCGCGAATTAAGTTCTCAATGAGATTAGCTCATTGGACAAGCTGTTACAGTTTTTAGTATCTCTTATATTGAGATTCGTTAAGACTTTTGTTCATACAAAGTTTGAAGTCAAAACTTGAAAATCAATTTTATGCATGATCTGAGTCGGATAACAAGTTTTTGTTGAGACATCCAGTAAAAATTGAATATCTTAAGAACAAAGGCCCAGAAAATCAAACCATTCTATACTTTTCTATTCGTTTTTAATACTCATCAAATGAATATTATCTCGATCGAAAAGAGATTTGACATCTGGAAAAGTTTTCTCGTGGAATAGAGAACGACATTTCATTGCAAAAAAAAACATCCTTAAAATACTCATAACTTGAAAAGAAAAATCAATTCTTTCAGGCAGTTATTAATTTCAATACGATCCATCTAATAAGATAAGACTCATCGCAAAAATGGCTTCAACACTTTACAAGGTATTCTTGCTCGAAGCAAAGAACACAAACATTCACAGTAAACTATAATCTCGTTATTCTATTCATTCCTGTGATGAGATTATGTTCTACACCTAACAAAAACAGAAAAAAAAACTTTTCTTTTTTCTTTAATTTCGTAGCAAAAAAAATATATTCATTAAATCTTACTTTTTGATGCTTTAAAAGAAAGTATTTCATTCATACGTTTAATAGCTAATGAAAATGGGACAACAGTATGTTCAGCTGATATTTGATGTTGATCACATAATTGACAAAAAATCTTATCGCATGTTTCACAAAATAATAATTCTTCATTTGTATGTGAATCACATTTGGGAATAACATCACGACGTTGACTTACCATTAAATCAAGTAATTGATTAACTAAAAACGACGGTGGAAATGACGTAACACCACCTAAAATTTTAATTATTCAGTTTCTTCTTTTTTTACAAAACGAAAAAGTTCTTGCAATCATTTACCTCTAGGTAATAGAATATGTTCTCGACAAATAGGACCTATATATATATATATATATAAAGACAACCAATATAAGTCAAAATTAGATATAAACATACATTTAATAGCATCGGATCTTGGCTGTGAACTAACAATATGTTCTAAACATTGACGACAAACTGTATGTGAACATGGTAATAATTTTGGTTGATGTTCATGTGAATCTGATGAATATTGATTTATACAGGTTGAACATGTCAAAAAATGTTCTGTAAAATCTTTAGCATTGATATTGATCGTTTCGACTAATGTTGAACCCATTTTTATATGATTTTTATATCGTTTGTCGTCATATCACATCTGAAGCTTATAATTCATATATTTACATAAATATAAATGTATATATGTATGCATCTATATAATCAATATAAATTGACATTGATGCATGATCCATGATGAAAAAAAAAAAAAGGAAGAAGAAAGAACAAGCTGATGGCAAGGATACATATAACCTTGGCTTTGGATCGTCGACCTATACTCTCCGAGTTGTTCACACATGTAAATAGAGACGATGAGCAAAGATCAACGAACTATCGTATCAATTATATGATAAGTTAACTAAAGCTCAAGGAAAAAAGAATCATAAGATGAAAATACAGTATAGATATTCTGCGTCTCGAGAGACTTCAAGATAGGAAAAGAATTTCATGAAAAAGAAGGACTTTTCTTTAGGCAATGCTTAATAAATAGCTACTCAATATATTGCTTCACAATTATTTATTTTTTGAAGTTTTGCACAAAAAGAAAAATCACATACTATAATAATAGATAACAATATAATAACCTCAATCATTGCATTTTTCTATTCATTTACTCATAAAAATTACAGATTAATAAATGGCATTATTAAATTTCTATTAACATTTTTGTTTATTCGACAGTCAAGATAGGAAAAATGAATAACTTTGCTGGGTTGGAATATAAAGTTTTTTTTTTTTTGTAGATTCATTCATATTTACATAAGTCTTCTTTCTTTTTTCCAAACATTCACGAAAGCTAATATTGTATTAGCGTGACTATACTTCTTGTGAACGTAACCTGATCACACAGTAAAATTATGCTTTAGTAAAAAAAAGTTTCAAAGAAACTAAATGTAGTTCTTTTATGAAATCAATAAAATAAATAAATACACGATAGAGATATAAGAGATTTTTCTATAAATGTATTTCCGCAAGATAAAATGACTTACTTATATTTAGTGATGAACGGATGCCCGCCGGAGTGTCATCACGTTCATTCACTTACTGACTAAGAAAAAAAAAATGAGGTTTGTGCTCTTGTTGAATTCAGAATAGCTTGGAAGAAAAAGAAAGAAAAGAGAGAAAAAAAAAAAGCAGGAAAAAGGAAAAGAAAAGATGAAGAGAATGATGATGATGATGACACGCCAATATTCTTCTATTTCTTTTCTTTCTATTCTACGTAAATCGTTTACAGATGAGAGATGCTCATCTACTTCAATGTATAGCTATTATTTACTTACTGTTCTCCTGATAATAAAAGTAACAATAGAATAACAAAAAAGAAAACAGTGTGACGCCCGAACAGGGGCTCGAACCCTGGACATTGTGGTTAAAAGCCACACGCTCTACCGACTGAGCTATCCGGGCCACGTTAATACAAGGACGAAAAGATCTTATCTTTTGCTTTTTATTTCAAGGATAGATTTTAAATATTGAAAGATTTTCTTTCTTATTTATATTTTATTGATCGAAAGTGTCGAAAAAAGAGACTTTTCTCATGACAGACATACTTTCATAAACTTTAAAACATGTCATATTTACAACAGACGGCGTAAATAAGAGATCGTCCTTGCATCATGTCATTCATTTCGTTACATGATGATTTTTTTTTTGCTGCTCAAGACGATGACAATGAATAAATCAAGCATCATCATCATCGTCTCTCAAGGTTTGATTCTATGAAAAGAAAATCTTCTAATAACATAATTCAAACATGTCTACCAACATAAAATTTCATATATAATAATAAATTCATTCGGTAAAATGCTTATGTATTCTGTATTGAACAGAGAATACTAACATGATGAATTCCATCAGAAAAGATAAGAATTTTTATGTTGTAATAAACAATATCATCATCTCATATTACTTCTATTTGATATTATAAAAAGAAAAAAGAAATAAGATTGAGATTCATTTACTCAGTTTTCATTTACGTTTTTTTCCCATGTGATTAATATCTGTAAATGAAGCACGCAAGAAGAATACGACTAAATCTACATGTATAAATCTTTAAATAAATGTTACATGATAGATAGAAAAGATATATATCAAGACAAGTGTAGAAGAAACCTTGAGAAACCTAACAGATGAAGTGATTGATTAATCTCAACTAATTTTATCGTAGACGCTTAAAACAACGACTTACAAAGAAATCTCTTGGGTACAATGTATGTTTCAACCCATCACCATTCTCATGTCGACCGAACTGCCCACTCTTATAGTCATTTTTTGATCTATTCTTTTTCTTTCTTTCTCTCTCTCTCTCTCTCTCTCTGTTTCTGTTTTTCTCTACATGTTCTCTTGCGTCCGCAAGCGACACAATGTTCATTTTTTTGTTCCTTCTCTCTTTTCTTTTGGCCCGACTGGCCGCACATACATTGAATAGCACATGCAAACATATGCAGCAATATATTAAAATGAGGTTCGCCCCCTCTTCTCTACCGCCACCAAATAATAATCATATCAATAAAAGAACACATACACATAGAAAGAGAGAATGTCGCCTTACTACTATCGATTGTGCAAACGAGAAAAAAGACCCTCGATTATCCCTCCATCACGTCGAACTCTATTCTTTGTGTAATCACACTCTAATGCTTAAAGAAATGAGAGTACAAGAGAGAAAAGAAAATTGAGAAGTTCAATAACAAATCAATAGTGTGTCTTAATTAATTTTTTGTATTTATTCTAAATCATCATTAATTGAATAGACACAGAATTCTAATTTAAATTGATTATTGTAAAAAGACGCTATCAACATTCAATGTTTATCTTTTATACAATAAACTCAATATAAATGAGATGAAAAGACAACCGATAAATGAATATACCTGTCAAAATCTAGATATGATAAGCCTAGATGAATCTTATTGAGATTATAATAAATAAATAAATCGAGACCAATCTTATCAATTGACTCGATTCTAAATTTTTCTTCGATAAGAAATCAAATAGTGTGTTGTCTATTTAATCAATAACTAGAAGGTCAATTCAATTATTTCTTTCTAATATAATCTCATAAGTCTTCTTAATATATTCTAAAGAATCGCAATACTTCAAATCGATTAAAACTTAAGACAAAGATAATTATGTTTATTTATTTCGTTGAATGAAATAGAATGACTTTGCAACGAAATTTAAAGTTAAATGAATACACACACACAAACACAAATCAGCTAAAGAAAAAGAAATAGATGTTCATCTTCAAACCATGGAGAAGAAGATCATTGACTCTCTGATGGTGTCTAAAAATTTATCATCAATTAAACTTAATGATCTTACTGTTTTCTTACTGTTGGTACATGTCGATCGGATCGCATTATTGGTAACGATTGAGAATGAATTTTAGGTGAACGTAACTCATTTTGACAATTACTATATGCCATTCCTATACCTATACCTGTGCCCAAGAAAACAGGCCATGGCCGACCTAATTTTTCAAAATCAGATTATTCATATTTTGAAATATTACAAAAAAAAAAATAACTATGTTTACGTTTAAAGAGTACAGCCGAAAAGACAAGACCTAATGCCAAACCCGAAGCTAAAAATAATAATCATTATAATCGATAAATATTAATAAGAATTATATTTAAACCTGTTGTAATAATTGAATCTGTTAAACAACGATCCCATTTTTCACCATTTTTATTTTCAGATGTTAATAAATTATTTTGTGATGACATCTGAAAAAGAAATATACATATAAATAATTCAAATTACAAAAAATAGAAATCAATTTGAACAAAAGACTAACTCTTCTAAAAGCTGATTGATTGGTTTATTCATTTGACGAATACGACAAACCTTGCTGTCATTATTATTATTATCACTATCATAAATATCTGTCGCTACTATCTTCAACGAATTTCACTCCTCTGATGATCAGATATGTCTTTAAACAAAGACCAAACCCGAACTAATTTTTAGAAACATAGTCGAATGCAGTCAAGCCCTCAAATAAAAAATTATTGGTTGAACTATAATCAATTTTGTGAAAATGTAATGTGATGTGATCAGTGAGCATAAAATGAACTTTGATTGATTGTCTGACATCTTTAGCCCACTTTCTATATAACATAGCCTTTCTTCCTTTTTACAACAGTCACATTTATTGTGTTTATGATGATAGATCACTTTAATGCGACTGAATTGCAATGAATAATCATCTTTGACTGTGTAACATTATGTAGTTAAGACTAAAATAAATTGTTAATAATTACGGATCAATATTGAAAACTTTATTTTAATTCACAAGTGCATTAAAAAGTGTTAATTTACATCAATATTAAATTCTAATGTGACATCCTAATCGAACTAGAATGAAGTTTTAACATTGCATGCATCCCTGATTAGGAAGAGCTAGGACTATTCGAATCAAATCTAACTTGGACCAGCAAAATCTGGTTCGATTCGGTTTCTATCTTTCAAATTCATTAAACTGTCGAAAAAATGATTACTTAGAGAAATAAAAATAACACTGATTTGTAGAATACATTTCAATACTACTACACAAGATTTCTGATATTGGCTAATGCATAAGCTAAAGGACGTTTTCTATATTGATAACGAATATCTTTTTATTAGTTTTAATTTGAATAATCATCTAATAATATGACTAAATGAACAACCGATGCACCAATTTGTAGAACATGATGTCAAAGATGACATTTATTTCCTTATTAAGAACGTAGTTCCTGTGGATTGTTTATGTCAACGATGATTATTTTTTTTTTGCTCTACTTGAAGCTGTAGTTGATATTCATGAAATAGAAAAACAATTCCAACTGATTTTGAGACCTTTGTTTTGTATTAGATAAAACTTAAGAATAGTTTCGAAGAGATCGTTCAAAACTGATCATAACTAGCATGAAAAAATTGCTAGGAGTCTGGTAATTTTCAATACTCGGCATGAGTTTTTCTAAGCAGGAATAAACCAATTCCTTGAATTTCTAATCGGAGTTTACAAAAATTTTCAGTATTGAGAATTACTAGATTTCTAGCTATTCTTAATGCTAATTTTAATGAGTTTTGAACACTCTGTCCGAACTAATTCTTAGATTTTGTTTAATGAAAAATATAGATCTCAGAATCCGTTGGATATGGTTTTCTATTTCATAGACATCGACCATAATTTCCGATAGAGCAAAAAAATACTGATCATAATGGATATAAACAATCCATAGGAATTACATTCTTAATAAGGAAATAAATGTCATGATTGACATTGTGTTCTACAAATTGATACATCCGTAAATACTCTTAATTAGTGATCGTATTTAACACGTAAAATATTGAAAAAACGAAATTTGAGTTGACAGTTTTTGAGGAGTTCAAATAATTGACAATGCTCTTTAAAGTTTTATTCAATGCATTACCAATAAAATATTTATGACTATCAACATCATAATTATTATGGTTCTACTAATAACAAAATTCATATTTATGATGATTGTAATACAATCAGGTTTAGAGATGAGCAGAAGAACTAGGACTAGAAGAAAAAATTTATTCCAACCAGAACTAAAGATTATAGTTAAATATTCTCTAATAAATTCTAGAATATTTTTCTCTAGATCAAGACCAAAAAAAAAAAATTTCGTCCTACATCTCTCTAGTTAGACTAAATGATTAACGTATGGGAGCAAGATGTTAATGCTTTTTTTTTTACATTAGAAATTTGCTCAAATACTAAAAGTTCAAAAGTAATCAGCGAAGAAACTGTCGATGAAGTTTCTGATATTTATAAACATATGATTGCATGATCTATTCGAGTTGTTTCATTTCGCAACAATGACGTATGAAGATATGATGACAGAACATGTCTTATTGAAGACATGATGACAGAATATATTTAATAATTCTATCAAAAAAATTGGACGAAGTGTAAAAATACTTTATTACAAGTATTAGCGGATAAAAATGTCAAAGAGAATAATTTGTCGTGAATGAGTGACTTATATTTTAATCGAATAGATTATTGACGAAGGGTGAAAAAAACAATGTAGAAATATATTGAACATAAGTCGACTTGAAGTCATAATGACAATCGAGAAAAAGATGAAAATACTTTTCAAAAAAAAAACATCATATGTTGCTGATTAATACGAAATTATACTAATTCAAATTACCAATATCTCTTTTAGAAAAACGTTTTCAATATTTTCAAACAAGTACATTAAGCTAATAGAAACTTTGAAGAATATGATCGTCAATTGTACTCTGTAGGCAGTTATATACTAATTGGCATGTTTTATTCAATAAATGAAATGCAAATAAATTAAAAAAATATTCTTCCGGATGATAAAGATTTTTCATTTCTATTAGCTAAATAATTCAGTGCATTTTGAATTAGTACAATTAAAATATCTATATTTATCTTTTTTTATCAAAAAGAAGTATTATTCAAATTATAATTATTACCATTAAGATGAACTCTTAGAAAATAACCAACACACACGTAAATATTCTGTTTTTTATTATTCTTTCATAAATTTTAGTCATGTTATTGAAAGAAACAATTACTATTAAAAGTTCGATGTAATAAATATTAATAGAACAAAATAATGATTTTCTATTTTTCTACATGCCTAAAGTTTTAATATCAATCATGATCATAATTATAGACTTAGACAGAAATATGTTTTCTATTTTTAGAAACATCATATATTCAATAATCATTTTGTTATCATGAGTCGAGACTTTGATAATGAAGCATAAAATAATCATGAAAATGCGTAAGATAGATTGATGAACTGTTGAAAGGGTTTTATACAACAGAAAAAAAAAAAAAAAAAAGATGAGAGAAAGGCGTAAATTATGCATACTTAATCTTTTTTGTCTATATGTTGACAGCTAATATGAATTCATAGTTGTCATTGTATCTCTTATCAATCTTGTATTTATTGTTCTAGCATAGAACTTGTAAGATTACACTCAATAAGAGATGAACTCTTTCTAGTTTTTTTTTTTTTTCTTAAATTAAGTTCAGCATCAATAAATTTCTATAGAAACAATAAGTATAATAATGTTCAATTGAAACATGGACTTCTCATTCTATTTTTTGTTTTTAAATATATATATTTATATATCAATCATTTTTAATCATTTGAATATACCTTTGTAGAATAGAAAAATAGTTTCTGACGTCAATATTGTCATTAATTATTAAGTTCTCTTATTGATTAGGTTTGTTAATATCCTAATTTTTTTTTTCTTTCAACAAAAACGAACGAGAAAAAAAAGAAACACAGCGTTCAACACTTATTATAATAGGCGGTCTGTTTAGCAATCAAACTAATTAACTCAACTAAAAACCGTTTTTTTTCTCTCATTTTCTCAGTTCTGTATTTTGTTTCTATATGTTATTTTATATACGCACATCCTGACTACTCAAGCAACATTAGCTTGAAGTCTTTCATAATAGTAAAGTTTTTTTTTTTTTTTTCTTTCTGTTTTAGACAGAAATGTCACTCTATTATGTGTATATTTCTTTTTTCTTCTAAATACTCCGTTCGTGGGATGACACAAGAACGCTAACCGTCGAATCGCAAGAGCGGCGCATTTTTTCTTTTATATTTGTTCCTCCGCTTCCATTGTGCACTTCGGTTCTATGTTAGATGTTCCAAAATAATTCATCATAGTTATTTTATTATTGAATATTTCTTTTTTCTCTTCTAGAAACTATCAAATCATAGATCTACGATCAATAAAATATCTCATTGTGAAACGATTAATTTTCAATAGACTTATTATTATTGTTGAAAAATCAAAAAATTTTTGTAACTATTATTCGAAAGTTTAGTTATAGTTGTTGATTCTAGTCAAAATGCCTCTGGCACAAAACTATAAAGATGATATATCTCTTTTGGAATCCAAAACAACTAAAAAAAAGACAGCAATGGATCATCTTAACACAGAATCTTGTCTACATCAAGGTATTCAAATACATATGCATGTAAGTTTGTAGGAAAAAATGCTTTTTTTTTTGTTGCAAAGGAAAAACGTCATTTGATTCTTCTTCATACTTCCACATGACTTTATTTTTTTTTTTTTGAGAATCTCATTATGTAATATAGAAAAAAATCTATTATTTTGTATAATATTCGTCGAAATTGTTAGCAAGCAGCTTGTTTTTTCCTGAAAGACAGGTGTTCTGACACTTACTAATTGAATATGTTTTCATAATAAGAAATTTCTTTCTCTTGAAAAAAGGCGTTGACACGAAAGATAAATCTTACTATTTCAGCTTCAATTTGCTGTCACTATAAAAAATTTATTATATTTTTAATAACTTTGCAAAAAAAAAAACAAGAAGAAGAAATTAGAAAAAGTTCTTACTACTTGAATATATTCTTCTCTCGTATATAAAAGTTCGCGGAAAAACTCTTACCATCACTTTATTCAATCTATCATCAACACGAAAACACATTTTTGAAAACTCAATTCTATATTCTGATAGTGTCTGCAATTCTCAATCATTCAGTATATTCATGTTTTGACTGGCGATAATTTATTACAAAAAAAAAAAGAATCATTCATGTACATTGACGGTACTCGGATCGTTAGGATTTGCATTAATTGACGTTTCTTTTTGTTTTACTAATTCCTCATTTTGCATTTTTAACTTATGGAAATAGCTCTACACACAAGTGTTAATGTATTCTCTCAGACTGTAAAAATTGTGTGTCATTCTATGAATTAGTGTGTTCTTTTGCATTTATTTATTACAGAAAAATTGAAATGCCATGAACACATCATTCAGTGACAAATACAAAAAACAAACTACATGTGGGCGCGAGTTGTTCAGTCTTTTTTCTAGTTTCTTATTTCCTTAACATAAACTATTGAAAACAGTATTAAGATAATCTGTCAGGACATGAAATTTGTATATATGTTTATACTCAAGAACCTTTCAATTTTTAATAATTTTCTAATCAATATTTAAAATATTATGAACAAAAACATATATCACAGTTGGAATTATATTTGATATTTTCTTAACTAGACTTTCTATGCATAGTTAAAATTATGTATACTATGCTTTGTCTAGTTATTCATTCAAGATTGCACAGTTTTCATACTATGTGAAAAGATTAAAAGATAATCAGTTATATATGAATAGTTTCATATAGATAGGTTAGAGGAGTGCGTTTTCAAACAAATAGAAATAAACATTTATAAAATGCAGTTCATTAGAACATGAACATTAAAATCTTCTACTTTATTTGAAGTATTTTTTTCGAGACTAATTAAAAAAGCTGTTAGCAAAATTCTTCAGGGATTAAAACATGAAACATGATGTAGTTACTCTTGATGACTTACAAGATGATTGTTTTATTACTTTATTTATTGTGGACTACATTTCTTCAACATCTTTTTACTTAGTCCTTCAGAAATGCCATAAGGAAATAGTTCATATATTTAACGAGACTTTATTTATATACGGTCAATGTATTCACAAGTCTGTTATATAGACGAGGCGTAAGTGTTGCTAAGGCGTCTGTCACGGTCTGTGATGAAGGAGAGAGACCTTGCTAGGAATGCCTGTTACGCCTGTGATGTGTCATCACTAACATGTCTATAACATTTCTATAGTAATGTGTGCTATACTATGGAGGTGTAAATTTCTATCCTATTTACTTCAACTAGAGCCAGTCGGATAAAAAATAATTTCGGATTCGACTGCTCTAATTACCACACTTTTATTAGATCATATTTCACAAAAGCAGGAGTTTCCAAAATATAGGATCATAGATAAATTCATAACTTGATAGAAAAAATAATCACTTTTATAAAACGCTGTTTTCAAAGTAATGATGAGTTTAAACTGGAAACTAACGAATTCGTTAGAAAAAAAAAGGATCATCAATTAATGCAAATCTAACGATGAGCATGCCGTCGATGTATATGAATTTTTTTTTTACAGCAAATCAGTACAAGTCAAAACATAACTATACAGAATGATTGAGAATTTTAAGTACTATCTAAATATAAAATTGGGTCTTTAAAAAAATGTGTTTTTATTGTGATGATAGATTGATAAAATCGACTNATAAAATATATGTGAAAGTAACAATATTGTTCTACTAATAACAGCAAAATACATAACCCTTCAATTCTGAATTTTTCTTCAAGTAAGATGAGCATTCCAGAACATAAATTATTAATGTAATGTAAGAGCTATTCCATATAAGCCACGACCGATCTACCAGAGACTTGCTCAATCGATGTCGTCAGTTCTTGCTCAATTTAATATATGTTCTAGAAGGAAGTATTCTAAGAATTTGGACGTAAGCCGTTTCGAAAAATATTGATCCGTCGATTTTTTATGAACATTTTACTAAAAGCCCTAAAAACGGCCCATGCCAAAAACAGGGGTCTTGATGCAACGATATCTCATGAATAGCTCAACAGATTGAGCTGATATTTTTTGTAGACATATATATCAGTGAGTTCTATTAGCGAGAAAATTTTTATTGAGAAATATTGAACCATTAGGATTTTATGAACCACACAAAATACGAAAAAATCCTGATTTTTGGTAACTTTTGTGTTTCATAACTTTTGATTGGAATGACATAGAAGTCTGAAATTTTCAGCATAGATAGAGCACTGCAAGATATATGTCTTCTAAAATTTTCAGCTGTCTAAATGGTTCCGTTCACTCAGGGAAGTCCTCTGAAAAACCGGTTTTTGGCAAAAATGAGGCTTTTCTGGTTTCGAGTTCTCCCAAGAAATGGATCGCCTGGGAAGTTGGCATTTAGAAGTTTGAAGTACTCTCTTAGGGCTACAAGCCCATAAAAAAATTAGCGTGGGATCTCTAGAAATGGCTTGCACCGGAGGTCATCTTTGGGAGGTGTATCTAAGATGGTAGGCCTTTTTTTGAGATAGGGTATGTAAATGTCGATCCCGCTTGTTCGAGACAAGGTAGGCAGATCTTGCTCAATTTAATATATGTCATAGAGGAAAGCATTCTGAGAATTTTTGCGCAAGCCATTTCGAAAAATATTGATCCGTCGATTTTTTATGAGCATTTTACTAAAAGCCCTAAAAAGGCCCCTTGCCAAAAACGGGGGTCTTGATGCAATGATATCTCATGAATAGCTCAACAGATTGAGCTGATATTTTTTGTAGACATATATCCCAGTAAGTTCTGTTAGCAAAAAAATTTTTATTGAGAAATATTGAGCCATTATGATTCTATGAATCACACAATATACGAAAAAATCTTGATTTTTGGTAAGTTTTGTGTTTCATAACTTTTGATTGGAATGACGTAGAAGTCTGAAATTTTCAGCGTAGATAGAGCACTAAAAGATATATGATTCCTGATATTTTCAGCTAGCTATGTTGTTCCATTAGATTAGAAAGATCCATTTCAAAAAGTAGGATTTTCAGGATTTGTTTTCGCCCAAAACATCGATTACTTGTGGAGTTGGTCTTGATAAGTTGAAAGCACTCTCGGTTGACTATAGCTCTATAAAAAATTAGCATTCCATCTCTAGAAATGACTGGCACTGGACGACATCTTCCAGGACTATTTCTAAGATAGATATACTTTTTACACAAGTTTTGAAGTTGGATTTCTTGTCTTACCTATCTGTTAGACCCAAGTAAATTTAAATGGAGAACACGATGATCACATTCCTCTGCGTTTCAAACTCTGCTTACGTAAACAAAAGTAAAGACAATCATATTCACTAGCATTTTTCAGGTGAAAGAAAACAAACTTTATCCTTTACTAAATAAAACATTGCATATTTGGCAAATATGTGTATGTGATGTATATTTCTTCTCTTGGTAATCGCTTGGCAACTAGTGGCATTTTAGCTGTTCTGCGATTTGATATTTTTT
>CAJNSZ010000018.1:275946-475664 GCA_905329745.1 Rotaria sp. Silwood2 | reverse complement strand
TTTTTTTACCATAACAACAAGTCATTATGTTCTACAAGATAGAGGCATAATCGATCGATTTGAACATAGTTGTGTTTTTTTTGGGAGAAACCCCATGGAATATGCCAACTGTTTTCTTTTGATCGTTGTAAAAAGAAGTTAGTTCAGAGATGTTGTGTGAAAATCAATATAGAACAACAAGATTTGGCGTTTGATACTGAGACACATAGAGTATTGGTTATAATACGGAAGCACGAGTGAAGTTAGGACTCGCCACCAAGTCAAGGAGAACACATCTGGAAATATATCTTTTGCACTTAGTGTCACATGCATTCGTTAGTCGGTCCACGATGTGATTGCATTCGTCGAGAATGTGATTATGATCTATATGAAGACTGTAAGGTGAAGAATACGCAAAAGCATCCTCGTGTTTAGTATTTAGTACCGAAACAACATTATCCTCTGGAAAATTTGTTTGCATCAATTCCATACTTACTTGCCCCAAACTATGGGGAATGATATGATTCCACACAGAAATTAATTCAGTTCTACAAGGAAACATAAGCTAGTGATCATTCATTTCAGTTGGTTTTTGTTTCTAGTGATTAAGATGACCATTTATACGATGAATATCGTGCTCAGATGCTTTGATCTACAGTTCTTTTCAACTTCAATACTCTATTCAACACATATTTTCAATTCAGTGGTATGTGACAAGATGATTTTTGTTTTGTTCCTTTGTAATGTCGTCTTGGTTTTTCTTTTTGAGTCATTCTCCTGTTGATCGTAGTTTCTGCTGATGAGCGTATGTCGACACGTCATAGCCGTCAGTATATATCATGGAGAGATGTTATGACAGATTCAAAATGAGTCCTCACATCAGTCAATGCTATCGGTGTACGACCTATGACAATTATGATCTGTGTTCGGCATTCGAAAAAAATTGGCATTCGAAAATACTATTCCTTGAATAATATCACTATAATGCCGATTTTGATTAAAAAATTGAATGATTTTTCTCGGCAAATTTATTCTGTGCAGCATAATCATCAATATTTTCGGACAATAATACTCCTGGCGTCGAATTTTAACACAAATATTCAACTGATCAATAATCTTTTGATCTTAGTCGCGATGAGAGCTAAACCTCGGAAAATACTTTTAGATGAAGACCACAAATAATGTTGATCAATGGTAACATCAATGCCAAAATCGCTCAAACTAAAAGGAAGTTATCATAGGTGCAATCTACTTTCATTGTGAATCCCATTATCGGAGATCGAAGTTTAGAAAGCTATTGACGAACTAGACCATTTTTACTAAATACATGGATATGCAAAAAAGATCTATAGAATGCCATTGAACAGTCAATAACTCAGCGAGAGTTTAATGGATCCATCTTCAAATATTTAGGGCGTGTTTTTATAAAAGTTGATCATTGTTTTTTAAAAGTTTCAGAGGCAAATACTTTACTAAACGAAAATGGTGCGTTTTTGATAGAAATATAGCAAAAAATAGGTCTAGTGATGTATGTGTTGTTTCTAAGGTTATACATGAGTAATTATTGATCCTTCAATATGAAACATTGCTTGACTGGTCATTTTCGTTGAATAAACTAATTACTTCTGAAAATTGACTTGAATATTATTTTAACAGTTCTCTTTTTTTCACATTGGAAATGATTTAACATTTTTATTGCATTTATTGGTGATAAAGTCGCCGAAGGAAATAGTTTGATTTATTTATACCAAATGCCAGAACTATAATTTTTTCATTAATCCAAATTGTCTGTTGTGCTTGGTTTTGTATGATATTCTTTAAGAAAATTTAATTGAATCAATTT
Source organism: Rotaria sp. Silwood2 (assembly GCA_905329745.1). Lineage (NCBI taxonomy): Eukaryota > Metazoa > Rotifera > Eurotatoria > Philodinida > Philodinidae > Rotaria > Rotaria sp. Silwood2. The sequence goes on along the minus strand of CAJNSZ010000018.1, from coordinate 473,842 downwards.
TTTGTATTCAAAAGAAAGTTTTAGTGGTAATATTACAAGGGTCTTTTTTTTTAATTTAACACTTGTCATGCTGACCATCGTTTTGTGTGTCTCGTCAGCACGTTCTCTTTACTTGCAAACAAGAAAAATGTTATCTATTGTATTTTCATATCTTTTATGATATTGATGCTTATATAAATATTCATATTTATTGTTACTTTCTGTTTCATATTTTTTTATTCTTGTATAGATATGAAAATGTTAGTTCATTATTTTGTCGCTTTTTTTCTATTATCAACTATTCATTTAAATGTTAACGCTTTCGAATCGTATTCACAATATCAATTATGGCGTTTATATGTTACAAATAATGAACAAGTTGCTAAATTACTTGATTTTAGTCGTATATCATATCAACACAATATTAACTTTTGGTCTGAAGAATTTCGTCAGAATACTCCGGTACATTTTATAAGTCGACAGTTTTAGTCATCATATAGATATTATTTTTCTTTCTATTAAAATAGATTGATGTTAGTGTAGCACCAGAATCTATTAAGAGTTTCGCTAAATTTTTATCATCAGATGATATAAAAATACAATATGATATTGTTATGAAAGATATCGGTTATATTATTGAAAAACAAAAATTAATTCATAAATTACAACCATCATTGGTAAATGTTGATGATTTTGCATATGATAAATATCATCCAATTGAAGAAATTCATGCATGGATTGATAAAATGGTTCAAACATATCCAACATTAGCTACATCGTTTACAGTTGGAAAATCATATGAAAAACGTGAAATGAAAGGTTTAAAAATATCGTCAAATAAAACAGCTGTTAAACTTGATGGCACTCCAGTAAATAAAAAAAAGGCTGTCTGGTGGGATGGAGGTAAACAATGAGTTTGCTTTATTCTATAAGATTTTTTTGAAAATATTTTTCTTCAGGTATTCATGCTCGAGAATGGATTAGTCCAGCAACAAATATTTATATTGTTCATGCTCTTTTATCAAATTATAGTAAAGATCCAATCATTACGCATTTTGTAGATCAATTCGATTATTATATTTTACCTGTCTTTAATATCGACGGTTATGCATATACATGGACAAATGGTAAAATAGAAGATCATAAAGAATTTTGAAAACAAACTTTTTTTTTTAGATCGATTATGGCGTAAAACTCGAAGTAAAACATCAGACCCTGCTTGTTTTGGTGCTGATCCAAATCGTAATTGGGATTATCATTGGTGTGAGGGTAAAGACTTTTTTTTTCACCTATTATTTTGTTTTTATAAATTATTCTTATGATGTTTCTATAGGTGGTGCTACACATGATCCATGTGATGATATTTATTGTGGTAGTAAACCATTTTCAGAAATTGAAACAGCACAAGTAGCAAAATTTCTTAGTAGTTATAATGGTACATTTGTACATTATATTAATTTTCATTCCTATTCACAATTATGGATGTCACCATGGGGTAAATATTAACATTCAATTTATTAAGTAGTTTTTCTTTAATTATTTTTCTCATTAGGTTATACAACAAAAAGACCAATACAATTTAAATTACAAGATGATGGATCAGCTAGAGCTGTTAAAGCACTTGGTGCTGTTTTTGGTGAATATAATTCTACAGTTTTGATATAAAATAATTTTTCTTCAAGGTACTGAATATGTTCATGGTAATATTGGTTCAACAATTTATATTGCATCGGGTAATACAGTCGATTGGACATATGGTAAAGCTAATATAACATTTAGTTATGCTGTCGAACTTCGAGATACTGGTAAGCAGAATATCTTCTTGTTTTATTTTTCAAAAACAAAATTTTCTTGAATTGTTTATAATTAGGTGAATATGGATTTTTATTACCGGAAGATCAAATTGTTCCAACTGGAAAAGAAACATTAGCTGGTGAATTAGCTCTATTGAAATATATTGAAGGAAAAGTTTATGCTTAATGTTCACAAAATTAAAAAAACAAAGACTAATTTGCTTTTTTTTCTTGTGAATAAAAACTATTTATAACATTATTCTTTCTTATTATTGTCATATTGAGAAATGCAGAAAGATATTATTTTCTTTTTCATTGTTCATAATCGTGATAGAAATATTGATGTCTGATTACAAAGGAAAAAAACATATAACAAATGGCATTGTCAGATCTAGAAAAGTAATTAATTTCGTATTATAGATAAATATTTCAATTTGATAACGAATGTGATATGGTTTCCATCTCCATTTGTGTCATTCCTAGGCCATATGCAAATATCATAAATCGTTATTGTTTCTTCATTAAACCGAGCAGTACCTGAACTGCACATTTGTATATTTATTCAAAGTCATATACATTTTTTCGCTTGCAATGCAGAATAACAAAAGAAAATAATCTTTTGTATTGTATCGCATGTTATAATTCTTTCCTAAAACATTACTAACAGTTACTGTGACAAAGACGTAGAACTGTCTTTTTTGTTTTTAAAAAGTATAAAGTTATAAAATATTAAAATATTTCAAGATAAATTCACAAACGAATAACGATCCGAGACAACAAAATTGACAGGATATTGGTCAAAAGTGACGGAAAATTTTGGATTATACATCATGAATCTTCGTAATGTAATATTAATGACAAAACATGCTGAACTTAAATTTCTTCCTTAAGTATTTACGAAAACTTCAATGTCTCAGAAAACAAATATTCATTTCATAGAGAAAAATATTTCTGAAACAAACATGTTTTCTTGATAGAAAAATAAACTCATACAAGCGAATAATTATTCTAGAATATGTGTATTAAAAAAAAGTTAATTCATTATTACACACATTGGTCGCACAAAGAAACAAAGATTAAGAAGTGTAAAGCGAATTGGAGCGATTTAAACGGATATTTACAACAATATCATGCATAAAATATACATAAAATCTGTCATAGTCGATGTAAGAAACTGGAAATTTTTGATTATTGGGGAAGAGCAGGGAAAAGAGTATGCACTGCTCTACACACATACACACTTATGACGGTTGCTGATTACTTATAAGAAAAAATTAGAATAACATACTCATGTTTCATTCATTTTAGTGCTTCGTTTCATTTTTAATACTGTTTTTACAAAAAAAAAAATTGTAGGACATTTACGACATCTCAATATATTAAACCATAATCCATTGTAAGCATTTTTTGTCATCTAAACCTTTGATAGCCAAAAAAAAATACGTCTTCAAAAAAAAATCATCCACATAGGGTTTCTCAACAATGTCAAATTTATAATGCGCATACAAACATATTTCTCCATTATTCTGTACACAAGGATTGTATTGTATAAATATCTTTTATCGTTTACAAAGTTTGATCTTTTTCATAAAAAATAAATTCATATATTTAATATGGTCGACGTAGAAAAACGATATGTTAGTAAACCATGGTATGTAATAATTAAGAAATTCAGTCATTATCATGTATATATATTATGAAACAAGATGTTTTTCATTATTCTTTTTTTTTTGTTTTTGTTATTAGGATTATGCATGAAGCAACAACAAAGATCAAAGATCGTTTGTATGATAATCATCTTCCTCCTGTAAAATCAGTTGGTGACCATAGTGCAACAGTCAAACATCGATTACCTCACCAATCTAAACAAGATGGTTCTAATTTTCTTTCAGCATTAGCAAGTGGTAATTCATCTAAATCAAGTTTAGTCAATGGTCATCAGGTATCATCAACAACAATGACATATAATTCAGCAGTTCATGAAGCAGCCAAACGTTATATATTACGTAATAATATGGCAAGATTTTCTCAAGAATTGTCATCAGTTCATTTAACTAATGGTTCTCAGACAAAACAAAAATCACTTTATAATCATATTCAAGCAAAAATTAATACTGGTTTACCACGTATAAGTAGTAAAAATCCACCGAAATCTAATACTCATCAATTAGAACCTATGCGTCCAGTAAATTGGCTTGAATTAAAAAATGCAATCGAACAAGATATACATATATATGCACATACAAAACAAATGCAATTTAATTCTGACAATACAGATAAAGCACAATTAACAATATTGGGAAATCTTGTACGTTCAAAAATTAAATCTCATTTATCATCTTCAACAGGTTATGATGATAAACGATATAAACTTGTTGTTCATCTTACTGTTTATTCAAGAAATACTACTGGATTACATGTTGCATCAAGATGTTTATGGAATACATGTACAGATAATTCAATAACAATTAAAATGCAAGGTGTTGATTGCAATATTCTCATCGTTGTATTTCTTTGTTATACGGATCTTGGAGCGACATAAAGGTCAATGTAGCTTTGATTTGTGATGCATCAATATAAACGATAATATTTTATGCGATTTGTCAAACATTCAATTTTTTATAATTGCTTTATGAAACCTAACAATAAAATAAAAAAGCTGATTGAGTCATCAATTGTTTTTGTTTCTTTTTTACTTTCAGTTGCTAATATATACAAGTATTATAGTTGATAGGAGTAAAAGAAAAATAATTGATAGACATTGGATGAATTTTATACTGGATTTATATAGAAAAATATTCTCATAATAATCATAAAAATGTAATAACAATAATAAATATAAACAAAGAACATTTTCATAATCTTTTTTATTATTATGAGATTTAGAATGATAAGAATAAATTGATTTTTTACTGTAAAAGAAAATAATTATGAAATCAATATTTATTCATCTTTATGAATAGACACATTTATCAACACTACATTTTTCAATGGTAAGATGATCATATCATATTAGATTTCTGTCCATGTCTATTTTCTTAATATTCAATATTCATATGATTATTCTTATCTTAGTATTATCAAGTGCGCATAAGAAAACTTTTTGATTTTTTAATATTTGTGCATATTAAATATTCTTATATACAATTCCATATTTTATTATTTTGCTTATTTTTTCTCTTTGATATTTTGTTTTCTACAATTAATATTTATTCAGCAAGAAACAACTTCTGGTTTTATTTATTTCGAAAACAAAACAAATAACAAATCATATACGAGTTAGTGCTTCAATACCAAGTAATTCAAGACCTTCTTTAAGTGATAGACGGCACATATGATAAAGTAACAGGCGAGCCTATAAAACATTCCGATTAAGAAATAATACAAAAGAAAAATGACAATTAAACTTACTTTAGCCAATTCAATTTCTTCATCTTTAACATAAAGTCTAGCAAGTGCTCTATTTATGGATTTCCTATAATGGGAAAAAAATACTTTGAAAACTGATCTTTCATTCTCTCTATTTGATCTATATTTATGTCTAATAGATGACATTTCTGTTTTTCTTTTCAAATAACATAATGAATGCAAATATATCTAAAACTTAGTTCTCAATTATTTTTTTAGGTGAATGTCAACCAATATATATCTAATGATGTACGTATAAAGCAAAGCAAAGCACGAAAAAAAAAATAAAAAGACAAACGATGCTTAACTTCAATAATAAAGTGTCATCAAGATTATCATAATTAATAATATTTTTCTGTTTTTGGTACAGATATCGATGTCTCGAAAAAGCAGCGTTAATGTAGAAACGACAAGAAGACATCTTTTCAACGCATAACGACAGAAAAACGTGCGTTATATGAAGAATATGAGATCACAATAATAATAATAATAACAACAACACCCATTAGCAGTAATAAACCAATGCGGTATGCAGGAAAACAGACGAACAACAGCATAGCACGGCATTGCCAGATAAAGAAAATGTCATTCATCATGTCAATCAGTCGGTCCTCAGCGAAAAGAGAGACGAATAGAGAACAGAAAAGCCTTGCTGTACGATACAAGAACTACCTAAACTGTCTCTAGTTTTTTTTTTTTCTTTTTTTCTCTAAAAGCTGCAATTTCCTTAACTATTATCATAAGAACATAGTCGTTTTTTTTTTCTTCGTTCTTCTCTTGGTCCACCCATAAGACTCTACTCCTTGCTCATATCATTCTTTTTATTTGTAGAATTCATCATTCATGGCATCATCCAACTCCACTGACACTGCTACACCTACTACTACTACCACTACTGCTGCTTTATCACATGATTCAGGTTCCGGTCGAATGGACGTAGTTTCACTTATTGTACTTGTCTCTTATCCAAAACATTATCGTATATTTGCTGAAAAAGAACTTGTCTATGAAATACTTCCACATGCAGCGGATTCATCATTTGTTTGGTTTGGAAATTATTCGGCTGAAAAAGACGAACATCCACCCGTTTATATGGATGTTATAGGTAAAATGATTCGTTTAGGTTATCATATATTAGGATCAACTGGTGGTGGTGGAAATCCAGCCATTGGTGATAATATGTCGACACATACATCACATTATATTTTTATTCGAAAACGAGAATAAATAAACTAAGTTTTGTTTTACTTTTTCTTTTTTTTTTTTGTCTAATGAATCTATCAGTAGAAATCTTTTGTAGAAAAAAAACAGCTAAATTTTGTGTTCTCGTTTTTCTTTTTTTTTATTCTCGGTTTGTATTCTCTTTTTCTTTTCTTTTTTTTATTCATAATTAAAAAGAAATTTGAATGAATTTAATGCTTGTTCAAATTTTATCTGTTAAAGATAGAACATGTAATACATATTAAATAATCATATGAATATATATGTAATCTATAGGTATATTAAGAAAAAAAGAACTTACACAAGACGAACAAGATAATGGACAACTTTGGTTGGTTCATGTGAACGATAAGCATCAAATAATACATCTTGAAAACTAAAAAATAAATATTAGAATAGTGAATAGTTCTGTCTCTTTTTTTTTCATTGAACAATTGAACATATCAACAAAGTTTTTGTCTTAAATAGAGGATGTAGTTAAATTAATTTTATAACCAAAATATTTATCTATACAATAAAAACAAAAAAGGCCAATCATGCAAGTAGTTTTTTTCGCTATAAGAAATAACATATTTTGTCAATAAATTTTTCCAGATGTTATAAAGCTTTATTCTTATATTGATTAAGAATATAATCTTTTAGGCTACTCATTAACTAAACAAACAACTAGTCGTTAAAAATATTTATTCATTAGACTTTGCTCGTCCATTTAAATAAAAACCTCAAGTTAATAAGACATTATTTAATCAGTCAACAGATACTTCCTATATCGCGTCATATGATAAAGGGGTGTTGACAGATTGTATCAAATGAATAAATGTTCAAATATTTTGATCGATATTTCCTACCGAATGACACTATAAATATATTCGATAGAATCTTTTTCGATTATAATTTCTGGTTTAACTTAAATTTCTATGTGACAATTAGGTGTGTATTAGAAAACTTTTGGTATGATTCACATACTAGATAATTATTCGAAGACAGACAAGAATTATATTTAGAAGACAATAACGTCATCAAATGGAAAATCGTTCTGACCTCTTAACAAAGTTGTTAAACGACCCGAACCATAAATATATGAATTGTTTACCGAAAAGTATTTATAAGAGTAATATTCACAAGCAATTTGTGAATATTGATTATGACAGGCAGAGATTATTAATTGAGTAATAATATCAAAAAGAAAATTTTCATGTTGAATATTATCTAAAAGATGATGACATAGAATATCGCTTCTTAGAAATGATCATGTTTTTTTTTAGTGATTATCCATTATTTAGATTTTCTTTTTGGGAAATTGAAATTCAACCATTAATTAATGTTGAATGTGGATAGCTTCAGCAATTGAGCGCAAGAATTCTACGTCAGACTGATTTTCTGTCTGTAGAAACGATATCGGGCTATGTAATCTGCTATTAAGTAGCACCCCATGCCGCTTAAGGCACCCGACTGACAGAGGTATTTTTCCTTCCATTAATTTATGTAACACCATAATTGCAAACTTATGGATGTTTAACTATATCTACTCTCTATAAATATCAACAATGAGAATCGAAGAATGTTTATATTGTTTAGTTTTAAATTAAATCAAAATTTGTATGCATAATGTTTTTCTATTTTTGACTATATTGTACTAACATAATCTTCTTAATACAAAATTCTGAATATAGAGAACGTCAGTCTCGATGATATTTCCTTAATGTTGTTTGTTATGTGAAAATGTATTTTCTCACGTGCTTAATTGTTGTATAAGTATATGTTCTTGTCGATCGGTTAATAAATTAGCATTTGCTGACCAATCAATAGGCATGTTAACTTGTTTTTCCAAACTATAAAAATTATTTTTGTATTTAACATTCTTCCAAAAGAAAAAGATTCTACCTGCATAATCGTGCATGACAATAGAGAAGTAAAAATGCAATACCATCTTTTGATGATATTTCATGCCAAGAAAATATATAATCAGTACGTCGTGGACGTGAAAAATCATTTAAGATTAAATAGGCTTTTCCGATTACTTCAGATACTTTAACATGATCGATTCCTTCTTTACGAACTAAAATTAAAACAAAATAAAAAATGTTAACACGTTAGCTGCTGTTGATTCATTTATATTGAGTAACATAAAAAATAGTTTTTCTAGAGTTATTTTAGTTTTGATCTAAACTCAAAAAATCATATAATGTTTATTCTAAAAGCTTTATTAGAACTAATAGTCAGTGAAAAAGCATCCCACGGCCGTTGTTTTCAAATAGTTTTCTTGATTAACAAAATATAAAAGTTGATGTGTCATTTTTAACTCATTCTGCATCTCCACAATAAAATGACATCGTCCAACTTTAACTATACCGATGTCATAATCAGCATTCGTTTAAATTATTCTCGTAGCTGACTCAACACCAATTCTACTGGATGAGTGCCAGGATGTCAAGAGTTATTAAAACAAAAATAATTTAGAGTAGACCAATTAGTAGTCAACCAAGAAATAACAATTTTTACTGATCATTTTAGTACAAAAAACCAATTTCGAACTTTTTTTTAGAAAGTCCGATGTTAAGGTCAAAATACTCAAAAAGCGCAAAATAGCTTAGAACGAATGCTTTTTTGGAGAGAAGTATTTTACTGAATATAGATTGTAGTTATATATTCTGATAGTTCAGTCGTCCAACTTTAAGAAATGATAGATTTCAAAAATAATTTTGTGACTTATGTCTATGGATAATTTGCTGGGAATAAACCTCAATGGAAAATAATGAACGACATGCATAATCAAAATAGGAAATGTCACAGGAGAGGGTCGTTAAGAGATGACATCGGCTGCTTCTCGAGATTGAATTTCTTGTTTCTCTAATAATCAATTCAGATGTCAGTAGTCAATTGCCATTCGAATTAGAGCGTTAGAATGGATTCCGACTGCGTGCAGCTGGCTCAAAATGGAATATTATCGATCTCCTATGACGTTATGCTATACAGTATATACATGGGAATTTTGTTTCTCGTCTTCAGTTTCTTTAATTTGACTTAAATATCAAATTATAAGAGTATGCCGAAATATTCTGTTTGTTTTTCCTTTTTCCTTTCAACTGTATGAAGATAGTCATAGGAACACTACTCTCCTGCTAGCTGTGAAAGCAGAGATATACTTTCAGTTATATATCAGTCGATATATGTGTAATAAAATCTTCCGACAATTCTTTTTTGTCTAAAAACAATGTTAGTTAACAAATTAGTTTGACTGTGAAAGGTCACTTTTAATAAATAAATCATAAAAACGATGTTCTGACTAACTCAAGTTTTTGTCATCACTCTGAAAGTGCTAAGCCTAAATTTTTTGACCAAGAGCAATTGTCTGACATTTAGATCGACTCAGTTATTTATACTGTTTTCAATATACTAGCTGTTTTTACAGTAAACCTGATTATTCTGACCCAATCCGTCAAGTATCAGTGAAAAATGGCAACTTTTGACACTCATGAACATTGCACTTTCGACTAAAGTATCTTGCATCCACGAATTAAGCTCAAAACAATAGTATAATTCTCTAGAGCTTTGAAAAGTTTATCGAATGATATGTAATTCAAAGTGGCTCGCTACTTTCATAGCTCAACAAAAGAGTAATTTTTCCATGGCTGTCCTCATCATTTTTAAAGTGAAAAAAAAACAAAACAATATTTTAGCCTACTCCTATATGTCATTCCATAGATTAAAGAAAGAACTTGCATGTGATATATAAATTAAATTAAAAAAGCTGAAGACGAGAAGCAACATTTCAGTGTAAATACGGCAAAACATGACACTATGGGGATTCGATAATATCATGTTTTGAGTCAGCTGTACGCAGTGGGAATCCATTCCAACAGTTTAATTTCAATAGCAATCGACTTCTGACATCTGATTTGATTATTGAAGAAATGTGAAACTCGATTTCGACAAGGGATCAATGTCATCACTTAACAATCTCCTTCTATGATATTTTCTGTTTTAATTACGAATGTCGTTCATTATGTTCCGTGACTAAACTATTTCGGAATCCATCGTTTCTTGTAGTTGAACAACTGGATTATTAAAATATATGATTACAATATATATTCAATGACATACGAATACCACCATTTCTAAAAGAAATCTGAAATAATTTTTTTTTCCACTTAAATGATCAGTAGAAAAATCTTTCTCAATAGTTTGTGTTTTGTCTTTGTTGATAACTCATGGAACTATCCTTTAATTTAAATTTACTTAAAAATCGACCAAGTCCTTCTTTTGCTCGTTCTTTTGCATCTTCAAATACATCAGATAATAAATCAATTTTTCCTTTTCGTGTTTGAAAATTAATCATACGACCAAATGGAACATAAAAATCATCTAAATCCCTAAAAAACAAAAATAAAATCATTCACATATGTATTTTAAATACATTCATAAGATTTATACCAATTTTGTACTTGTTCAATCTGCATTGCTTTTGCTATTGTTAATAAATTTCGAAAATGTTCTGTTTGACTAGAATCTACCTTTGCAAAAAAAAAACCAAACATAAACAATATGATAAACTTAGTCTAATCTTTTGCTTCTTCTTTTTCTTCATAACTTACAACATACAATATTTTGTCCATTGGTATTGTATCTAAACGTGATTTTAATGCAGCAACATCTCTAAATAATACCATAATAATAAAAAACAACAAAATTCAACAAAATTTTCTCAAACAAACCGCGTAATATATAATGAAGTTCCATCAGATTTTCGAACAATAACATAAGCATCTCGTGGTAAACTGTTATATTGCGAAGGAATAATTGCTTCTAAAACGCCATCACTACGTCGTTTACAATAACCACGTTGACAAAGTTGATCCATTAGTTCTTTTGATTTTTCACTAAATTGTGATTCCGATTGATATTCATCAAACTGAATATTAAATAACTGAAACAATAAATATATATGTATAAATTAGAAAAATAAGAATAATAAAAATTAGTTTACTTGATAAATTTGTTTTAAATTGTCAATTGATAATTCACGAAATCTTTTCCATAACTCTAATGCGTCTTTATCACCTATAATAAATAGAATAAAAATATAAATCGATTTCAACAAAATTCATTTGAAAGTTAATAACATTTTCAATTCATCTCGAAAGAAATATTTTTTTCATTTCCATATATTTTAATACCGTCAACAATGTACAACATATTCTGAAAAGCATTAATGCAAATATTCGTGGAATGATTTTTACAGTATTTTTTAAATGAGTACTGTGCTTCACTTTAGATAGATCAGGAAAAATAATTTTTGAATCTCGACGTGAAACTTTGCATACAGACAGGTCTTAACACAAATAGCTTTTTGTAAATTTTTCGGACATTGCCGGTGTTTCTATCATAAGAAATAACTATGCTAATAGCGTGATCATTAACAGTGCTCATATAAATCGATCGATTTCATATTTGTATTTCACGATAGAAGCAAATCAATAGATCTGAAACTGTCACAATAAACTACTCTCATTAGTATCTGGCTCCATGAGAGCTCTTCAAATCCAAAATTTTCGGACCCACGCTCAGTTATCAGAAAATTTTCAAATCTCGACCCGATCCGGGAAAGTAGAAAGACCTATGAAATAAATCATAGAGTTCTTTCTTTATCATTCTGTATTGACAACTTTGTTCTAACAGTTTTCCTATTGAAAAAATTATGTATGCTGTCTTATCTAAAGATTTTCTAGAAAAAAACAAACCTTAGTTTTTAAAGATTTTCCACATTCTTTTGTTATCAGTCGGAGGACTTCTCTCGTTAGTCGATGCATGTCCAAAGCGGCTCATATTTTAAATTTATTAGTTTGTAGATAAGACTTTTAATTTAATCTGAATACTTCTAATATTTTTTTAGTTAAAAACCTAATCTATTATTATTTACCTGCTTCCATTTTAGCGAAATACTTCATGGCGTCGTCAAATATTGACTCATCTTTATTAGCACGAATATAAACCTAGAATAAATAACATTATCAATTGAAAAAATTCACATTTTGTTTTTATTTTAATAATTACATCAAGAAGATGCATAAGTGGACGTTTATTAAGTTCTTCATCAGATCCAAATTTTGTAAAACCAACAGCAAGACGACCTAAAATTATTCATAGAAAAGATTATCATTAAAAAGTCTTTATTTAATACCATATTGTGTTCCCCAATCTCCAAGATAATTTAAACGATAAACTGAATGACCAAAACGTTCATGTATAGTTGCAATAAATTGACCAAGTAATGTCGAACGTAAATGTCCAGCATGAAGAGGTTTAGCAATATTTGGTGAACTAAATTAAATTGCTATTGAAAATTTCAAACAATCATACGGATATTTTTTTAAATCTTTTACCTAAATTCAACAACAAGTTTTTTATTTTTTCGTTCCATAAGTGATTTATCAGTTATTTCAGCCCATTTCGGTTTTTTTTTCCAATCATCAAAATACCATCGATATCGTTTTTGATCATAATAAGAAGACGAACGCGATGTTTTGACTAGATCATCAAAAGCTGTCTATAATAAATAAATAAATAAATATGATAATTATAATTAAGACAAAAAAGAAATGTTTGATAATAATGATACTTTACAGTAAGAAATGTAGAAAGATTGACCGGTACTCGTAAACCACCATCATTATCTAATACTGCTTGTTGATCAGTTTGTTCCATTGGCTTATAGAATAAAAAAAAAAAAAAAAACTTTTTTATATATTTACTTTTTTTTTTTTTTATTTACCAATGCTCGACTATTTGTATTCTTATTAAATTCAAGATCCCCATCAATTAATGAAGCAGCTTGACATTGTGGTAATGAAACTATAAAACGACCCAAGGGTCTATAATATAAATATTCAATATTAAGACATAAATAATAGTTATTATCAATATTTAAATAACTATAGAGAAGTTCTTACACTGCTGATTGTTTATGGCGAACTGATTCGATACGTGTTAATGAATAAAGTTTTTCATCAAAATTTGCTTGATCATCATTAATACGACCAATTTCAGGTATCGTACGAAATAATGTTTTAATCTATGTATATTTTAAAGAGTTGAATGTAGCTTGTATTTAATAATTTATAAATACCTGACGAACAGCTTGTTGACGTAGTAAATTCATTATAAAATATCTACGAAAAAATTCTAAAAAAGCAAAACTGTTAAAGCATAAACTGCTGCTGCTAATCTTGATAGTTTTTTTTTCTATTTGTTAGCTGAATACTCAAGTTAAATTAAGACTTTAGTTGAATATGAAATAGATGGTGTTCGTTAACCTACGATAAATGACGCCAGATGGCAGTTGAAGACAACTTGACAAACGGTTCAATATCAGAATTATATTATTCATGGAGAAAAAAAAATGAAAAGCTTCATGACTTTTGTGAATTTATATTTAGAAAACAAAAAAAAAGGCATTTTTGATGATGAAGCAGACAAAAAATTGATGTTTTTTAAATTCATTGATGAAAGTGATATTTTAATTAAGCAAATGCAGTGAATTGCATTTTTAATCATAATTATGCAATAAAATTAATGAAAATGTCTATTTTAATCGATAAATTCGAAATATATCAGTTTTTTTTTGTTCGTTTCATTATTTTAATGTCAGTTTTTTTATTTTTTAACTTCCTAGATACTGTTTTACACTAGTTATTTTTATTGAGACTGCCATTGAATTTCAGCGAAAAACACCATAAATTTATAAGCATTGATTTACTACATATAAATCATTTTACATAAATTTTTATCATAAATATTGTAAAATCATTGTAACAATTAATTTAAAGACTTCAAGCGAAAAAAATTGATCTTGTTAGACAAATATTACGAATACTACTTGACCCTTGCGGAAATACAAATATATATTTTTTTCCAATATAATTTGTTATATGTATTGATATCAAGGGCTTACTAGACAATTGTATCTTAATTTAAATAATAGTTATATTAATTATGTTTACAAGTCTCATAGGAGAACAAATACTTCATTTTCAAGGATAAATCCACAGAGAGATTAGCCAAAACAACACAGAAACAAGGCTCCATAGAATAGTATTGAATATAAGAATGTTTACAAAATAAATCGACTAACTTAATAATAAACATCAATTGAGAAGAAATCTATTTTTATTGCACGAGACATAACAGATATTACGATTGAGAAAATAAAAAAGCTTTTTCGTACAATACAATTCTCATGGTTTATATCTAATATAAATACGATAGAAAATATAAAAAAATAACTAAAGACATTTATATTTCTATAAATAAACTGTAATATAACAAAATATTTCTTTACAATAAAAATGTCAGTCATTCGAACGCAAAAACTAATAGAATTTTTTTCTTAGATTCTTCTACATTGTTGGATAGAATTCATCGAACTCTACAAGAATATGCATATTAAAATATTTCTAATTCTTTTCCTTGAAATAAGAATTATATAGACAAAAGAAATCTATCAAAAATAATACCATCGATTTTATTAAAACTAGCTTTCATGACATGATATATATTTCACTTTGGAAGCTAGAGAAGATAATATTCGGACTTAATATGAAGAACTACATAAAAGAAGCTTATATTAATCGATGTTTTATTCACATGTAATTCTCTATATTGCGTTTACATATCACGCACTCGAGCTTTTACAACCAAAAACTATTTTTAATTAAAATAATTAGATAAATGTTCTTCATAGAAAAAAATAACACATTTCATCATGTTCGTTTCGCCTGCTTTTGTTTTGATAAATTTTATTTCAAAGAAACAGTTTGACTTTTTTTATAAATATGAATGTTTCTGTAGAAGTTGATAGGTTGTTTTTAATCGTGCAAAAATTATTCTGATTTGTGGCATCCAAAGCACCATACTCAATTTCGCTAATTAAAAGAAAAACAAAGATATTTAAATTTACAAGGGATATTATATTGAACACACAGACTCTCCTGAGAGGAGACATTGATCACCTGTCACACGTACTTAGTTATATCAGATGAAACAATTTGATAAAAATATGCATTCTTGAATAATTAATAATGAACTACTTGATAAAGATTGCTTTTATTTTAATATAACTTTGTCATTCAGGTACTAGTGTCAACTTCAGACGAGAGTTTTTTTTTTTTTTTTTGAATAGCATATATAGAAAGATGATGAGCTATGCATGATGTTCCATAACTAAATTTCTATGCTCTGATGTTTTCCTGATCTATTATCTTTTTTATCGATTCAAAATCATATTCATTCATATTAAAATATAATTATGATTAGTTAATGCAGTATACTTTCGTCGATGTTTTTCTCTTCCCGATCATGCATTAGAAATCTATTGATTGTCTGTATGGACTTTTTGTATTATAAGAATCATGTTGTTTTTCGCCAGAAGCAAAATAATGACGGCTATCCTTTTTTTCTATTAGTAAAACTGATCCAATGATAATAAATGAAATGATTTTTTTTTTGATTTGATTTCTTGTCATTTTTAATGTAAAAACTAACTAAACAGATGAACGTACGTTTACTTTCATTTTCTTTTCTTTTTTTTTCTTCTTCGAATAGAAAAGTGACAATCCGAAACTAGTGTGTTCAAAATGCCAACTTGTTAGTTTCATATCTTTTTCTTCTTTCTTTTCATGTTGTGTGCATTAAGAATTAGTCTTTTATCTAAGCATATAATAGTAGTAAAAACCTTGATTGTGTTTTATATATAGATATATATGTAATTTCCAAAAGCAAAGCAACAAAAGCCGACAGAGTAAATGAAGAAAATAAGACAATAACTTTCATCTCCGTAGTCAATCAAGATGTGATAGAGAGAGAGATAGACAGACAGAAAATACAATGATCACATTGACTCTTCTAGACATGAAACAATAGTAAGATAGAATTAGAAATTCCAACAAAAATAACTATTGGAAGTAGAAAGAAACAAAAAAGAAAGAAAAAGAAAAGAAGAAATGTTTCCGATTTGTGTGTAGATTCTATATGAAATAAGTGAGATCGAGTATACCAATGACATATATAAAACAAGGAAGATAGACTATTCCTATTTTATCAATATAGGAATGATTCGATTTTTCTATATGAGTAGAGATATAAGATATTTTCTTCTAATTTGTTCTTGTCCGCAGTTTCTCTTTCTATCTTTTCTTCAACATCAATGTAATGTCAATATAAATGAATGAATTTAGCAATTATTAGATGAAGAATTTTTTTTTTCCACTTGTGACTACCATCACTGAATCAAGACAGTATTAGAGAAAATTTTATAAATATAATGTTTTTTTTCTAAAAATTACATGAGTGTTATTTGACACTTCTACGAAAGGAATATTTGATTACTCAACATCTTCATATAATAGACTAAAACAAGTATGTTTCTATCGCATATTATCAGATGAATAAATCGAAAATAATCATTGTATGATGTATAATGTATGCATATATATATATATATATTTATCATTTTAGATTAATAACTCGTATTTCGTCATAGAAAACATGAAACCGGTGCTTTCGGTATTACTTGTCTTATTTCTCGTCATTGGTAGGTTGTTATTTTAGAATAAAATTATACTTTTGTTATTCATTCTAATGAGTGATGTCTAATTTCCCAGTTGGTTGCTTTCTTTAGTTTTGAATATTTGTCATTTTTTATTTAATAGTTGTGGTTCATCGCTCATCATCATACAGCGGTCGTATTAACAAGCGTTATTATGATGCATGGGAACCGGATAATAATGGTGGCGATTCCGCTAAAGGTGTTCCTAGTCGTCAAAAAGGTATTAACAAAGATGATCCATGCGAAAATAAACCATTGTGGTTTTTAAAATCTCAAGCACGTCTTGGCAAATTATCACCATTTTATGATTGTCTTATTGATCATGGAGTAGAAAGAAAATAAATTTATTTGAAAATATAAACTTCTATTTATTTTTCCTTTTTTCTTAAAATATTTTATGAGAAAGAAAATACACAAATATAATAAATTTATTATCGAAGAAAATACAAATATATCATATAAATAAATATATATCTTGTTTTACTATCGTTTGAACAACAAGAAAAGAATAGTAAAGGTCATAACTATCATTATATATAAAAATATAGGTCACCATAATCACGGTTAATTATTATCATTGTATTACAAGGAAGCATTGCAAATATAAAATTAATTCATTGCATGCATGTCAAGTAATTGTTGTCGCATGCGCATATTATCAGCATTTGTTGTCTGCCAGATAGTCTCAAGATCGATTTCAAGATTGCTACAATGAAAATTTAATAAGTTCTACATTAATTATATGCATATATATCTATACCGTCTTTCTGCATTTAAGTCATCGATAGTCACTTGTTTTTCATTTAATAAAGTCAGAAGTTGTTGAATACGCTCTTCACGTTCCGAACAACGTAATTTTAAATTATCATATTGTTTTTTCATTCTATTTTCATATAATATGAGAAATAGTATATAGCAATCTTAATAATTAACTTACTGTTCTTGTACTTCACTAACATGTTCTTTACTTTTACTTTTACAATTTTCGAGATGATTTTCAAGTTTGGTTATTTTTTTAATTTCTTCTTGCATTTGTATTTTTGTTTGATTCATTTCTTCTTCTTTTGTTTTAGCCTTTAAAGTTTTCGTAAATATAAAATAAATTGATTTTAAGCAGTAGAAAAGAAAAATTTATTTACCAATATTGAATATGTTTCTTGTTCTAATTTACATTTTTCAACTTCTTCATTAGCTTTATCAAGCATTGTTGTTGTTCGTTGTTCTTTTAATTGTTGTAATTCAAGTTTTTTTTCAAATGTCTTTACTCGTATTTCTAATTTTCGATTTGATTTTTTTATTGTATTTATATCATTTTTTAAACGTTCATTATCATTACGACTTTCGGTTAATGTTAATTGAGCTACTCGTTTAACAGTTTCAGCATCCTATTTTAAAATGAAATGAATAGTTTAATAATAGAATAAATACTCAAATGAATTTATAAGTAAAATTAACTAAACGAAAATTGAAACCGTTATATCATCAGATAGTGATACAAATTCTTAAATCTATTTTGAGAAATTGTCATTTTTTTTTCATTCTTGAAATTAAAGATTTCAGTAGATATGTATAATATTGTTTTGTTTAAATACTGAAATATATGGTATTTGAAATCACAATAATTCAATAGTGAAAATTTACTAATATAGACTTAAAATTTTTATATCCCTCTCTGATGATGTAATGGTTTCGGTTCCACGTGATAGTTTGAGAATTTAAACGGAACCGTTTTTTTCTCACTTTGAGTCACCGGAATCGGAGTCGGAACTATCGTTCCGACTCCGGGTACTTTTTGGGACGGTCGAACTCTAAATTATATAACTTTTATCAAACTATCTCTTAGAAAATTGTACTGAGAAGTGTTACTTTATGAGTTGAAGTAGATAATCATAATAAGTAGAGTGAGATGTTCTTAACAATCAAGATTGAATAGACTTCTTTGATTGTAGTATTTAGCTACCAAAGTTTTGACTCAACCTCAATAAATAAGTATATCATTGGTACTCTCAGTACTTAATAACGGGTTATCGAAAAGTAATTTGACAAAAATGTTCGTTTATTATTCAGTCTGCAAAAATTTGAAAACATTGAGTGAGAAAGACAATTTTGTATTATTTCTGAATATGATTTCAAAATTTTTGTAGGATTTATCGTTTAAGAATTATGAATCAATAAATTGAGTTTGAACTAGCGTCAGCGCGCTAAAATTTAAGTGAAAATTACTGTAAACAAAGGATATGAAAGAAGAAACATTTCTCTATAAAATGAAATACTGATGATTAGTTTATTTCAAACTATTTGTTAATAGTAAATATTTTAGGCAAGATACACTGTACCAATTTTTTTGATTTCTATGGAAACTAGACTTGTAAAGTTCATTCCTAAATGATTCTTCTGAAACTCTTGACTCTTATATTACTTAATAGAAAACAGTTTTATCTTTATTTCTATACGGCAATATAGCATGTGCAGTAAAGGAAACTATTGCCAGAAAAAATGTTAGTTTTCTCCGTCCAAAATCTGATTTTCGTATGTCTAAATGCTTGATTCATAATTTCTAGTGAAATGTCGAACATATATTCGTAAACTATAGAAAATTTTGATTCAAACTCAATGTTTTCAAATTTTTGTAGACTGAAAAGTCAACCAACATTTCGTAAACTTAAATTCAGATGACCTGTTGACTATGACTAGTGCTCAGACGATGCCGTAATCATTCAATAGCTGAAGAATAGCACTTTTTTCATGAAGATAAAAAGCAATTATTGAGTCTTTCATTTTTCATTTATTGATGTCGCAATTGTTGTTTTCAATTTTTTTTCAGAAGCGAATCAATTTCTTTTTATTATTATTAACGCTTCTACTTCTTTTATTTTTTTAAATTATTTCCTTTGTACAAAATTTACGCATGATATTGTCATATATTATTTCCAGCGTGTTGATTTTCATAAAAATCTATTAGTTGTCGATATTAAATTATTCTCTTAAAGTCAATCGGATAGAAAAAAACGGCTGAATATAATCAAATTTCTTAATCCCTTTTATGTGTCGTTACTAATTTCAATGTTTCTTAAGAACTCCATTTGATAATATAAGTCTATATTAGAATTGTATTTTGATTAAATGTACCTGTACTCGGCGAAGAAGTAGTTGCATTTCACTTGCATGTTTTTTAATTAATTCATCTATTATATAAGAAAAACTAATAATAAAAATAAATATAAGTAAATAAATAAATGTAACCTATTAATCGTTTCATTTCATTGATTTCTCTAACATGATCTTCAACATGCATTCGATGATCATTATCTATAATTAATTGTTCATATTGTTTTCTTAAATCTTCATTTTTTATTCTCATTGTTTCAAGTAATCGATCTACTTCTGTTTTTTCACTTTCAATAACCATTAAACGTCGTGTTAAATTCGATACTAATCAAAAGAAATGAAATTTACTTTATTTTGTTTTTCTATGAAAAATAATTTTCACCTTCTTGAATTTGTACTTTTTGTACGTCAGTTAATTTATTTGTTTGTAAATTAAGTTGTTCTTGAAGAACTTTATTTTCTTCTAAGACAAGATAAGCTTGTCGTTTAATATTTTCGCTAAGAAAGAAAATAAATTAAACAAATAATAAAAAATATGTGCATTACATAATAAAGCAACAAAAAAAAAGTATTCTTACATATCGATTGCATGTGTAGAACTTTGATTTATTGGTATTGATACTGATGTACGAGAAATTCGTTCATGTAATGATAAATTTTCATTAGTTATTAATTTAACTTCATTATTTAATTCATTAAGTTGAGTCTATTATTGAGATAGTATATAAAAAAATTTTTTTTTTATTATTAATTAAATATTTTACCTGAAGTTTTCTAATAAATTCTTCTCTTTCATGTAATTTTTCATCATAGCAAACAAATAATGGAGCAAGAAATTTTTGATTAAGCTAGAAAAACCAAGAACAATGCAAATTATAACAAAAGAAAATCATAATAAACATACGAGCCATATTGGTGATGGTCCTTTCATTGGTAAAGCTTTTAGATTTCGTTGTTCTTTCTATAAATCAAATTTTATTAATAAATATTAAAGATTGTTCTTTATCAATAAAATGAAACAAATAAGATCATAATTAGACAAGAAAAAAAAAACAAGATAATTGAAGAATAATAAATCCACGGTTTAGATTTGAGTCCTACGGGACAAGTTTTTTTCGAATTCCGAATCTCGTTTTATCTACTCTAGAAGTTTTTGAACAGGTGCGAATAGAGAACTCGTCGGGTCTGTGACCAGTCCAGAACTTTCTCAAGATAATGTTATA
The DNA here is from genome assembly GCA_905329745.1 of Rotaria sp. Silwood2. Classification (NCBI taxonomy): domain Eukaryota; kingdom Metazoa; phylum Rotifera; class Eurotatoria; order Philodinida; family Philodinidae; genus Rotaria; species Rotaria sp. Silwood2. The sequence continues at coordinate 452,507 of CAJNSZ010000018.1, read as the reverse complement.
AGATTCTATTCTTGTTACTTTGCATGTCTAACGGAAGTGCGTGGTTGATGCAGATTAAAATTTTTTCCGCTAAGTATAGACTCGGATATGAAAGAAAAGTTGAATTCATTGCATCCGGTGAAAGAATTTCCGATCCGATGAGATCTAATGTACAAATAGGCTCGTGTCCTTTCCTATAAACTTATAAATCTTACTCACGGCAAAGCAAAAATATTGATTTTTTACAGATAATATCATATAGGTTAGAGTTAATCAAATTTTTCCTGTAGTATTTTTGTCAAGATTATCTACCCAGTTTCTTTTATGAATTCTATTACTACACATCTTTCAAGCGTTCTATCGATTTGATTAAAATCAATTAAACGACTGTATTATAAGTGCTGTGATTAAGAGAATAAATTTTCTAATACTTACATTCATATCTTTCTTCAATACATCTGGTGGATGCATTATTTGATATTCACTAGAGGCAACATTTAAACGATGAATAAAATCCTTAAGAAAATGATTTTCTTTTTTCAGTTCTTGTGTACTTGATTGACCTTGATCTATAGTAAAAAATAAATAATAACAAGAAGATATATTCTATTTATTCGAATTGCTAACCTTGTATAGATCGTTCTCTCATTGAAGCTAATTCATTTTGTAATTGATCACATCGATTTTGTAATGTTTTATTTAAATTTTCGAGATCTTTTGTTTGATCTTATTAAAGAAATAAGGAATAGAAAGACAAAGGGAAAGAAGAAATAATAATAATGGATTCTATCATATTAGGTGACCTATTAAGAAAGTAAATTTATCATGTTATAGAGCAAGTTCAATGGAACATAGTAAACTATATTTTCGTAAGCCTTTGAAGGAGTTTGAGTTAATTTGATCATTCTATACTTGATAGGGAAAAACACGATTTTCCAATGACTTACTACCGTTTTTTTTTTCTCACTACTGATGAGTCTGTGTCTTTAATAGTGTCCATCATAGAAGATGTTAACAGACGCCAAACTTTCTGATAAATTGTTCACGATGTAGCACTACAAAAAACACGATTTATTTCATTGAAAAACCTTCAGCAATTTTTTCATCAATTGTTCTCTTTTCATACGTACTATATTTCGACACTTTGGCTAAAGCCTTTCGGGTTAGTCTCGGATTTGGATCTGACTCGTGGAAAATTTGCAGACCCAGATTCGATGAACTCTTGTCAAAATGCCGAAATACAGTATGAAAAAAAGGAAAATTGATATAAAAATTGCTGAAGGTTTTGCAATGAATAAAATAGTGTGATCATCACGGACACTATCTCAGAAACTGATGACTAGTGAAAAATGGTGGTAAATTATTAAAAAATAGCTCTTTTTCTTGTAAAGCATACAATAATCGGAGATATTAAGTATAATAACCTGCAGCTAGTGAAAAGCTCCACAAAACTATATAGAAGAAAAATTTTAGAAACACTTTCGACTGTGATATGATCATAATGATCAATAATTGATCATGCTTTTGAGGCATAATTGTCATGCTGTACAACATGATATGGTTGGTTTCTCAATTCTGAATAGGTCATCTAAACCGACAGACTTTTTTTTTACCATGTCCAGCTTGTTTTAAAAGATCGCTTAATTCTCGTTGTGATAATTTTTGTGATGTTTGTAAACGATTAAGTAATTCTTCTTGTTGAGTTTGTAGATTCTAAATGATTTATTCAATATAAGAAAATCAATTAATATCTAGAAATAAATATTTTACTCCATTAATCATTCTTAATTGTTGAACTTCATCAGTTAATAATTGATTACGTTTTTCAAGATCATTAACATTTTGTTGATATTGTTCTGGTGGTGGAATAACTATATGATAGTAGAACAATGAAAAAAAAAAAAAATTTTTTTTTTTGTTTAAATAAATAAAATCAATATACCAATTTTATCCAATACAGAATAATTATTATTAACTAGAACAGTATTTGTTTTCTGTGATGTTGATGATGGTGGATCATATGTTTCATGAACAACAGGTTCTTTAAATGAAACAGATCGAGCACTAACTGGCATTGTTGTTGCATCATTAAGAGATGAACGTGCTGTCGTTGTTGTAATTGATTTAGCATCTTCACCAATACCCTTGAAATAAAATATTTAATTTGATATGGATGCTCGAAAAAATTTTATCATTTTGATAAAATTGTTATACTTAAAAAACTTATTTCGATTATCAAATATATCTTCAATATATAACTTTTTTTCTCCTAATGATAATGTATACGATACATGCCATAGAAAGTGATAAATATCGTTTTATTCTTTGTTTCATCGATTTAACCGCCATATTAGTCTACTATACATATGAATTATTTTCTTTAGTGAGCTTCTAACCACTTCAACCTTTCTCTTGATGAATTTTGGCATATATAGTTGAGTTTTGTCAAAACTTAGAATTCAATTAGTGTATATGTTTCTATATCCGTCCTATTCTGACTCTGCTAGATCAATAATACCACCGTTTCATTGATTGACACCTACAAGAAGATTCTTTCATTATATAAAATACTGAAACTTGCAATATTTAAACTATTAGTTAGAATCTACTAGAACGTGTCACATTTGAAAGTTGAATTCATGAAAACAACAAATTTTTAAGTTTCAAGTTTCAACTCTCAAGTTTCAATCGTCAAGTATATGTTGCACCCACATCGAGAGAGTGATTGTATTTGTTTAAAACTTGAAAGTTTAATTGAATTCAAATTTCAAGTTTGACATATATGAAATCTATGGCAGAAGTTTTAGATTCATAGAATGCTTTGAAATATTCTAGAAAGTTTCAGAATGATCTAAACATTGTTATTACTGACACACCTTTTTCCTGTTGTTAGAAAAACGTACCCAATAATCGTTTCTTTTTTTTCCTCCTACTCCTAGTTGCTAGAGTCTAGGAGGAAACCATAAAAATCTCGATTAAAAATTTATATTTCCTATTTTTTTCGACAATATATGTGAGTCTCAGAAAAAAAAGTAACAAGAATTCGCTGTTGAAATAATTTGTATAGTTTTAATCAACATATTGATAAACTTACATCTCTTTGACTGCTAGGTTTTGCTGATGTTGGACCTAATTGACTGGGTGAAGGATTTAGAACTAATGGAGGTACATGTTGTCGTATAATAGTAACTGTTGCTCGTTTTAAATTTTTGTCCTGTTCAATAAAAAAAAAAGTCGACATATTTTTGTATTTCAATTGAATATAAACATACATCTGTAGACGTTGCTGTTGATGATTTTGATACTTCAGCATTAGCTGTTTGTTTTCGATCTGAATGAACTTTTGAACTAAGATCATCATCAGCTATTGTTGATGTTGGTTCTTTAGAAATATATTATACATGATAAAACTTTATTAAATTTCATCAATAGATTACCGTCATCGTTAACTACATGTCCAAAGAGACGTTTTTCAGCATCTGATAATGAGGCCGCTCGAGATATGCTCTTGAAAAAGAAAATTAATTGAAAATTTTAATACTAAACATACAAGGTAGTCCATAAATAACTTGACAATAAAAACACTCAATGTGTCAAGCCTTCTGCAATCAATAGGTAGGGGGTTCTTCAAAGTTTTTATTCATAAGAAAACTCTCAATATTGAGCTCAATAAAGACATACACTACTGATCGTAAGTATCTTCCCTCCTGTGATCTTAGCCGTTCTTAAGATTATACATTTAATATGCTTTTACGCATGTACTAAATTAGAAATTTAAGTCAGTGAGACTTACTCGATCTCATTTGCTTGACGTGCAGATGCGCCATTAAATATAATATTTCTTCTCATTAGAAGTTTTTTAATTCAAGAAAGGAAGGAACTTACAATCTGAACAATGTATCCTTATAGTAAAATATCCGTTATTTATGAATGCTTCAATAAAACTCAATTAACTGTGTAGCGTAAATAGTTATATTCATGGACTATATAATGATAAGGTTACTGAGTCATAAATGTATAGAATTTGTCATAAATCATAACTTCTCTTCAAATCAATTGAACAGGTTTCACTGATCTAAATTAATATATACAAATAGTTTCACAAAGTAAGATACTTTTGACTGATAATGTTGTCTTTATTGAGCTTTCAAGTGCTTGCTCGACACAAAATCTATTTGACAATTTCCTTACTTATGAATAACAACTTCGATAAATCATCTCGATTGAATAAAATAGACTGGGAAATATCGACTTTTTTTATCATCTAGTTATTTATGGATCACTCTGTATAATAAATAACTTTCATACACTTTTAACAGTAGATGCACGAAGTGATTCTTGATATTTATGTTCATCTTTTTCTTCATCGCTATATAGATGTATGGTAGATGAGATAAAAAAGAAAAAGATCGAAGATATAAATCATTTGATTACCTTTCTTCTTCATCATCATCTGTACTTGCATCCATACGTCCAATAGGTGTTCGTATTCTACTTCGTTGACTATCATCTTCAACATATTGATTTAAAGACGTCTTTGATGATGATGATGATGGAATGAGTATTTGACTGGTAAGAGAAGCACGTAGAAGAGTAGATGCTACTGGACCCCATTCTTCGTTGGCGCGTGTCTTTTGTTGTGGAAAATGTTGAGAAACTGATGGAACCGCAACAATACTTGTTATTGGTATTATAGCTGAAGCAATATGGCTATAAAGTTGCTGGAAAACATGAGAAAAAAAATGTTATTGAAATATAACAAAAAAGAAATTTATAGAAGATATTGAGGATACTTACGGGTTTTCCTTTTTTTCCCCGTTTTGCCGACATTATTCAATAGTTAAGATTCTAATAACAAAAGAATAATAGAACAAAAAAAAAACCGTCTATATTTGCTTACATCAATGATTCACTTTGATGTGTCAACCATTTCTCTTACTGTTGTTAGTAGCAATTGTCAAGTAAGATCTAAAAGTCTTATTGACATAACAATTTCAATAGATGTCGTTACATAGTTATTATATCTGAAAGAAGAATAATTGACGAGAAAAAGTCATGAAGTAATAAATTTCAAAATTTTTGTACGAAGCCTCTCCAAGATATGAATCCATTTCTTTTACAATAATCAGGATAAAACGTCTATATTTTATGATATTTATTGTCGAACAGACTTAATAAAAAAAAAAACTCTGACATTCGTTTCTACAAACTACGTAATCAAATTAGTGCCTTTTTATGGGCTAAGTTTCAAGTCAAAATTCAAAAGTATAATTCTGCTTAAAAGCTAGAGTTCTTCAGAAAAAAAAGCACTAAAAATTCACTATCTCAGCAACAAAGGTCCAACAAGTCGAATCACTCTAAGGTATTTACTTGCTCACTAGACTCTATCGATTAAATATAATTCCAGTATAAAAGTGTTTTATCATTTGGGAACCTACACTTGTTAGATAACATGCCAATTAGTTAATTTATTTATTTAAAATTATAGATAGATGAAAGTTCATAGAATAATAATAAATACGTATATCAATTGTAATAGACTTGAATTATCTTCTTATTTCTGTACAGTAGTTTCACAAAATGATCTTATGTTTAAGTCAATGTTGAAGTGTAAGACATGTGTATATGAATCCTAATGTTGGAAGGCTAAGTCAGCAAATAATGGTGAAGCGAAGATTATTTCGACTGATGTATTCAATATTCTCTGTACTAATAATAAAATATAACTTGTTTATTATCATGTCTACAAAAGAAAATAATGAAATCAAACAAAAAAAGTTGCTGCTTCTAATAACTGATTGGAAATTGTTTTACTATTTAAACACATACATTAGTTATTCATAAATTAAATTCTTAAAGTAACAATAAAAAAGATTTTTATCATAATTAGTTTCATTTTTGCAATTAGTAAATTGTTTCTATTGTGACTGCAGCATGAAAACAAAATTGCTTTTTCTTTCTTTATAACAATGCTTGTTTGTTGTTTTCTTTTCTTATCTCCGATCAAATCTTTTCATTAGAAAATCAGTTTTTTTCTTGTTGTATTCATTAATGTCGACATTCTTTAATAAATTAGCATCATTCAAAATCTATATTTTATAGATGATCTATAAATAAGTCTATTTACCAAACTATACCATATATAGAAAATTAACATTGATGTCATGTATCACAAGAACAGGATTCACAACTCAGTTGAAATGCCTAAGAGAGAACAAAATATTTTCTTATTAAATACATTTGTTAGATGTGTTTCTCATTAAACAAGCTACTTGTAACTATATATAACAATTGCTAGTATTCTATTCAATGATTCTTATGTTTACATGATTATTATATATCCCAATGTCTAAATATTAATCGTTCTAAAATATTCTTTTGAGAATATTATAATAACATTGAACCAGGGTCTAAAAAGACAAAAAAAAAAATGCCTCATATATTTGATATTATCAGCCAGGTAGAAAAAAATAATTACCGAGTCATTATTTTTTCTTATTTCGAAGAAACGTGATTATTTTCGATTGAGTCAACAATAAGAATTAAGTCTAAAAGAAACATACGGCATGTATGCATACCGGAAATAATAGCATGCTGAAGTCTTTCGTGAAGAAGGAACTACATTTTTGAATAAATGGATATGTGATTAGTGTTAGAAAACACAAAATATAACAAAATTTGATAAAAATTTTCTGGTTTACTTTCCAATAACTATTTTTCAAGTAACAAAAAAAAACTAATAGTTCATTTCATAGTAAGTTGTTAATAATAACGAAATAACTAAGATCGTGTCTGTGATAAATAGATTATAGAAAAGAAAAAGAAACAGTTTTTGCCGGCTGTCAACCTATTTTGATCATGATGTCTAGAAGGATTCTTTCGTCTCTAGTAATGTATTGTCAAATAAAAGTTTCTTCAACGGTTGAATCTTTCTGTTAAAATCGATATCTATTTTCCTTTTTTCTATGTTGCTTACAGCTGCCAGAGGTAAGAAGGTATATAAAAAAGAAACATTAACTTCATTTATTTTATATGATTTTCATGAATAACATGAAAGAAATTTTTTAGTTTATTGTATTCATTTACAAAACAAACTTTGTATTGAAATCATAGATATGATTATTTTGTTTTTGATCTTATCGTAAAATGACTATAAGATTTCTAACAATTATCATATGAAAAATTAGCTGAAAATTTAAGAGAATTATTTGCTTTTAAATTTTCTGAATGCATTTATTTATAGTAAAATCTTTTTCCATTTAACAAAATTATTTAAGGAAATTTTAAGCTCTACAAAATTAATTATGACTTATGATAACTTTAAAAATAATGTTTATTTTTAATATAAATCATATTACTTTATCGTAATTCTTCAGTGAGTGTTCATCGGATTTCATACGTAGAATAGGCGTAGGATCTTCGTTAATGGCATGAATAAGTTTCTGACGTCAATCAACATATTGCGTGTTTTGACTTGTAAACATATACTTCAGACATGAACTATTAGGATAAAGCATAAGATCCATAGTTTTCTTCATTGTTATTACGATGGATTTTATTGCTTTATATAAGTTATTCTATTCACAAATGCACTTGTAGTTATGAATAGAATTAATCTTTGATTTCTATTTTTATGCTATCTCTTGACTAAATACGCTTATTAATGAAAAGCAACAGATGTAAGCATTAATTTATGTTAGTTTTTTGGCATACACAATGCGATCATTGTCATAAAATAATACATTGGCGAGTATAAAGTTATTCGTAAGAAGAAGAATATGAGTATAAGCAAAGAAAAAGAAAATAAATTACCATCGTTTTAACATACATAACATTGTTTTCCTACCTTATTTACACACATAAGTATAATAACATTTTTTATGACCTAGATTTTTAATTAGTGATTTATTGTAAACTAAAACCTGACATCTTTCATTTCATTTCTTTTTTTTATTTCATAGTATAGAATACAAGATATTTAGCAGTTTCTTCATTGATTACTAATGACGGTTCTAAATCGGTCGACAACATTGATTATGTATTTTCGGAAAAATGCTTCAACTAATTATACAACTTATTGTGTATTTGATACAGGATTATTTCTTCGATGTGCAGGAACACTGACAGTTATACTTGGTCTTATTGGTAATTTTTTATCAATTGTTGTATTCAGTCGAAAAGCACTTCGTTCACGTTCATGTTCAATATATTTTTTGGCATTAAATGTAAGTGATATATGGGTATTAATTGGTTATACATTAGAAAACCTACTTTATCATGGTTATGAAATACAATTTTTATCAAATGCATTTATGTGTAAATCGGTTATTTTTCTTATTTATGCCTCAACAGATATATCAAATTATCTTCTTACATTAGCTGCTATTGATCGTTATATATTGATATCTTATAGAACAGCACATTATCGTTTTTGTCGGGCATCAACAGCAAAATTACTTATAACTATTGTTGTTATTATGTTCAGTTTAATTAATAGTCATTTTCTTTATGGATTTCATGTTGATCAGGATGGTTCATGTTTACCAGCACCTATGAAGTATATAGAATTTTATGTTCACCATTATGATTCATATATTGATATAATTAAAACTGTATTAATTCCATTTATAATCATATTTATTTGTAATATATTTATCATATCAATATTAACACGAAAACATAGTTTATTACGAAGAACTTCTACATTACGACGACGTATTCGTCAAGAAAAAGATCGACAATTAACTGGTTTTCTTTTATTAACATCAATATTATTTATTGTATTATCATTACCATCAGAAATTAATGATTTTTTACGTACAAATTTTACTCGTCAATTTCAAATAGAATATGCATGTCAATTATGGACAACTACAACAATATTTATTCTTTTACATCAAATACATCATGCATCACATTTTTATGTTTATACATTAACTGGACCAATCTTTCGAAAAGAATTTCAAAAACTTATTTGTTATTATAAAAAAACTAATCATAAAGAAGATATATGTGATTATGCTAGACGACCAACTATAATATGTCCTCATACAAATCATGATGATACTGATGATCAACGATTAGGTGTATTTCTCAAACAAACTCATTCATTTTCACGTCTAAGTTTTAAAATAGATGCTTAAAATATGAAAAACAAAAAATAAAATTCTGTTTTATTTGCTTTTATTATGATAAAAGAGAAAAATAAGTTGTTTTATTTATTTATTTAACCCATTTGATGAATAGCACCAAGAATCTGGTCTGTTGTCATTGATGAACCGAATGTTGCAAAAAGTGTTTGCCATGCTGGAAGAATATCTTTTATTTCATTAAAAGAGAAACATTGACCTTGGATATTTATATAGCTTTTACAGCAGACCATATGTGTATTAGGACATGGTTGTGGATCATAACTAAATTATAAATAAATAGAATTGAATGTATATATAAATATTCTGATTTTTTTTACTGTAAAAGATGACCAGTAGAGGAGAAAACAGGAATTGAAGGTGGAACTATAGCACAACACCAATGTCTTTAATGAAAACAAATAATAATGAATAAAATAAATAAAATGTTTTGAATAATCATACCCATCGCCATCAGCTCGTTGTCGTGATCGCCAAAGAGTGAGAAAATCTTTTGCATTATCATGTAAATCATCAGGATTTTTTGTTTCAAAAAATTTTGCTAAATAATCTTGATTTTTACTGTGAACTTGTATAATAATAATATTAGAAAGTAAAGTAAAAATAAGAATATTCATCACCGTATGCATTTTCTCTCAATCAATCAAAGAAATAAAGTACGATAGCAAATTGCTTTTCACATTTAAAAACGGATTATTTTTATGAGAAACCAAACAGATGTTTTCGATGATGGACATCGTACGAGGGCCACTTAGAAGAGAATGAACACATTCAATTTCATTTGCTGCAAGTTCTATTCTCTTCAAGAGTGGTTATCGAAACGATGTTTAGTTGAAGAAATATAAAATACAATAAATCAACACATACTCCTTTTATTGACCTATACATTCGTTTAAATGTTCGTATACATTTTCTTTTTCTTTTTCGTTATCATCTATTCAACGAAATCATTGAAGCATAACAAAAATGTGTATGTGACAAGCACATATATGTATTCAAAAGACATTAGACATATCCTTTTTTTTTTCATTTGAATGCATTGATCAAAACGATTAGAAAGAAATGAAAAATAAATTATAGTATGACGAAGAATAGATAGGAAAATGCATTAATGATGAATGTTGAGGACAAAAAAAACAACAAGTTGTCATCGTCTATCAAGATTATTCTCATGCATAGTTTTTTTTTTCATAAAAAAAAGAAATATATTCGTATCTTCTATTTAGTATATTATAAAACAAAAATGCATGCAAATATTAAAGTCAAGACGAAAGTAATCTACTGCAGTATGCATTATACATAATTGATGTAGCTTCTTCCCGACAGAAGTATTTTAGTGTTTTTATTTATTAGAAACTATCTATCATCGTCATTATTGATTGATATGTACTGAAGAAAATATTTTATTTTCACTCTGAATTAATATATATTTTTCTTCTATAATGAAAAGTTATTAGAAGAATAACAGCAGCTTATAATGTAAAATTTTATCGGAAGGCTTTTTTATTATTGATAACATGAGTCGAACAAGATCCTTTGAGATTTATGAATTCCTCCGTGTCGTTTATTTGATATTTCGAATGAAGAAAATTATATTTGAAATGTGTTATGATGAATGAGAAAAAGAAGCAAATGAGATACTTTTTGATCTTCATTCTCTTGTAGACTGTAGCAAACAGATGAAATGACATATCAAGACCTAGACTGGAAAGAGTATCCGAATTTTCGAGAAAAATGTCATCAAATATTAACATATACATTTCAGGGGGAAAAGCCTTGTTCTTAATGATTTTGAACCGGTTTTTTTACGCACATTTCATGGTAAATAGAGAAAAAACCATTCTAATGATATTTCTAATTGCAAGTCAATTTCGCTGATAAATAAAAATGAAGAGTGTTTCGAATATTACAATATCAAATGCAATAGAAAATGAACTATTTTATGATTTAGTTAGTTGTTATCAAAATGGAGATATATTTGATCCAGGAAATATCTTGAACATTTATTTTCTATATTATCAATTGATAATTTTGAATAAACATTTCTTTTTAATAAATATTATTTTGAATATTTGGTGTTGCAGACTGATGTTGAGTATGAATTCAGTGTTATGTAGTAATTCGATACAATCTGGTAGAATATTTGCATTCAATAAAAATTATCAGTTATGTTTATAGACTAAAGAATAGATCAACCAATCAAATTTTGTTTGCTTTTTATACGAGGTCGCTGTCGTCAGCATTAACATGCTTATGAAAAATTTATTTTTCGATTGGCAGTTTTCGTTATGATATATAATGCGTATTTAAGTACTATAATATTCTATGTTATGAAAATAGTGACAAGTATCGATGATGAAGTGTTTATATTTAAGTATCGTGGCTATCAATCAATCCATTAATTTATAAATTTATTCGAAAATTTACAATTCTAATATTAATAGAATAATTTGTAATTTTCTTCTATTCATAATTATGATTTAAAACGGTTAATTAGTAGTTCTGTTTTTAGTAGTATATAATTTTCGTTTATTTTTATTAGGCTTTCCATCGATACTATGATAGTTTGATGATTTATATTGATGCACAGCATAAAATTAAAGTTCGATTTTTAAAATTAGTCTTTTGATTAATTTATTGTTTTTTCTTTCTAATTCAGAGTCAATGAGAATTATTATCAGAGAAAACAAACAACTCAAAAGAAATGAAAGATTCCTTAGAAAAGAGCAACAAAAAGTAATGTTACATATATAAGAACATTTAAAGAAATGTTTTATAGAACACAGATAGACAAAAATTACAATTCAACGAAAAGAACTTAAATTATCATGACAGAAGTAAATTATTACCAAAAGAAAAAATTGTATGTTGAAAGTTACTTCTTTTATATATTAATAAATAAAAATTTAGCTTTAAATAAACGCTTTACACAGCAATTATAATGAGAATATCTAAACATTCAGATTGGTACATTAAGTTCGATGACAAGATGATAATATTTACTGTGTGTATCATGTCGACCCATATGAGTTTCAAATATTTTGAAAAGACTTTGAGCCATTAAGTTATTACTGCGTAGATACCACAAATTTACAGTAGTGTTTAAATAAATACTGTAGTCTCTATTAGAAACATTAGGGAAACTAATTTTCGAATCTCGACTTGAAATGTTGCATCGAGACAGGCATTAATGAGAGTAGTTTATTATAAAAGATTCAGGTCTTTTAATATGCGTCTATCGTGAAATAAAAATATCAAATCTACCGTTATATATAAGTAATGTAAACGATACATTTTTATCATAGCTACATCTTAAAATTGGAACAACGACAAGATCTGAAACATTTTAAAGCAATTATTCTTATGAAGGACTATCTCTATGGAAAGTATAAAGTTGAAATTCAAAAATCAGTTTTTCTGATATATCTGAGGAAGAAGAGGAGCACGACTAGAGTTCGGCGATTTAAAAAAAAAAGGAATCGAAACCATTAAATCATCAGATAGTTACAAAAATTCTTAAATCTATGGTGATGAATCTTCATTTTTTTATTCTTGAGATTAAAGACTTCAGTACATATGTATAATATTGTTTTTTTTCAAGTACTGAAATATGTAGCATCTTTAATCTAAAAAATTCAATAATAAAAGTTTCTGAAAATAAATTTAACATTTTCACATTTGGAACTGCCGAACTTCAGTCACGACATTTGTTGAAAAACTACTGTAAAAGTGCATTGTCTCAGCAACAATAACCTATGATTCTGACCTGTTTTTATGGGATTCAAAGTCCATTCGATACTACATAATGCACATAAACTCGACTCGAAAGGATTAGTGAACTAAACTGAAAATATTCAGATAAAATTTAGTGTCATACATATGATTCAATTTTATAATCAATTGCAGCAACTGGATTTCTAACGAAGGAACTTTTTCAGATGACACCCTCCGTTTTGATTCGTTTGTATCTCATTTAATCGAGTATATTGAAATAGTAAAAAACTTAAAGGGATTTTTCCCCATGTCTCTTTCTTCAAAAATTATGTTTTTTTTATTGAATTTTCGACCAATTCTCAGGTATTTACGAAAAAATCAAAATAGAGAATTTCGACTTAATATTTCGCCCGTAGATAAGCCTAATGGTTCTTAGAATATCCTGAAAGTTTCAGCTAAAAAGAATGTTCCTTTCTTGAGATATTGAATTTTCAAAAAATAGTCGCTTGCCACAGACTGGTCACAAAAACCGAGTTCACTTGAAAATTCAATATCTCAAGAAAGAAACATTCTTTTTAGCTGAAACTTTCAGGATATTCTAAGAACCGTTAGGCTTATCTATGAGCGAAATATCAAGTCAAAATTTCCTATTTTTATTTTTTTCGTAAATACCTGAGAATGGGTCGAAAATTCAATAAAACGACCATAACTTTTGAAGAAAGAAGCATGGGAGAAAATCCCTTTAAGCTTTTTACTACCTCAATATACTCGGTTAAATGAGATGCGAACGAATCAAAACAGAGGGTGTCACCTGAAAAGGTTCTCTCGTAAGTGCTATTCAAATTCAAGTCCAAGGTGACTCAACTTTTTCTTGAAACATCTTGTTCATGAGTAAGTGGTGCTTTCTCTATTGTTTAATCATATCGTGTTGAAAAAGTTTGTACACGTCGTTATATAGTTGAGCATGAAAATAAAGATATTTAAAATTTTAGTTAGACTTATGTTGAAGTTTAATATCTAGTTTATTAAATTTGATAATTGCCTTGATCGATTTAAAGATTTTATTGTTAATCGAGTATGAAAATATCGTTAAGTTAATTTTTTATATGAAATAGATTCCGTATGAAGAAATTTTGAAATAAAATTAACCCTGAAAATTTCAAGTTTGTTTTTCTAGACGTTCGAAGCATTGGAAAATGAACCTTTTAAACGTATGAATTTAAATTATGAAATTGAATGGTTAAAAGGAAATGATATACAAAATAAAATCAAAAGTATTTGACTATCATTTATGTGGCCAGTACAATAAATGAAATGATCAGTAACTTAAATAAAAGAGTAAGTATAAAAATCAAAAATATGTTATTGTGTTATTCATTATTTTTTGTTTTTCTTTTGCTCTGTCGTACAGAGTGTCGGTGTAGACGAAGACAAGACTTACACCCACTATAGTATTGATTGGTGAGAAAATAAAAAGAAGCATATCAGCAAAGGTTGAATATGCTTTATTAATACAATAATATAATTTTTATTGTCTTTTTCTTTTCATTGTTTCTTTGAATTTTTTTTAATGTTCCTTTAGATTTCTTTTTCCGATAAAAGGTGCATTTCTATTGATCAAATTTGAATTTTTTAGTGACACTTATATATACGAAACTGATCATTTGTAGACTTTTTTTTTACTGAGTAAAAATTATATTCCAAAAACTCTATGAATTTAATGAAGATAGATAGAGTAGACCTTCTTTCATGCGCTATACGTAATCTGAGAAAACTTTTCATACTATTATTCTACTCTGTTGTGCAAAACCTACGCAGTTAAACAAAAGTCTTTGTCTGAGAATTTGTGTACTGATGCTTTAGCATGAATGTAGGTGAATTGAATTACTCATACCCCGTTTGCGTGTGTAGACACTCCGATATGATGAATGGCGTCTATTTTTGCTATTATCAGATAGCTGAGAAAAATTTATGATATCATATATACAGATAAAATATCGAGAAGTCGTTTTTTTTTGTATTAATTTTTTCATGCATCAACTTGATTTAAAAAAAAAATATCACATATCGAAGTGATGCTACAGGTGAGACAGAATATTGAATAACATATTTTGTTGTTATAATGTCACTCTTGTCATAAAAGCAATTGATCTGACTGTTTTTCGAATAACTTTTGATAGAGACAAAATAGCGACCTGGGGTTTTCCCCATTCAAAAGCAAAGACTCAGCGCCATCTGCGTATGTCGAAATTTGAGTGGACAACAGCTAACCAATCAGGTGAGCTTTCGTCGGAGATTTTCAAGAAAAAACATATTATGGAGTTATTTTTCATAAGGTTTAGCTTTGGAATATAATCAGTGAATAGAAATAAATTTTCTCTTTTCATCTATGCAAATCCTAACTTTTTAGCATGTTTCGTTCGAGGATTACAAGCGTTTTCATGAGCCCTTCGATATCAGTAAGTTGACCTTGGAAGATTTCAAAAGTAGGAAGGCTGCGGGAGTACGAGTACAAAATGTACTCTGAAATCAACATCACCCCCATAAATTTAGAATCAGTGGGGATGTATTCTAATCGTCGTATGTACTGGGGAAAAGTTTAGAATTGGTGGAGATGCACTATTGTGTACTGGATCGAAAAAATTAGAATTATTTGGTATGTACTCTCATGTACTATCGGGCGTGGGTGTGAGCGTAGAATACGGATATTCTCTCTGACGGAAACGGAGGTCAACACCCATACCCGATAGTAAATGAGAGTACATACCAAATAATTCTAGATTTTTCGACCCAGTACCTGAGAGTACATCCCCACCGATTCTAAACTTTTCCCCAGTACATATATATGGTGGCCAGAGTACAAATTGTACTTGTATTCGCGCACCTCTGAAAAGTAGGGATCTGCAAAATCACTTTTTTTTCGATCCCGGCATGGTCTCGATCTCGGTTCTGATACCAGTTAAAATTTTGCTTACTTCTGGCCTCATTTTTTTTCTAAACACACGCCATTTTTGCAATAATAAGCCTAAACTCTTCGATTTCGGCTTGTATTCCTAAACATTAATAAATTTGTTTTTTGAAATATAGAGAAGTATAATAACAACTAAAGAGTTCACACTGGAAATAGGAAAACAACTAGGAAAAAAATATAATCAAAAGAATGGTCAAAATGCCATTGAAACAAATTTATGTATATTGTACCATTTTGCTTATTTAAAAGCCCATACAAGTCACAGGATAATCTCGATCCTTAAAATTAGAATGGGGATCAGAAAAAGACTTCTATCGGAATGGCAAAATAAAATGGCCGAGTTGCAGATACTTAGTCAGAACAAAATAATAAGCATGAAAATGTGTAATCTAGTTCCTGATAATAAAAAATATATCGGAACCAGCTTGAATAGGTATAAGTCCCAGTCCCAATCCCGATAAAAATCAAAACTTTATTCCCGATCCTGTCAGGACCGGGACCAAGATCACTTTGTAGATCTCTATCCAAAAGAGCCGAAGACAGAAGTAATTCATCATGGTGGGTGAAATGCTGATATTAGTGTTCAGTTTCAAATAGGCATGAGATCACTTCTTCAAAACTTTTATGCCGCTTAGAGAACTTGTTGAAATTTCGAAAATACTGAAGCATTAGTCTCAGGCTGCTTTGAAACTGAAAACAAACATAACCATTGGACCTAGCATGATGAATTATTCCTGTGCTGGGCTCTTTTGAAATCTTTTATGATCAATTTGCTGAAATCAGGGGTCTCGAAGAAAGACTTGTAAATCTTGAACGGAACATTCTATGAAGTTGCAGTTCGTGTAGATAGAAAGAGAAGAATTTTTCCTAGCCACTAGTCATATTCAAAGTCAAAGTCCAATGGAAACTAGCTTCAGAATATCTTTTTTTTCAAAATATCTGCAGAAAACTCATCTGATTGGTTAGGTATTGACCATGCCAATTTTGACATACATAGATGGCGCCGAGTCTGTTCTTTTGAATGGGAAAAACTCAGGTCTCTAAGTTGGTTTATCAAAAGCTATTCGAAAAAAAAATCAGATTCGTTGATTTTTAAAAACGACAAATACGTAGTAGTTTACTTACGTATCACAGAGAGAAGTCTTTCTTCATCTCTTGTTTATTTTTGAAAATAAAGAATTCATTATATAAACATAGTATTTATATTTTCCTTATAAACTAAAGATAAGTTAAGGCCCCTGCTAGCGTCGGAAAAATCGTAGTTTACAATATGAGTATGTTAAGTTATGAAAAATGGTTGGAATATTTTAAGAAAAAAGAAGAAAAAAAAATTTCTTTTTAGAGTAAATATAAAACATTTCCACATGGTAGTTATGGTCTTGGCATTGATTGTTTTTGTTTCTCGGTTAACAAATTATCATCAGATTCATTATGCGTATTTTTATTAACACTTTATTGATCAATGTGAACCGTAGACAGTTCATTTTTCCGTATATTTATAGTAAATAAATGAATTTTAATTATATATTTATATATATTGTTCTGTTTTAAAAATAAAAAATAAAATCCTCTATCTCTAGATGGATTCAAATATTGATAAAGAAAAAGCTCCGGCAAAATCCGAAGAAGACGATAATAAATCAAATATGAATGATGCACAAATAAATCCTGTGACAATAATGACTTCAGTACCTCCATTTCAACCTGTTGATGATAATCAGGAAAATACTCTTGAATCAATAAATTGTAATGTATCAAAAGGTCAATCACCAGAAGATGTTCTCTCATTATCATTAAATGCTGATATTTCATCAACGAATCTTTTTGTATCATCGTTTAATCAAACTGATCAAGAAAAATCTTCAAATCTGCCTGTCGATAATCGATCGATTGCTGCTTGGGTTCAATCAACAACAACGGAAACAATATCAGCATTACTTGAACGATCACCATCACTTCCGTCAACATTAATGGAACCAATAGTAGCACGTAGTCGTGGAAATTCAACTGTATCAACAATCTGTGATCAACAACACTCAGTTAATTCTGAAACACTGACTGCACATCAAGTCTCTTTTTCAAATGATATGCAACGTAGTTTATCAGTGCCAGTAAATGATCAACATCATCGTAATGATAATGAAGTGATTATGTCAGAAAATGAAGAAGAAGAAGCAGAAGATATGTCTACAAAATTTCTTCCTATACCTGATTCAGAAGATTCAGAAGTTGAAAAAAAAAAAAAACAATTATCACCACAAGAAGAAGAAAATATTAAGTTTCAGGGTCGTTCACCAACTACTCAAACAAGTCAAAAAAAATCATCTAATGTTTCTTTTCATGCATCGGTTTCATTTGAAACTAATCATAAATCAGTAGTACCACATCGACGACGACGTGTTTCATGGAATACAAATAAACCTAAACCACATGTATTTCTACGTTCACAATCTCATCTAGCAAGTTCACAACCACCATCATTACATTCTCAAATTCTTCGTAAACAATTTAGAACGGCTCTTTCAGTGCCTAATTGTATTTATCATTCTTTTGATCAAACAACAAGACAATCATCATATATATCTGATAATGTTTTTCATTCACCATCTAATACAAATTCATCTTCAACGCAGAGTCGATCACATTATTCTCCAGATATGCATTTTGCAGCTATTCTATCATCGAATTCCAACCGTTCATCTGATCAAAGTGGTATTGAATCAACAAATTTAGATACACATTCATCTGATCAACCTCGAACAATAAGTACAAATGAGGATGATATAACCGATGAAAAGACTGACAATCATCAAAAACGACGAAATCATTCAACATCATCATCTGGAACACCAAGTACACAAAGTTTATCATCATCAAGTGATAATGAAATGCATTATTTTACTAAGAAAATGGAAACTTTACAAATCGATAAGGGTACAAGAAAAGGACCTTTTGATAAAAGACGAGATATTTTAAAAAAGTTAATGTGGTTACTTGAAAAAAGACCGACAATTAATTCTCAATCTACTTACGGAAGTCGAAAATCAGTAAGTCCTCCAAAACAGCAACATCAAAAATCAACAGCAAATCCATTTGTTGAAGTAATTTAAACATAAATTCAAAGGTACCTGTAAAAACTATGGATACAAATTCTCGCTTGCTCCATTTGGAATTTTTCATTCGAAATAGTTCTTTCAAATGGACACAAACACCCGTCATAGACATCAATTCTGTGCAACACTTGTCTGTTTCGATCAAACATACATTTGTGCCTGAATACGAATACCTATGATAATGTTCACAATTATGTGGTAAGATATTTTTTGAGGTTTAAAGAATGATGATCAGTTCTCAAGTCAAGTCTTGACAGTACTTTCGACAGATCGTAAAGTGCTCTAATACATGCTCTACTTTTTAATGTATCACAAAAAAAAATTATTTAGAGAAAAATTTTCGAAAAACTGTTTCAGATGAGCTCGAAGTACAAGAATATTTTAGTAAAAAACAATTCTGTTTGAACATCATCAATTATAGGAACATGAAATTATGAATGACATGAGAGGAGATTGAAGTCTTTGCTATATTTTCTTGTCAAATTAGATTCATCAGAAAAGAATACAAAGAAAAACGATCGAATACAGAGACATAGAGCATATCTCAAGATTTTTCTCCTACATAAAAGAATTTCACAATCTACTCAAAGTACTGTCAAGATTTTACCAGATGGTAGATCAACATTCTTCAAACCCAGAAATACCTTGTCACATAGTTATGAGCACTATTGTATAGTTCTTGTTATTTTTCCAGCGCAGCGATAGACACAAAGTCGGCATACGAATTGGTTATTAGGATGGGACTATCTGTGAGAGATGTAATACACAGACTAATTTAAAAGTCGTTAACCACTAGGGGTGGGATGTTATCGGTAACAGGGCCGTTACCAGTTCCCGAGTAACAAAGTAACAGAAAATTTATGAATTTGCTTCCTTCATCAAGAAATGACTATTGCAGGACAATCAAGATCATTTATAAAGTTTGATCAAAGGTTTCTGAATCGAGAAAACGTGACAGAGAAATCAAGTACACGATTTCGAGAAATCGAATACAGACTTAGGTTCCTCGACTGCAAGAATATTTGGTCAAATTTCATAAAAGATGGTAAGTTTTCTTCAACAGTTATTTCTTGATGAAAGAATCAAATCAACAACTTTTTCGTTACCACGTTACTCGATAACTGATAAGGTAACAATAACTTCGTCCTCCTATCAACTAGTATGTTTTTGTGAAAGACAATCTGAAGAATTATTGAAGTATAGGAGTCAAACTTTTCATCCCCGGTAGACATCCATAACAAGATCTCTTCTTCATCACAGATCATGGCAGACACTGTTCAGATAGGATCATAGACCGTATTTCAAGAAAGTCTTGTTATAATATATGAATCACTTTCTTACTTCATTTCTGGAGAATTAATTACTAAGATAGCACAAAAATGTATCCAAAAATAGATAGATGGAAACAAACTCCCTGTGATTGGCAACGCCAACTATAGAGTGTTTCATAATTTAATCCTACAAGACTTGCGGTAACAACTTTTCAGATTAAACATTCTAAGTATCCATGACCATCATATCCATGCGCAAACACATAAATGCAGAACAGAATATATATCTCTAAATGCCGACAGGTGTCTGTGTAACATTTGTCGCAAGTTCTATCATACTATATAACTTGCGCAATGTTCGTGAATGTCTGCAGTTTTTACAGGTATTCCCAAATCACTAAAAATCAAATTTTGAATAATATGATATTTCCTATAGTTTTGTTCATCATTTCATTCGAATAATGTAATTAATCCTGTATCACGTAATGAATCAGATAATACATCAAAGACTTCTACACATGCTTATACAAGTTCAAATGAACATTCTAATGTATTTACTTCAACATTATCTTCAAAACCATCAAATGCTGATTCAATGACTCATAGTCATTCATCTGCGCGTAGCACTCAATCAGATTCAAGTACAACTACTGCATTCCCAAATACAAAATCTTCTACCAAAATTTCATCAAATGCAGCAATATCACTTTCATCTTCAGCTCATCTTCATCGAAAACGTATACCTCAGCGTCGTAATCTTAGTGGATTCGCAGCTGTTACACGTGATCGTAAAAATTCATTTAGTAAATCAGAACAACAAACTACTGTACAATCATTACAACAAGAACAAGAAAAAAAAACATCATTAAATCGTAATATAGAAGCTATTCTTAATGAACATCTAACAATGATTAATGATTTACTTTCAAATTATTCATACAATTCTGGTTTACAATATTCATCACAAAA
This sequence comes from Rotaria sp. Silwood2, assembly GCA_905329745.1. Taxonomy (NCBI): domain Eukaryota; kingdom Metazoa; phylum Rotifera; class Eurotatoria; order Philodinida; family Philodinidae; genus Rotaria; species Rotaria sp. Silwood2. The sequence goes on along the minus strand of CAJNSZ010000018.1, from coordinate 431,341 downwards.
TTCATCTATTCGTGATTTTCTTTATACACGTTTAAATGAATTCTCACAGAAAACTCCAATGACTGAACGATGTTGTAAAGTTGAAATAAAAGCTTTTATTGATTTAATAAGTAATTTTCAAATGAACCGAGCACATCATTATGGATTTTTAAGTGATGCTGTTAAAGATTTATTAATATCAACTAATGATGGAATACATCTTTCAAATAGATTTGATGAAAGTGAAGATGATATAACTAAGGGTATGTTCTACAACAAAAACAAACTTGAAATATTAGACATAAGGAAATCGATTTGTTATTTTTTGAATGTGAAGAAAAATTGATAATCAAAATAGATGCATAATATTTCGAAAGAACTTGTTGGAGATGATCATCTCCAGTTATATTTTGTCTTAGATGACAATGCATTTAAGTTATAAGCCGATCGATCAGTTTATTAAAGATACTCTTTTTCAAAATTTCTGGAGAATAGTTCATCAGAAAATTTTGAACTATTCAGAGCAGGTATATCTTGACGAGTAGAGCAAAAATTGTCGTAGACTCAAAGTTTCTGAATGTTGCCTTCTATGTGATACTACAATCACAATGGCGATAAATGGCTCTTTCGTTTCTCCGAGGTGTTCCCTTCGATCGAACTGAAATTTGTTTTTTACATGCACCAGACACCGTTTCGGACAACGGATACAATCAGTAGAACAATATTTTTTGAAAAAAAACATACTCATCCCAAATAGTGTATAGTATATGTAAAAATAAAGTTTCAGTTCGTTGAGACCTACTAGGTCGGAGAAACGGGGGGGGGGGGGGGGCGGTTCTACTCTTTTTTCATCACGAGGTTGCTTTGGGAAAAATGAAGATCGCTTTTTTTGTTACGTAAATTNCTGATATTGATTATTATTCATCAAGTGATGAAGCTGAATATGATGATGATGATGATGATAACGATGATGATGATGATCATGCTGATGATAATGCAATAGACATAAGTGAAGAAAGTGAAATAGAAGATGAATCAGAAAATAGTGATGATAGTGATATTCTACCAAAAGTATGTTTAAAAACAATGGTTTTATATAATGTTTTGTTCTTGTTAAGTAACATATATTATATATGCATTAGAACTGAAAAATAATTCAGATTTTCGAAAGTTCATGACGAAAAATGTAGAGGTGTCTCGAGCGAGGGAGAGGATTAAGCCCCATTTTTGAAAAGAATTGGTTTTTCTCCAACGGAGTCTCATTGTTTTTCTGTTTTTTTTTTGGCTCACTAATTTCCAGGCAAATGTGCAACCCTTCAAAATTACGGTCAACTATAGCAAAGGTCTTTCAATCGCTCTCCAGAGCAATCAGCCCTCCCACATCCTGACAACTTCAGGATACCCTTGATAACGAAGAGTGTGAGATTTAGGCATGAATGTACTTGTTCTCCTCATTCCGCATCGACCATTGAGATATAAATTTACTTTTTTACATTTTTGAAGTTTGTTTTAGCATAAATAGAGATTCAGTGTCATACACATTTTTCTATTTTAGTTTTTATTCGATACATTTTTGAACTGAACTAACACTTAAGCACAGAATATAAGATACGTAATCTTTAATTCGAGATTGACCTAGGCGAATTTGATATGGAAATTTCTCTAGATATCAACTAGTGATTAATAGAAAAGTCAAGAAGGGTTTGATTTTCTGGGTCTTCATTTTCGACATATCGAAATTTTACTGGGTTTTTCAACAAAAAACTGTCATACTCCTCAGTTCATATGAAAAATCGACTCTTGAATTTCGACTTCAAACTTTACATTAACAGAGTTTTCAATGAGATTAGTTCATTAAACAAGTTATAACTTTTCTAATATCTCTTATCCTGAGATGTTCAATATTCGAAATTCTCTCATGTGTACAAGTAGATTTTTCTTATATATTAACATCTCCAGAAAGGTAATTGTAGAAAAGTTAAAATTAGCACAATGAACTAATCTTACTGAGAACATTATTCATACAAAGTTCAAAGTCAAAAGTCGATTTTCCACGTGATCTGAGGTAAATCACAAGTTTTTGTTGAAAAATTCAACAAAGCTTAGATATCTCAAAAAAAGAAGACCCTCAAAACCAAGCATTGTTGACTTTTGTATTACTCTCTAGTTTTCATTAATTGAACAGTGTCTGAGTTGAAAAGTGACTTGAAATCTGGATAGGTTTTCTTGTGATATTGATCTCTAACATATGCCTTAAATATGTCAACCATTGACAACATAAATACTCAAGATAAAAAAAACAAAAGTTTCTTCATTATCAAACTAACTTCAGAAATTCAAATAGTTTTAATATCAAGTTGTTGTTTTTAGACTCGTTGGCCTGAAGAACCACTTGATTATTTCTCTCGTCTTAAAAGTAATTGAATTCGTATTCTATTCAATTATTTTATTTTATTTTTGCCTTGTTTCGTTGAAATAATTTAGTTTCTGATGAATCCAATTCAACTGAAACGAGTCCTAAAATCAAAAAATTAAATCGTATTGATTGTTACCGGTAAAACGCTTTTTTTTGCTTCACTTTTTTTATATTAATATTTTTTATTTACTTAGAAATTTTGTTTATTATATGGATAAACGTTCTTATCAAGTTAAATATGATGGTTTAGCAAGAACATTAATCGAACGTGTTGCACCAGTTCTTGTTAAAACTCGTCTTGCTTTATTACAAGCAAACGATCGACGTAAATTAAAAATTGAACAAGTTCTTGCCGGTTTAGCATTATGTGATTGTCAATCATCAAATATAAATAAATTAGAAAGTACAACAAATACTAATAATGATGAAACTGAAGACAAACTTGTTGATACTGACAATCCAGTAGATGAAGATTCAACAATAAATTTAAATATTGGAGAAATGACTATTGAAAAATGGCTTTTTCATGTATTAAAATCATGTCCAACACTTAAAACAATATGTTCATATACAGATGATACATTAAAAAATAATTGGCTTGAATTACATCAACAATTAGGTTTACCATCATTATTACCATTATATTTTTTTATTATTAATGTTTTACTTGATGTTATGAATGAATGTTTAATACTCTATAACAAACCTTATATGAATAATGATACGATTGAAATAGATTCTCTTTGTCGACAACAAGTAAAAAAAAAGCAGGAATTTTTCTTTTTTTTTTTCGTATTTATCTTTTGTTTTTAGCTTGTTCGCGAAGCAAAACTTGTTTTAAGGTTTGTTCAAAGATAAAAATTTTCAATTTTTGATTGTTTTGTTTTTGATTTAATAGAGACGCATTAGCAACTCGTTTATATAGTATACGTATGATGGAACAATTTATTTCTCATCGTCAAATAGTTTATGAACTTACAGAATTCGATGAAAATACAGTTAAACTTTATACGGTCTGTTTTTTTTTTGCATATTTTCATTTATGATAAGTTATTTTTTGGGTGTGGATATTTTAGCATTATAAACAATTTTTAAGTACAGTTTGTATTAATCGATCATTTGGTACACTTGATGAGGATGATATGATTATGAGTAATGATACAAATACTGATTTATATTATTATGTTGATGAAGAAACATCAGAATTAATTAAAGAATATTATTTTTCTCGAGATTTAACAGTAACATTAGGAAATCGTACTGAAATTCGTGATTTATGTATTGAATTTAGGTAAGATATTGAAAAAACAAAATTTTCTTTTTTATGTATGTTGCTTTTGTTTTTTTTCTAAATACTTTTAGTACATTAACACAACGAATATTAACACAATTAAAAGAAGATTTAAATGGTAAAACTGAAAAATATTATCAAACATTTGCTATTGATATGAGGGATACATCGGATATTGGTGATAGAACTTATTCAGCTGAGTAAGAAGAAAAACAAAATATTTTCTTTTAGTTTTTGAATTAGAAGAAATTTTTTTTTGTTAAAGTTAGTAAATTATTCTATTGATACCTAATAGTCATTAATCAATAAGACTAGTACCCAGACAGTCAAGATCGGCAAAAAAACGCGTTTATACACATATATTTTAACGTTTTTTTCCGCTTGAAAATGCTTCGAAAAACGTTAAAAGCGCACATTTCAACGCATAAAAACGAGTTTTTTCTCTATTTTTGACTGACTGGGTATAAAGATCTGTAATCGTAAACGAGTAACGGAAAATGTTATCAAAGTTTTGCGATAATTTTTTCGGAAAACAAGTTAGATGCGTTCTTCACAGATGTGCATCGCCCATACATTTATCATACCAGCTGTTGAACTCTATTGCTAGAACTTTAAAAAAAAAAGAATGTACACCAAACCCTGAAAGTTAAGAATAGGGATTTAATCATGGACATAGTTGTTTTTTGGTTATGAAATACAATTCATTTCATTACTTCATATCGGTACTTATTTGTTACTATTTTTTTGATTAAATGGTAACCGATTTTGGCTAAAAATTATCCTAATAGCAAATTGATCTAACTTGAAACGTAGTGAATTTCATTGTGACGAGTGTAATATTTAAATCCACCATCAATCTAAAGGTGACTATAAAGTGTTGATTATAGAATGAAATATATGTAGAGTTTTAAAGAAAGATTTCTTATATCTAATAATGTATGCAGTAGAAATTGATAATGCATGTATTGTTAGATAGAGAAAATCGTTCTAAAAGTCTACGTAAATTCCTTTCAGTAGTCAAAAAGCATCGAAAAACTGGCTTATCGTTTAGTGTGGCAGTGTCGCTTCTCAACAAGATTTTTTGATAGTAATTGCATCCACCACCATTGTGGAACTTGTCGTCGCTTTCTCTTCGCTTTTTATACACGATGTACATATCTGATATCCTTTATTTTCGATCAGATACTATAAAAAAAAAACTTTAATCTTTAGTACCTTGTAAATCACTTGTAAACTATACTTATCCATTTGTTTTTTATCTATAAAATATCATGTTTATAATTTTGCATAGCGTGTTATCTGAAACAATCAGACCACATTCGTTTGGAACGTCAATTAGCGTTCCACCTGATTTATATCGTAGTGAAACATCATTATGTGATTCAACAGCATCATTTTCTGATCAAAAGAAGTAAATAAAAATCGAACAATTCTTTCATTTTATTGATTATTTTAATATTTTTTGTCATATATAGAAATGATATTATTTCCAGTACACGTGAATTTCGTCGAGATTTTGATACAATTAAACAACGTGCAATACGTGTTTGTCATTTAGCTAAAACGCTTATTGTTGTAAGTTTATTCATCAATGTTTATCTGATAGATACGAAAATTCGAATTTATTATTATTTTTTTTTTTCGTTAAGGATTTTGCAATTGCAGCTGAATTTAAATGTGTTAATCATCATGATGTGTGGCAACAACTTCTACAAAAATGTTATACTCAAATTAAAATTTATTTGAATAGAAGTGTATGTATTCCTATGTTTTTACATAAAACACACACACATACAGTCTCGTTTAAAATTAGGATGTAGATGATTTTGATAATTTTTATGTATTTGTTCCGCCTTGGTTATCAACAGATAAAGATAAAGTTGAGAAATTATTAAGTATTATATGTTCTCAACAAATTTCATCAGATGACACTTGTAAACCTACTAAAGACATGTCTCCATCCTATATGATTTTTTTACCGAAGAAAAATTTTTCTCGACAAAATCTTCGATGGACTGGAGATATTTTATTTATTCAACCAAGTGAAAGTACACAATTAGCATTAAATTCTATTGAACTTTGTTCATTACATTTGGTTGTTAATCGATTTGATCATTGGCAAAATGCTGTTGATTTATTTCATTCACATGTTGGATTAACTAATATTCAACTAATTAGAAAATTACCTCGTGATGAAGATGTTCGTTTAACATTTGATCAATTACCTGTATATATTTTTTCATTAGCAATTACAAATTAAAATTTTTCATGTTTTTTTTTTTAGGAAAATATTGAAAAATTAAGTACTACATTAACTGATCTTGTTCGTACATTAAATACAATTTGGGATCAAGATTCAACAAAAATATATCTTACAGAAATAGTTAAATTTGATGAACGTACAATTGAATCGAAATTAGTTGATCTTATTTTATATATTTATAATTCTGGTTTTGATCTTTTTCGTATTTTGTGTGAACTTATATTAACAATATCAACAGAAAATGATGAAATATTTGAAAAATTTGTTAGTACAATGAATGAATTTTTTTGTGAATGGTGTAAATGTGTTACAAAAAAATTTAAATATACATCATTACAACAAACACGAACAGTTAAATATAAAGTCTTCCGGTACGAAAAAAAACAAAGAAATTTTATTAATTTAGAAAAACAAAAAAATATCTTAATTACACATTTAGACCAAAATGGCTTTCACCTGGGATGTGTTTTCTACGTTTTCTAGCAAAATCAAATCATTTAGAATTACTTTCAGATAATGATTATAGAAAATTAACTAAAGAAATGCCAGCTGCTCTTGATGTTTTCTATGGAAATGCAAAAGTTAATTATGATTCACTTATAACAAAAGGTAAATTTTCTATTGTAGATTTTATTATTTCGAGAAATCCCTATCTCTTTCTCCAAAAGACATTAGTTTCATAAATGATCATTACTTTCAAAAAGTAAATGTTGGTAAGAAAAATAACTAAGCAGGTGTTCTTTATTTGATTATATTTGATTGCTTTAAATATAGTTTAATTTGCTTTATTTATATTTTCATACATTTTGCTTTTGTTTATAATTTTTTTAGGTCGTTCAAATAGTATTTCATCAATATCAACCAGTTTAAGTCGATCACGTCGTTCTTCACAAACAAGTAAAGAAAAAAAATATATACATACTTTTTTCTTAAATTTATTTTCTAATGAACACATTACTTTTAGGTGGACATCGTAGAAATGAAAGTTTCTCTACACCTCGTGAACGTATTGTACAAAAAATAAAAAATCTTGAAAATAATTTAGAAAAAAAATTTCGTGAACGTAAACAAATTGGTCAAATATATAGTAATACAACAACAACAAGTGGTATTATTCCGGATCCTGTTATATCATTAAAAATGCGTAATATTGATTTTCCTTGGCGTCGTGGTACACGTATTGGACAAGGTGGTGCTGGCGTTGCATTTCGTGCAATAAATTGTTCAAATGGTTCAATTGTATGCATGAAAGAAATACAATTATCATCCATAACATCACGTTCATTACCAAGTACATATCCGGTAAAACTTCGACGTATTGCAGAAGAAATCGATATGATTATGGCAATTAATCATCCGAATATTGTACGATATTTTGGTATTGAAAAATATAAAGTATAAGAACAAAAAAGGGATTTCTTTATCAATCATAGATTTATTTATTTTTTTTTTATAGAGAACAATTTATATTTGTATGGAATATTGTTTATCAACGGTAAATGAGTTTCTTAATGATATTCGTTCATTTCAAAAACGTGCACATACAAAAAGAGAAAATGATATTCTACGCGATGATTCAAGTGATCAAGATGAAGATTTGAATACAGGAAATATTCGTTTAAATTCTTCACTTGATATTAATGAACATGTTCGTGGATTTGTTAATCAACTTTTAAAAGCTTTAATGGCTTTACATGAAAATTCTATTGTACATTGTGATGTTAAAGGTGATAATATTTTTATTGCTAATGAAAACGGAAAATATATTGTTAAATTAGGTGTATGTTAATTGATATTAATTAAATTATTTTTTTTAAAAATTTATTTTAGGATTTTAATTTATCACATCGACTTGAACTTGAATCACCATCATCGGATGCTAGTAATTCACGTAGTACACAAAAAGGAACTATATGTAAGTTATAAACGAAAAATTTCATTTTGTAGACAGGTAAGAGAATTATGAATATTAAAACAATTGGTGTAATTCTAATCAAAATAAATTTTAAAGGTTGTTGAATTGGATGTTATTTTAACATTGAAATAATTATGAAAAAAATCTCATTGGTTATTATTGTTAAGAAAGATTATGCTAGTCAATCATATATCATTTAAAATATTGATATAAGTACTTGAAGTTAATATAAATATTTGCTGCAAACGATCATATCTAGTTGTCATACTGACTAACGCCAGCATCGGATTTATAGTAGGATTAGTGTACAATAGATATCTTAACAACAGTAATAGTTAATAACCTGTCACGTTTAGCAATGAAAAAAAAAATCTTTTTTTTTATAAATTATAATATATGATGTTTTTTCTTCTACTAGATTTTAAACCGCCGGAACCAGAATATGTTTGTAAATCAGATATATGGGCACTTGGTTGTACTATAATAGAAATGTTAACTGGCAAAGTAAATTTTCAGAATGAAAATTTTTTATTCGTATTTATTATTTTAGTTACCATGGACAAATGTAACACGTCCACCTGAAGATCAAATCTATATACAAAATCAATTATTAGCAAGAAAAGGTCCACCGATTCCAGAAGAATTAAAAAATCAAAAACAAGCATATCAGTTTATTGAATTATGTTTAAAGTCTGATCTTGAGGAACGTCCTTCAGCTAGAGACTTACTTATTCATCCATATCCTCGTGTTCGAACTGGTAAAATTTTCATTTTCTGCTTTATGCCTATTTTATCTGTTTCTGTTTTTGATTTTTTATTAATAATTAGATTCTTAAAACTGAAATCTATCAGCATGCATATATACGTATACAAGCAAACAATAATTATTAAACTTTCAAGTCAGATTATACATTTTAATATTACTTATTGATCGAATATGTCTTGAATACAACATAGAACTTTTGATAAATATGTATAAAGCTTAAATTCTTTGTACTGTGTGATTCATGTGTGACAATTATTTATTTATTAATCTTTTTTTTTTACTTTTGAATATTAATTTTAAAATAGTGTTTTGAATTAAACTTTTCATTCATATCAAACCAAGCGGATGATTAATTATCATATGAGCATACATAATTACAATTGTGTATCCAATAACTTTAATACAAAACAAGAAAGAAAATAAAGATAGAATTCTAAATTTATTATAACTAAAAAATGTGAAAATTGAACTTTTAATAAATGATAATCTGAATTTTTAGCAAAAAAAAAAACGATTGAATCAGATTTTACTGTTTATTCATTATATTGGTAAACTTATAAACCTTTACTAGACCTCTGTGCAGTACCAAAAATTTACGCTAGTTATAACCCACGAGACATTTTGAAAACAAAACGAAGCGGCATAAGCAATATTCAAAATTCGACAATACTTTGTCTCATAAGACTGTAAACTTTCCTAATCACACATGATTTCTTTGTGTTTTGTCGAATTCACATATATTTTCGAAGAAAATAATGAGTGTATGTTTTAAGTCGACGTTTTCCGGCTCCTTCAGTTCCCATTATAGACCTTAGCTATTGAGAACAATATGCGGCAGGCTCGTTTTTTTTTTAGAGTTTCTTAATGGCGTAAAAAGACGCTGAACAGCGTAAACAACAAGACTTAGATACTGCAAAGTCTTCCTCGAAATTTGAATGACTGCAATATATTTGTGAATATTCTAAATAGTGCACTTTTGTGAAACACAATCAAAAACGAATATTGAAGTATAAGAATCGAAATTGGACCTGTCACTAATTCAGACGTCTTAGCATCAACTCATCCCAGACGTGACTAATCTGTTAGAGATGACTTATCACAAACATGACAGACATTCTTAGCAATGTCTCTTCTTCATCACAGACCGTAATGAATGCCTTTACAGCACTCCCTTTCCTGTTTCCTTTGTGTCACTAACCGTGACACAGGTTGTTGATATACGATCATAGACCGCATATGAGTAACATCTCGTTATAATATAGGAACCATGCTATTCCTTATTGAATTTTTTGCAGGATCAAGTAAAACGATGTTGAAGAATTGTATTCCAAAATAGACTGAACAGAATAATCTCCCTGTGACTAACAAGAGCATTTACATTCAGGCCTCGGATATTGGAACCATAAAATATAGAAACTCTTGTCCATGTAATATGTGAATATGCAATTCACATATTACATGGACAAGAGATTCTATATTTTATGGATTCAATTCGAGATATCTAGTTACATTGTGCTTCACATGTTAGTCTCGCAGAAATTGCGTTAACAGCTTTTTTTATTTGGCACAGATAATAATTTACGTATATTAAAGATGTCAAATATTATGGGTAGTGTTGCATTGATTAGCTACTATCGCCATATGGTCAACATAAAGAAAAACATGAACTAAGTAATTAACTTATGACTTTAGGAAATGTTCCATATCAGTGTTTATGAGTTTATCGAGATATATAATAGTGTGGTGAGAATGGGCTCCAAATATAATGGATATGCGCAATAGGTTCATTTAGAAGTTAAATTAATGGTTATGAATAATAACAATGTTAAATAAAGAAAAATAGAATTCGAAAATGAATAGCAACAAGGCAAATAAAATATAAAACATCAATAAAAAATAGAACAAATTTCTGTTTGAAGTACAGAAATAAATAAGAGAGAACCTTTATCAGAAGATTGACTATCCTTGAAAAAACAGCTTTTATCTGCCAGAAATTTTTCATTTAATGTATTTTGTATTGGTATTATAAGGCTCAAACGTCCATATGGATTCCACATTTTAGCCTCAGAGGACCTGTACCATCAAGCTTTTTTTGTATATCTCATTAATCGTATTATTTGTCTTCAGGAGAAATGTCAACTGTCAGTGTTTATTAATAAGCAAAAACGTTGTCGTCTTTATATTAGAGTTTATTAATCTTATAACAAAACCTTTCTTTTGGGAAAACTATCAGGACTATTCAAAAGAATTTGCTATAGGAAGATATTTACTGAAGTGAAGTATGTTATATCGAAGTGTGTGACATTGAACATGCAAAAATGGTCATAAGTAGTAACTGCTCATTAGTAGAGAATTGACAGTTATTTAATGTTTTTTTTTAAAATTATGAGAGAAAAAAGTAATTTTAGATTTTAATGTCTATGCATTATATCAACATAATCGGATTCTTATAAGTGCGTGGGTTCTTTGTTTTATTCTACTTTTAATCTATTTAATTACAATAATAAAATAACTTTTGATATTAATTGTATAAATTTATGACTAAGTGTTGTTTGTAATAGAAGGAAATTTTGGGTAAAGTTAACCTGTTAAGTCTAAAATTATTTTTTGCATAAATATCATGATAATAATGAAAGAATATTTTTAAAAAAAGAAAGTTTTTTTTTTTAATAATATAAATCCACAATTATAATTTGTTTGTTTTCGATTGTATTGTTGAAGAATATATTTTTATATTAAACTTTGAAATGTTACTCTGATTTTTAATCATTGGACTCTCATCAATTGTTTGAAGAAAAAAAAATGTACTTAATAAAAAAAATTTCAAATAGCAGTTGGAAGCCTATAATATGAATGTCACATTTGATAATATTAAAATGTACTTGATATTTTATTTAAGAAACGTCTGACAATAAAGTAATGATACGAACAAAATAGAATGGTTTTAAAATTAACAAGCAAAAATTTAAAAAAATAGTTCATGTTTTTTTTTTCTCGACTAAGAGAAAAAGTTTTCTAGAATATCAACAAGACACAATTTATTTTTATTACAATTGAACAAATACAAAACACATCAACTTCTTAAATTCATTCTCTTAATGGATTTATGGTTTTTTTCTAATGAATGCATTCATTAATCGAGAAAATGTGTCTATTCATCTTTACTCGTCAGAAAAAATGAAATTGCAAGTAGTTTCATTCGAATCCGATTTGCGTCATGTCTCGTTTATAATTATATAGAAGAAGACTGTAAAGAAACAAAAGAAGATTATGCGTATATAAATATATAGATGAGACGTAAATGTGTGATAATATATTAGATAGTATAAATAGTATATAATTGGAAAAAAGTGGAAGCAATCATCACTTGTGAATGAAAAACTCAAGTGCTGACATAAGAAGAACTCACCATTGAGAAGAATGTTTTATATAAATAAATAGTGATAATAAAAAAATGAGAAGAGATTTTATTCGAAATTTTCTCTTTCAAGTTTTCGATAATTCTTTGATTACATAATGATAAAATTATTTGACAAATGCCGATATAAAGTATTCAATTATAACTGTTTTTTAAACAAAATATATGTCTACATGACACAGTATTCATTTTAAAGTCAAAGCAAATGACGAGAAAAAAATCAAAACTTTTTCAGGAAATTCTTCTTTTTTTTTTTTGTGTGTTGAAGTGGATAAATCATATCTAATTATTTGGTAATCTATTCAAAAAATAAAACATTTCATAATTTTATGTTGTCTGATAGAAGTCTTGTTGTAAGATTAGAAAATTCATTGAAGAATTTCTTCCACCAAAACTAACTATATATAAAATGGGATTGTTTTTAATGTATAACCCTGAAACAGAATTTTTATAGACGATCATTAATATTTATCTCATAACTAGCTAAGAGCATAGATAAAATTTCAAGTAACTGACATAAAATAGCTTGAAAATGACAACTATTATGCAATTATCTTTGTAGATCATACGACAAGAAAGAATGTTTTATACACTTAAGTTTGACACAGAAAAAGAAAGCATTGAATAGGTCATATAAAGTACAATAAATATTATTACTGCCACATTAACATCACGTACATATCATTTTGAAACTAATTATAATGTTTATCTTGTGGTTCATTACTATATTTTTATTTAATATTATACAGTATTTTCTTTCATAAAATAAATACAGTAAATGGCGAAAAAGTATTGTATAAAAATAGATGATAAGAAAGGTCAGGGAGCAATTTTTAAAGTGCCTTGGTTACATTTACTTTTCTAATTTTATAAACAATATCTTCTTATTTATTTCAAGTAGTTTTAATTCCAAATTAATGATTTACAAAAAAATAATTTCAATTTAATAGAAATTCGAGCCAGATGAGACATGACTAATTTCACCTACACTTTAAGTCGTTTTAAAAAATGAAGATTTTCCTACATGCAATAAAACCATAATACATATAGGAAAATATATACTATTTTCAGGGTATTATGGCAGCATTTAAAAGTAATTAGAGAGTGTCTATATATATATATATACCAAAAAAAAAAATATAAAGAGTTTAAAATCATGTTTAAGTATTTAAAAGCAGACCAATTATAAAGCTTCAATAATAAACACTAATATTTCTAATTAATTTTTTTTTCGACAAATACTGTTTTTATATCTTAGAAAATTTGAATAAATTAAATAAGAAGCTTTTTTTTTATCAACACTTATAAGATCATTCTAGAATATGTTAGTTCTAAAAGATTTATAAATAGTTTTAGACATTAGATAAGAAGAAATAGAAATGCTTTTCATTGTAGAGAACAAAGAATATTAACATCTTCAACTTGACTTTTTGTTTCAATTTAAAAAAAAAAAACTTTGTGTGGGAGATTTCTTTTTCGTAGACTAATAATCTACGTCTAGGGGTATATTTTAATTGTTATAGAAGGACATATACGCCATTCGTTAGTGGTCTATTTCGTTTACTTCTAAAGTGATATCATAGAGCACAACAAGAATTGTAGTGCATCATACTTTGCTTTTAATTGAAGAACAAAATGAACATTATTTTGAGATACTTGATAATGGCGTAGATCTTATGTATTCTCTATTTAGTTATTCATATTCTATTCATAAATAATGAAAATGACGTCGTTATAAAGGTGCATCTAGTTTTTTTTTTGAAAATGAGAAAATCAATTATTTCTCATAGCCTTAAAATAAATCTGAAAGGAGAATTACGATATATCTTCGTCTCATTTTTCTTCTTTTAAATGATTTTATTATTTTTTTTTCGTCAAATTATGATGAACAAAACTTGTAATAATCTCGATGAAAGGTGAGAGAGAAAAAGAAAGAGAATTCTTTTTTCTTATTCGTATATCACTGATGTTTCTTCATTTTTACCATCAATTCTAAATAGCACAAGTATCTAATGAACTTTTCCAAGTTTATCTTCAATTTAATCTATAGATTTAACTGCTAGAAAGAGTCTAAATAAGGATTCGAGTAGACAGAATTTTTTGCAATAAGAACGAAAGAAATTACAGGTTATTATCAGATTCCATAATGCACAATTTCGAGAAAATTAAAAAAATTTAAGTTGTTACAACTTATAACGCTTAAATGCAATTCTGTTTAGACTATGTAGAATGATTAAATACGATGTCACCGAGTTCTCTATGACATTTTTTTTTGACTGATATATAACAGTAATATTACTAGTGTCTCTAAAGTCATTTTCTCATTATGTCCTGTAGAAAATCTATTCTAGCATCTTCAAAAAAATAGTTATATCTTAGTCAATAGAACATCGTAGAGAACTTGGAGACAACTTATTTTTTTTTTTAGAGAATTATTTTGCACTATCATTCTACGACGTTCAAACAAAATTACACTTTGCACTAACAAGTACAGAAAAATAAGGTTTGAGATTTTCTGGAGACACTATATTTGCAAATCTGATATTTTTATATTCTTGTTAGCAAGAATCTTTTCTACTCGAATCATTATTTTGGATTTTTTTCTATTGCTCAAGTCTACGAAAAAAAAATGAACACAAACCTTGGTGAATAAGGTTGATACTCCAATGTGTATAGGTGCATGAATTTAGAAGGAAGGTGTAGTCAATGATCTGATTAATTCGCATGATATCAATTTGTTATTACCAAAATTAAGTGATTATAATTATTTAAATACTTATAGTAAGCTCTTAGTATAATTAAGAATTTTAATCCTACTTCTAATTCTATTTTATATTTTATATGAAGCTAAAAACGCTAAAATCGCCTACTGATTATTGTCATGCAAAATTCTTTTCGATCGATCATAATAATCATTATACGTCATAATTTCATATTAGTATTGAAATAAAGATTGATTGCTGACTTTAAGTTATAATTAAAATGCTTTTTCTAGATCGAAAGGAAATTCATTCGAGAAATTAGTGATCTATGTGTAGTGATTATAGTAAAAATTTAGCTTACATAACAGTGATAATCACTGTAGAATTATTTTTACTTCAATTAATTTAGTGACAGAAAAGAAAAGTTTAGCATACAAACAAACATGAACAGGACTATATTAACCAATAAAGACAAGATTTTATAGCGCATGTTGTTTTCATATTAGATATATAGATCAACTCGGTGTTGTTAAGTTTCAACGAAACACTTTTTTTTATTGTGTCTTATTATAAATTATATGTTTATACGATGCTTGTTAGTTGTCTTCGATTGCCTTCTCATGTTTTTTCAGTAGATTATAGTAAGATGTGTTTTGTTTCTGTTCCTTTCTTTTTTTTATTTTTTGTCATTGCTTTTTTCGAAACGGATGTTTGGTCTTGTCAGTAGTTGACATAAATTCATGAACATGTTTTTACCAAGTTATGATTATTTAGACAGAAAAACAAAGAAAACTGAAAGTTTTCTTTTTTATGCTAACAAGCATGAAAATAGGAAAAATCTTCATATGATGATAGGTTTATCATTCCTAATCGGACGTAAATATATCACATGTTTCAGTTATTTTTTATATAGTTTGATCCTTTGTTCTCGAATGACATATGTTGACAACTAATAATTGCACATACGAGTGTGTTTCTTTTAGTTAATTCTCAATCTATCTGTTGACATAATAAATGTTCCGCAGGCTCTCTAGAAAAAAAAAAATATACGATATGGAAAGTCAGTAAATGAGTGTAATTAGCGAGCAGACGTGCTATTGGCTATGAAAGATGACTTTTACGGCACGAAGAATATAGACTTCGATGACTTGAGATGTTTTCTATTCTGAGTAAGTAATATTTTCTTTTCTATTAATTCATCAATGTATGTTGTATATCAAAAAATTTCTTGTTTTACATTTTAATGTAATATGAATTAAGTATTTATTAATTAAATCAATTGTAAAATTTTTCATTTATACTTATAGATATATTTAAAACAGAATAACAGAAAAGAAAAGAGAAGACTATCTTTCAGGTCATCATGTGTATAGAATAGACTTAACCTATAGACAGAGCTATTGTTCGTTCGAATTAAATTTTATGATAATTATTTGTCTGCATTGTTGAACAAAAGACAATTTATCCTATTTTATTTTTTGTGTTATTAGTAGCGTTAAATGTCAAAGAAAAACATTATCATCTGCAGAGCATTTTAACTGATATGTCATTTTTAAAACTACATACGTTTTGAGATGACAGTGTTCACATGCAATTAATAGAAAAGAAAGTATGTACTCGTAATTCGATATTTCTTCGGATTTAAAGAGAAAAAAAAAAAGATCCGGTGTTTTTTTTTCTTTAAATAGAACACACTTCGCATTGAGTTGTCAGTAAGTCAAAACGTTATATATGTATAGATTTAAGACCAAAAATTCTTTTAAAGTTATAAATGATAAATATTTTATTTTATAATTGATAAAAAGATACTTGAGAATAAAGAAAAAAGTATCGTCAAATGACTCTTTTTCTTCAAACCACCATACAACTTTATCATCAAAATGCAACTTTCACATACAATCTAAGAAAAATGAAGAATTGCTTCCGTTTTTCTAAATCTAGAATCATTATGAATCCATTTATTAACATAATTAATAAAAAAAAAAAAGTGAATGGATAAAAATCATTTTAATTTTTTTCTTTCATAAATATAAACAGGGCATAAATAAACTGAAGATGTTCTTTTGGGTAGAAAATTTTCAGAAACTTAACAAAGCTAATTCTATATCTACCTGTTTTCTCATTATTTTTATTCTTTCACCTAGAGAAAAAAAATGTTAGTATTCATATATAAGCTCATTCTATGATGCGTAGTATAAAAGGGGCAAAGTTTGCGGATGGTGTGCATGTCTTTACTTGTTCTTTTTCCTTTAGATTTAAAGTATCTAATTTAGTGTAACATATGGATTTAAATCTAACAAATTCTATTCACACTTGTTTTAATGATGGTCAAAACTATCAATTTAGTTCGACAAGTATACCAACAGCGAAACTTCGTTTTTCTCTCAGTATTACAATTATTATATATTTTATTTATTTATTGCCATTTTGCTTTGGTGTATTTGGTAATATAAGTGTATGTCTTATATTTTTTCAACAAAGAAAATTACGTTCTATAACGAATACATTTTTAATGAATCTATGTAAATTAAAAGTTTATTCTAAATCTAAACTATGTAATGATTTCTATCGTGTTTTTTTTTCTCTTTTTTCATAGGTTTAAATGATTTAATTGTTTTATGTGTTTCAATTCCAATGACATTATCTGCTGCTTTACTTGAACATTGGGTATTTGGTTCATTTCTTTGTAAATTAGTTAATTTTACTCCAACATTAACAGCACTTGTATCAACATTTACTGTTGCTGTTATAGCAGTTGAACGTTGGTTTTTTATAGTAAATAAACAAAAATTTCATCGTAATTGTACAATTTTAACATTAATTTTACTTTGGTTTGTATCAATATTTATTGCATTACCAGAATTTATTTCACGAGAATTACAAGAATTTATTCCAGCAACTATTGTACCATATATGCTTAATAATTATTCATTATTATCATTAAAAATAAATAATGTAACAAATATACAAGCAGATTATTATAAAATAAAACAACCATGTCAAATGAAAAAAATTTTTTATTGTGTTTTAGAACCTGGTTTACATATGAGAATATTTTCTTATTTTGTTATTACTGTACAATATTTAGTACCATTTCTTTTTGTATCTGTAAGTTGTTATTCTATAAGTCGTTTTCTTAAAAAACGAATGAAACGTATGTGTGCTTATCAAACACCTCATTATTCAAGAAAAAATTCACAAAAACATCAGAAAACAAAATCATTAAATATGACATATGAAATAACAGAACAAGAAGAAGATGTACCACATAATAATGATACATCATCAACAACAAATTCAACTGATGATAGATCTAGTCATTTATTACCACATATACGTCAAGCATCACAAAATCGTGAAAAATTTAATGAACGAAATTCTTTACCATTAACTGACCAACAACATTACTTACAAAGTCAATCACATACAAAAAGACGTTTTCATCGTAGTAGAAAATTACTTATATGTATTGCTGCTCTATTTACTATATCATGGTTACCATTAACAATTGCACAACTTTATTTAGAACATAATGAAGAAATTTTATATACACGTGATGGAGCTAATTTTGTTTATGGTTTCTTACTTATACCTTGTTATTTAATATCATCTTTATCGGCATGGTTTAATCCTGTAATTTATAATTATATTAATCGAAGTTTTCGACGTGAATTTTATGCACTTTATTCTTGTTTTTTTAAAGTATCATCAACAACTTCTCAAAAAGAATTAACTGAAACTGTACCAAAAAGATATCGACAAGGAACACTTAATATAGAAGAATCTAATATATCATCAGCACGTCCTTCAATAACAAAACAAGGAACTCATGCTGTTAGTTTTGTTGATGAAAAAATAAAGTTAATGCACAGAAGTTGATGTATTTTTTTTGTCTTATCTGTAAAATTGTTGTGTTATCTATTCGTATGATCATTTTTCTTTTTTGTCTTGTTAAAAGTTTACATATTTAATTTTTAATCAAAATATGGTGATATCACCGTTAACTGTTGCATCATCATATATATATATATATATCGGTCATTCGATTGAATCAAAATATATGTTCATTCTTTCTTTTTTTTTTTGTCTACTATTATCGTGAATGAAAAGGAAAGAAAGCAAGCAAAGTACAATCTTTGAGAGAAAAAGCAAATACGTATATACATACGGTTCTTTTTCTCAACGATAAATGAAGCGGGGCCACATCCTATATTCTCTTACTATCGACCACCATCGTTCTTATTTCTTCTTTGTGTTGGTCAGTATACGTTTTAAGCATAGTCATATATACGGGTCATTGAGGTTCTTTTTGTCTTGTTGTTATATACGCGTTATCGTAAAAGCATAGACATCAACGTTCAGTTGTGTGATTGAACAATGTCTGTACGCGAACTTTTACTCTTGCTAGGATGTCTTATTATCACTACTTTTGGTGAAAATTTAAGACCACCTTATTTAAATCTTGCTCGTGAAAAACATATCACTGTATCAGCAACATCAACATGTGGTGAATTTATTGATAAAGATAATCCGAATAAAGCTAAATATAAAAAAGAATTATATTGTAAATTAACTGGTTCATCACCTTATGAAAAAGATTATAAAGATTCAAATTTAATCTATGGTCAATATTGTGATTATTGTGATCATAATATACCAGATAAAAAACATATTGTTAATTATACAATTGATGGAACCGATCGATGGTGGCAGGTAATCAGATGAGAAAAAAAAAAGTTTAGTAAACAAAAAAAAAATCTTTTAATTTTCTTTCCAGTCACCACCATTATCACGAGGTCTGGAATATCAAAAAGTAAATATAACCGTAAATCTAGGTCAAGAATATCATATAGCATATATTTATATTCGTATGGCTAATTCACCTCGACCTGCTGTTTGGTCATTAGAACGTTCAACTGATTATGGAAAAACATTTTCAACATGGTATTATTTTGCTAGTGATGTCGAATGTCGTACAATCTTTGGAATTGAACCATCATATAATCGTACATTCTCACGAGATGATGATGTTATTTGTGAAACAAAATACGCCAGTCGAATACCATTAGAAGGGTAAATTGTTATCTTTTTGTTTAGTGGATAATAAAAAAAAGAAAATTTTTTATATTGTTAGAGGTGAAATGGTTGTATCATTAATCAATGATCGACCAAATATTAAAAATTTTTCCTATAGTGATACATTACAACAATGGACACGTGCAACAAATGTTCGTTTAAGATTACTTCGACCAACAACATTACATTCTCATTCAATTATTCATGATAGTCATGATAAATCAGTAACACGACGATATTTTTATTCAATTAGAGATATTGGTATTGGTGGACATTGTCAATGCAATGGTTAGTTTATTGAAATTTATATTGAGAATTACAGACGAAAAACGAACCGAACTAAGCCTGAAGGGATTTGAAATAGGAATATGCTATTTCAGAAAACTGTTTACCGATAACTCATACTGACTTTCATTGATTTATTTGACGTATTTCTATTGTATGAGTGTGAAAAACTGCATATCTCTAGTTTTGAGTAGAAATATATAAATATATTAAAGTTCAAGTTCTGTTTTTATAAGATTTTATCAGTGAAGTGAAAATGATTTGTTTATTGAAATAATATGAAAGATAATTTGTTATATTAACTTGTAGAACAAAATTTTCTTTGCTTTTTTTTCATTATTATACAGATTTATATGAAATTAATCTTTCAAATGAAAACTGTTGCATTGAATAGAATGCTCTTATATTAAGGTCTTTGATCATTCAGAAAAGTCAATTTTCATCAAAAAAAAAGAACGAAAGGAGGATAAAATACATGGAGACATAGTCTGAAGTGTAGCGTGTCATAGATAACATGCATGTTATTCAGCATCTTCTCCTAGGTAAATGATTACGGCAGGTTTCCGTCAGAACGACACCGTTTCCAGTCAGGCGATCCGGAAAAATAGTGATCGAAGCCGCTGACCGGATTTTTGTAGTTCCTGTCGTGACCGAGCAGATTTGACCCTTCGGATCCTTGCTTCCCAATTTCAATGATTTTCCTAAGTTTTCCGGCTGGAAATGGCACATATTACTTGATGTGAAGCTTTTTTTGTTAAACTCTCTGATGATTTCCGTCATAAAAAAGCTTAAAAAACACACAAGTTTTTCTGGAAAAAATGGATTTTGAGATATTCGTGCGGAAAATAAGCACTTTAATGGAACATAAAGACATTTTAATAAACTTCATCAACCATTGTAGAAAATTAAACCTCATGTAACAAGAAATGAGAAATTAACTGACTGATAAACCACAACAAAAGTTTTATTTAAAGCAGATTTTTATGCGACAGTGATTCACATAGCAAGAAAACTCTTTAATGTACTTGCTACTTTTGTCTTTTAAAAAAAAAGGGAGCTAAGACAAAAAACAGTTCGTGATATTATAACATTTTCAACTGAGTTATATCACAGAAAATAAAACTATTCGTGTAATAAATTTAAATAAACCTTTAAAAAAAGTTCATTTATATGTAGTCTAAAAAAAGATACATGATAGTTTGTGATTACTCTATTCAAATCTACCAAAACAATACTAAAACTACTATTCAAATAGTTTTGTTTTCGTTTTTTCTTCGTTTAAGCTTTTTTGATCGTTGTTAAAAGAGCTCGTTTTTTTTTACATAAGATTTCTTATTATCATTTAAAAAACGACTTCTATAAGTACATTCCCATTTTTGACAGATTGAACGTCCTATTGGTTCTCGTCGCTAAAAGAAAGTTTGAATTTAAAAGCAAAACATCTGTTAGGCACTGCAGTCTGACATAATCTTTCAAACAAAACAAAAAAATTAAGCATATGGAATGAAGGCCCGCAGAGACTTTTGAGTTGCTGAATAGTATAGGATTGAAAATTTTATCCTAGTCTCTTCACTATAGTTCAAATATATCCTGAAAGTTTCATGCGATTTGAATATACTTAGCCTGAAATTGATTTTTAAGGAAAGAACATCTTAGAGGTAAGTCCTCTCCTTTCGTGACCCAAAATTGTTATCTTTTGACTAACGTTTCGTCTGAAGTATTATCACTCTACTGAGTGCAAAAATTGTGTTTAAGCGTTAAAAAAAACAACTTTAGGTAACGAAAAGAGCGAATCATGTTTTTGTCACACGAACTTTTTTATGAAAAGAAAAAGTGCAAAGACGCCCTCCGTTTCTTCGGTCTAGTACATATAACCGAGTTGAAACTTTCTTCATATGCATTATACACTGTGTATGATGGGGATTTTGTCTTATTTCCAAAAATATTATTCTGTTGATTTGTGGAAGCTCACAAAAAAGGTCTATTCACAACAACATAAGTTTCAACATTTTGAATCTTTGATTAGAAGGACAAAAAATAAAACAATACCCACCCAAAACAATGTCTAGTGCCTGAAGAAAAATGTTCAGTTCGATCAAACATAGCATCCTAAAAAAATGAGCGGACATATTTCGCCATTGTGATCCCAGTATCGTATAGAAGATAGCATTTGAATACTTTGAGTCTACGACAAATTTTGCTCCACTCGTCAAGATCTATCAGCCCTGAAGATTTCAAATCTTTGTAATGAGCCATTCTTCAGAAATCCTGGAACTAGATGGCGAATGAATGTTCCCTTAATTATGCAAAAGAATAGCTATAATCAATTTTATTTCTTTTTCATTCGTAGGTCATGCTGAATCATGTGATAAACCTCATTCAAAAACTCCAAATAAAATGGTTTGTCGTTGTCGTCATAATACATGTGGCGATTATTGTCAAGAATGTTGTGAACCATATGTGCAAAAAAAATGGCGTCAATCACGTGATTCAACTGATGGTGCATTTGAATGTGAACCATGTCAATGTTATGGTCATTCAACTGAATGTGTTTATGATGAAAAAGTCGAAAAAGAAAAATTAAGTATTGATATACATGGAAAATATGAAGGTGGTGGACGTTGTCTTAACTGTGAACATCATACGGAAGGCATCAATTGTGAACGATGTGTACGAGGATATTTTCGAAATTTTACACGTAAAGTTAGTGATATTGATATGTGTCAACCATGTAAATGTGATTTAAAAGTTTCAACTGGTACTTGTGCTGAAGGTACAGGTACATGTGAATGTAAACCACAATTTACTGGTTTAGAATGTGATGAATGTGCTGTTGGATATTTTGATTATGCAGCTGGATGTAAACCATGTTTATGTTCAATTAATGGTACAGCTGATCATAAATGTTTACCGGATTCTGGTCGATGTGTATGTAAAATGAATTTTGAAGGAGATTATTGTGATCGTTGTGCACCTGGTTATTATAATTTTAAAGCTGGTTGTCTTCCATGTGAATGTGAACGAGCTGGTAGTGATGGAAATATATGTGATGCTGAAACGGGGTAAGATAAAACAAAAAAAATGAAAAATTCTACTTT
Source organism: Rotaria sp. Silwood2 (assembly GCA_905329745.1). Classification (NCBI taxonomy): domain Eukaryota; kingdom Metazoa; phylum Rotifera; class Eurotatoria; order Philodinida; family Philodinidae; genus Rotaria; species Rotaria sp. Silwood2. Next base: position 408,132 of record CAJNSZ010000018.1, on the reverse strand, counting down.
TACTTGATATTTTTTTCTATTAAAAGTCAATGTCCATGTCGATTAAATTATCAAAATCGCACATGTAATACATGTAAAAATGGTCATTTTGGATATCCAGGATGTTTACCATGTGTTTGTAATCATAATGGTAAGAATAAAGGAAAAAGAATTCGAAATAAATAGATATCTGTAATCAAATTGATATCTAGGTTCAACACCAGAAGTATGTAATAAAGACACAGGTGCTTGTCTATGCAAAGCAAATTTTACTGGACAAACATGTGAACAATGTGCATCTGGATTTTTCAATCATCCAATATGTGAACCATGTGCTTGTGATCCAATTGGAGTTGTCTATGACGGTTCGTTTTACAAAGATTAAAACATTTCAATGAGATGTTATATCTCTCAATAACTCTTTTTTCTTTTTGCTTTTGAATTGTATCAAAAAGATCATCCTTTACGTTCACTCTTTCTGAATATTTATCATATGGCCCATTTCAGACAAAGCGGAATAGACTCATTCTTTATTTGACTTTGATTCCTTGTAAGTTATTAATTACTCAGCTAATTAATCAAAAAGTAATTAGTAAATATCTCTCTAATGATACGAGAAAAAAATACGAAAAGTTCAGGATAGGCTCTACGGCACAAATCGCATTTGTGATGAAGTTTTTAGCAAGATCAGACTCTAGAAAAATGCACCCTTAAAAATCGTTTTTCTGAAGATTCTATCAATCTCCGGAAAAAAAAAATTTTGTCTTAATATCATCTACAGAGTCTGAAGATAAATTTTCACCATTTTGGAATTGATTTTAAACTTCTCATTCAGTTATAAGAGCATTGTCTTCATTTATAATATATTCGTACTCCATTATGTCACTAGCAAAAAGTAAATCGAGGTTTTTGAAAAATTTAGACATGCTCGTAAAAAAAAAATTTTCGACAAAGACTTTTAGCCTCAAGACTTGTCTACAGAATGTACTTTATTTAATTTTTTAAAACGCTGCCTCGATTCAAGACTTTCTAAACTAAAACCCATGAAATGAAAGTTGATGTTTCACGTCGCTAACGATACTTGTTTTACTGATAACTGTCCTATACAAAGGTCTCTAGTGCTGACTCTTTCAGAATATTTAGAGTAACTTAGATACATGTATTTCGACTTTGCGAAGTCACATCCTTAATAAATGAGTAGGTTCGTATATATATGTTCAAGGTATCATCTCAGAATATCGCCCATAACGTCAATCATCGAAATACATACTGATCTATGAAAAGAGATCTATCATGTGTTTAACAGTTAGTCTGTGAAACCTATTTTTTTTCTTTCATTTGATGCTTCGACAAATCAAGATATTTTAAAGAAAATCTTAGAAGCCTGAAGAGAATGTCTAATGATGGTTCAATGTTATATTCCTTTTTGTCTCTTCTAGCATGTGATCAACGTGGTCAATGTCATTGTAAGCCAAATTTTAGTGGACGACANACTATTTTCATCCAAGGGTACATATTTGATAAACAAAATTTTAGAAAGAAATATGTAGGTGTGCGATAATCAGAGACTCAAGCATTTTGAACAAATATTTATTTCATTTGTACGACACGTAGTAGTTCAGTAGAAATATTATAGAATTACTAAAATTAATTTCATTCTTGAAAATAATACTACTTAGATAAGACTTGCTTATGAAATCGAAATGTACAGAATTGGGAATCGAAAATAAAATATTGATTTTTGCTCATGTGACAATGAGTAAAGAAAGCAAGAAGGAAGCAATTACTATCATCTCTTCGTGTGATTCCACTTACTACTTAAAATGAGATTAGCAGAATGAGTGGTGACATTTAAATATGTGCAATGATCGACTATGTGACGCATACATCATTGAAAGGAATTGATTCTTTTTCAACTATAATATATTTATATAGAGAAAGAAAGTATCTTGTCTCTCACAACGTGGTTCGACGACGCAATAGAGATGCGTCATGCTCATGATTTTATTCTATTTTTGTGCAATATCGATTCTATCTTCTTCTCTTACTCATTTTCTACCTTTATGTGCATGATAATTTCCTTCAAATGCATTAGTATTTATCTTTATGGGCAATAAATATCTTCTCAAAAGTTAACAAAAAAACAAGTTGAAAGGTTTCAAGTTTGAGCAGCTAATCAGATGAGAAATTAGTAGAATTAGAATAGAGTATTTGGAAAGATGCTGATTGTTATTCATTTTAGTGATTAACATTGCTGTTGGAGAACATTCCAGTTTCATATGTTTACAGATAGTTTTCGATTGCACTGTCATAAAAGAGAAATATTGTGCTAACTGTAGACTGATCTGTGAATTAAATTGTGTTGTTAGAATTCAAATAAAGAATGCACAATAATTCACGTCTAATCGATGCAATAATCGAATAGTCAAGTGCATAATGAAAACAAAGTTTACAAGAACATGTGAAAATATCTTGAGTGAGACTCATTAGTTAAAAATCTTGCCGAATAATATACAAATTCTAAAAAATGAGCGTATTTCTTACTTATCCTTGAGCGGTACATATAATTTTTGCCCGTAGTGTTGACTGGATATTCGACTGTTTCCATGGTAGCATTAGCTGTTTGATTGAAACAAAAAAGTGTAAAGATGTTTTACCAGAAAAATTATTTCTCTCATGTTTATAAATGGATCGTTGATTTATCAAACATATGAATTAATTTTTTAGCGATGGTGAAAATTCCTCTGCTGTACTTTTTGAATACTCCAATATCATTATCCATAATAACCATGTTATATCATCAAAAAAAAAATCGATGTAGACAATCATGGAAGTGTGCTATTTATCATTTTATCCATGACCTTATGATGGATATTTTAATTCGTAAAGTATACTCGAAAATCAGTTTATCATAATGTCTCGGCTTGTGCAATGTATTTATCAGTGTATATAGGAGATTTAATGTATTTATTTCTTATATATTAGTTTTTAAAAAAACGACAAAAATTAATTCAGAATTTCAGATAGAATCACAAAATGACGACAGATAATAAATACAAGTTTTTGGAAAACTAGATGGAACACGAAAAGAATTAAATAACTAAATATGTATCTACAAATGAACAGTATTTCTGTATCCTTTGAAGATCAAGACGTGAGATCAACTATTAATTTCTAAATTGAAATTGATATTCTACCTCTAAAAAGTTCATCACTGATTTCTTAGATTTTTCTTTAGCCCGTTTCATTCATGATTCTGTGAATGAAGATATTTCGAACCGAGAACAAATTTTCTATGATGTAATACGTCAAATGTCACTATCACAGTAAACTACTAATAACGCTGAAAACAGCTCATACAAGCACTTTTCATCTCAGAATTGTTCATCAATCACTAAAACTTAGCCATGTAATATAGTCTGAATCAAAAGCGATTTCTCCAATCGACACGATCACCATGAGATGTTGAAAAGATATAACACTTCGTATTTTATAATACAAAGAATAAATCCATTTTAGACTCAGTAGTGGCCGGATTTGATGAGTTTTGAATTCCTGGAGCTCTTAAAAATACAACTTCATATACAGAGTCGACAGAAGTCAAGGAATGCACGACAAATTCATACCTCACAGCCACATTAGAGTTCGAATCGATTTGGCAAAAGTGGTTCGGTCCGTTCAGTTTTTACTGATGAAAATATTTCATGAATATGCCATTTTTTTGTGATAAAAATCCTTGAGAACAAACTTCCGTACTCTTATCAAAATAATTAACCAGTGTCGTTTCAAAAATTATGTTTTATTTTCTTCTGTTCGTCCACACTGTTTCATTTCTAAAATCGAAATATACTTCATTTTTTTAAAAAGTACAATTAAAACTGTGTTACTTGAGTTGAGCTTATCTCATGCATATTTTGTTGAAGATTAAATTATGATTTATCTGTAAAGATTAAGTGCAAAAATTCAAACTTTAGAATGTCGCGATCATCTCATGAGTAAATAATTCTTTTTTTCGTGCTATATATTGATATCTCACATACTCATTTTTGAGAAACTAAATAGATATAAACGACAAGAACATGATATTCCTTCCGGGAGATTTGTAAAAACCTGGGATGCTAACTTTTACCTTTTCAATAGAGTATTTATATATTCTTTTAATTACCTCGTTATTCGTGAGTCATTTTCCTCGAATAATACGTTATGTTTTGTGATTTAATAAGAAATTCTTTTTCATGAACAGTTCTTGCTCTATAGATGCATCATATGAAATCTTTTTGATATTATGTTTTTTTCATTGCATAACTTACTTTGAAATACTTAAGTTTTTTTATTCCGTATCTTTTTTACAATGAAGTTCAAGACGAAGATCACATTTTTAACGTTGAATTTCATCTTGAAGACATTGTTAACGTTTTTTATGTTCATGTTTCTCTTGATCAAGATGTTCGATAACTTTTTACATGTTCATTAAATAACTATTTTACTAATCGTTAAAAAGTTTTCACTTGTTTGCGTCATCAGGATGTCAGTGTGAGTATATAAAAGAACCACATCCACATCCAATCTTACGTATTGAAATTTTTTGACGAAGCCATTGCCGTTAAAAAAAGTTTCAGTAACACTTGTCATTATTCTATTTCCTATGCTTCCAATAGTTTATCGATTATCAAGAAATAAATCTTTACAAGCTTCATTTTATTCATACGAAACAAATGTTCAAAGATATTTTCCTATTAAATTATATTTACAAAATGAATTCGATACAAGAAAAATAAAATAATATTCTACAATTGTTTCGATAAACGTTATTCGCTTCTTATCTTTAAAAATACAATTTCGTACAACTATTTCCATATCAAGATAAAATTCAGTTGTTGGCATTCAGTTCTCACGAACAATAAATTTGAATAAAATTCTATCACTAATATTTTAGCCAACATTAAGACATATTCAGTGAAAACATCTTTGTTTTTGACTGAACCTCGTTCTTCAACTATATCTAATAGGGACATAAAGTTAATCGTCAAACTAAGTATATACAAAAGCCGATTAGAAGTAGTAAAGAAGTTTTTATTTATTGCCTGATCAATAATATGTTCGAATAGTTTTTCTTGAGTATAACAATGCAAAAATCATATTTAAATACTTCTTATAAAAATTTCGATTTTCGCAAAAAAAATGATTAATCTACCAACTAGTTAAGCACCTTGGCAAAGTCGACAGTAGGGGTGTAACAGTTCAGTTCTAGTTCCAATCAAAGGAGCTGTTCGAACGTTCTTTTGATAGGAGCTGAGCTTTTTGAACAGCTCCTTTCAAAAAAGTTGAAAATTTTTTTTTCTCAAAAAGTCTGTTTCTGCATTAAAAAAAATTTTCGAAAAAAAAATTTTTTCAACTCTTTTGAAGGACACAGATAAGTACACAAATAAATTTTCAAAACTAAACGTTTTCATTTTATAACCATCACTGTTGAAATATATTGATGAATGAATCTTTTAAATACAACAAAAATATTGATTTTATTCGTTTTTCTTTACATTAATAATGTATAATAATTTTTTAATTTCAAATGAAATATATTCGATAACAAATGTTGATGACTGACTATTCGTCGTTTATCTCATTTATTTAATAATTATCAACCAATCATAAAAAAATAGTTCGAGCTACAATCAATGTTAAAGATAACATTTTATCACGTTCTTTCTTTTATATTTTCTAATATCATAAGTTCGTTTTTTAAAATACAATTATTAAGAAAAATAAAATCATGTTCCAAAATGGTAATACTAAACATGATGATCAAGATTCATTATCCGATGGTGTAACAGTCAAACAATTATTTGAAAATAATGATGGTTTAACATATAATGATTTTATTATTCTACCTGGTTTTATTAGTTTTCCATCGGATAATGTTTCACTTCAATCTAAACTTACAAAATTAATTGCTATTAAAACACCATTTGTATCCAGTCCAATGGATACTGTTTCAGAATCATCAATGGCTAGTAAGATTTATAACATAAGAATTAAAAACATGAATATATTTGTTTTAGTTGCAATGGCATTAAATGGTGGAATTGGAATAATTCATCATAATTGTTCAATTGATTATCAAGTAAGTGAAGTAAGACGTGTTAAACGATATGAACAAGGTTTTATAACTGATCCATTAACACTTGGTCCAACTAATACAGTTGCAGATGTTTATGCTATTAAAAAATTACATGGATTTTCTGGTAAAAAAAAACAAAAAAAAAAATGTTTTATTTTATTCATTTTTTAAAATTTAATTTTATTAATATGAAAAGGTATTCCGGTGACTGAAAGTGGAAAAATTAATAGCAAATTATTAGGCTTAATAACATTTCGTGATATTGATTTTTTACCTAAAGATCAACGGTCAACTATTCCTGTTAGTCAAGTAATGACACCAATTGAAGAACTTATTACAGCTAAAAATGATCTTACACTTAAAGACGCTTATAATATTTTACAACGAAGTAAAAAAGGTTAGTCAAGATTTTTCTTTTTAATTTATGAGATTACTATTATTATTTTTTTGTTGTTTAATAAGAAATTTAAAAGAAAAAAAAACATATAGAATGATTAAAGCCTATTATAGTGATACGACATGCCTTTCTTCAAGGATACATTTTTTGTTTTGTGAACCAAAGTTTTTGTAGTCATTATATAGTCTGAAGTAGTATCTATTTACTACGTATATGTTGGAATCCAAAAGTTATCTTTATAAACGTTAAATAATCAAATTTACGTAACAAAAGTAGCCAACCGCGTTTTTCTTAAACTAATTTCTTCATGAAAAAAAGGTATCGAAACTTCATCATGTCTCTCATCTAGTATGTCCGATCACGATGAAACTTTTTTTACATACACTATACACTGTCTGGAATAGATATTCATTTTTGATTTAAAAAAATATTGTTCTGCTGATTTTTGGTAGGTCTTATAAATAGATATCAATTTCAAACAGTATTTAGTGCTTGAAAGAAAAAAATTTTCCGCTCAATCAAACATAACATCTCAGAGAAACGAGGGAACCATTTTTCGTCAATGTAAGTTCAGTATTTCATAGAAGACAGTATCCAGAAATTTTTAGTCTATGATAACTTTTGCTTTACTCGTTAAGATCTGCTTGTCTTGCATATTTCAAATTTTTCTTATGAACAATTCTCTAGAAATTTCGAAAATGGGGAGAGTACTCTTTGTCATTAAACTATTGCCGGTATACAATTAGTTGTGTCATCAAATACGTGACATGAGAGTATTACTGAAATCGTCCCAATTCGGCGAATGTTTTCTATTAATCACTGTCTTCATGACACATGTTTGATATTGTTAAATATTTTTCAAGTGTTATCTGACACCCTTCGTTATTTTTATCTTAAAGGAAGCAAACCATCTGCCCATATTTTTTTAGGATGAAGCAGAAGAGCTGATATATTTTAAAAAAAAAAAGCTTTATTTTTTGACTAAAAGTAAATATTCAAAGTACTGACGTGATTAATATCATGTTCATTTATTGATACTTAAAAGCAGTTGATGTCATTTCATGAATTTAATAGATTACCTAGCATTCTTATGAGTCTACAAAAACAAAAACAAATGTTCTCTTAACTCTTTAGTTATAGGATATTTTTGCAAAGATGATAAAAAAATGTAGATTTGCTCATAGAACTCTTTAATGTGATATATACTTCAAAGAAAAACAGTGAATTACTTTAGGTTTCAATCAATGCAATGAAATTAAGTGCTTGTAAAATCGAGTACAGCTACGTAATACTTAACGAAGTCCTTCGCATAACTCTATAAATGATTCTGTGATTTTATATGATAATTTAGATCTAATAAAATTGAACGTATCATCTTCTGAAAGGTTAGAGTTCCAGCAGTGATAATAGCTGTCTAAGGCGATAATGATTCTAGGATTCTATGCAATTTTATCGATTTCACATGAGTTTTGAACGATTTTAGGAATAGAGAGAGTCTGTGAATTCTCATAGATCTCTAAATCCGTAATTTCTTCTTTTCCGTTTGATATACATTTACAGTGATATCATAAAATGATGCTGGAATAGAAAAAGGAAAAGACAAAAAATACCCTCTGGCCCAAGAAGAAAGAGGAGATTGTAAAAAGTTATATTCTGTACGAAAGCTCAATCCGTATATATAAATATATACGGGCTCCTTGATCAATACATAATTAATTATTTTATTAGAGTTCTATTTGAAGAATAATGTAAATTATTCCTAGTGAAAGAAAGAAACTTTATATTTGAATAGGTTTTTATTCATAGATATTTCAATAATTATATAAATCTTCTAATAAAAATATATTTTTCTTTTAATTTGTTTTTTTCGAAAATAAATTCTTTTAGGTAAATTACCTATTGTTGATTCCAATGGTGATCTCGTTTCATTAATTGCTCGTACTGATTTGGAAAAAAATCGTGATTATCCATTAGCATCAAAAGATAATCGTCGACAGTTATTATGTGGAGCAGCCATAGGTACACGAAAAGAAGATGAAAAACGTCTTGAAGCTCTTGTACAAGTTGGTGTTGATGTTATTGTACTTGATTCATCACAAGGAAATTCTATCTATCAGATTGATATGATAAAACATATTAAAAAAAATTATCCACATATACAAGTTATTGCAGGCAATGTTGTTACACAGGCACAAGCAAAAAGTTTAATTTATGCTGGTGCTGATGCACTTCGTGTTGGTATGGGTAGTGGATCAATTTGTATAACACAAGAAGTTATGGCTGTTGGACGAGCTCAAGCAACAGCCGTTTATAAAGTAGCTGAATATGCTCGTCAATTTGATATACCAATTATTGCTGATGGTGGAATATCATGTGTTGGACATATTGTTAAGGCATTAACATTAGGAGCTGATTGCATTATGATGGGTTCCTTATTAGCCGGTACACAGGAAGCACCTGGTGAATATTATTATCAAGATGGTGTTCGACTTAAAAAATGTAAATAGACGATTTTATTCTGATAGATTATTTTATATAAAGTAGAAATTTAGACTCCTCACCACAGATGCAGGGTTATCCATATTTTCTACAGATGGGAAAGGAGCTTAAGATTCGGTAGAAAATCCAAAACGTTCCGCAAAAAGTGTTTTCTTTATCAGAACGCTAGAAGTAATGACTGAGAGGGAAGTACTGTGTGTATTTAGGCGGACATTTGGTTAAAAATGAAAATCGTGCTTATTCAAGATTTAAATATAGGAAAATATGTTTCGAAATATAGTCTATCTAATGGTATAAATAATTTTATTACAAATTTCAAAGAAAATAAAAATGACAAATCAATTACATTTTTTAAATCTCCCAACCGAGCTCTATACAATGATTTACTATCTCTAATCTATGTCAGCGCAAACATGCCTGAACTGCACAATGAGTTTCCGAAAAACTTAACATTGTTAGGTATTTTTCTAATCTTGAAAAAAGATTTAAATCGACAAAAATAGTATATTCAGTATCAGCGCATTAAACTGCGTCGAGTGATATATAACACGAAACAATTTTGCTGAAAAAATATTTTTCTTTAATGCTTTTTTGCGTCATATCCAATCACTTCTGAGCAAATAAATCCGTTTTCTAGCAAGAAAACCACATATCCATCTATCATAAGAAAAATACACACTGTAAAGTGGAAGTAAGAAGAGCCTGACCCGGTTCCTCTGACAATAGGCGACCTTCTAGCGAGTCGCTTCTCTTAATCCTATTTATCTCGTAATGACACTGCCTGTCAGTTTTTGCCAGAGAAAAGCATATAGGCCACGTCCACGGAGTTTCTACCACAAAAAACACAAGTGTCTTTAAATTAATCAAAACATATTCGATCTTGTAGAGTTCGATGAGTTGTATCTATGGTAAAAATTCCAGCTTACAAAACCGTTCCTGTAGGGAGATATAAGGTATACAAGTTTAGCTGGAAATTGACATAATTGATGAAAAATGAAAATTTACTAAACTTCGTGGTCTTCACTTTTTTANTTTAACCAAATGTCCGCCTAAATACACACAGTAAAGTGGAAGTAAGAAGAGCCTGACCCGGTTCCTCTGACAATAGGCGACCTTCTAGCGAGTGGCTTCTCTTAATCCTATTTATCTCGCAATGACACTGCCTGTCAGTTTTTGCCAGAGAAAAGCATATAATGTTTCAACATTCGATATTTGTTCAAAGCTACCACGAAGCTGTAAAAAATCGACAGGAAGTGATACAAATTTTAGTAATAAGTCAGATACTTTAGGAAGGGTAGGGAAAGCCCTCTCATCTCCATACCCTTCTCCCCTAATCGGAAATCGTTCACAGATACTGTTGATATACAATCACAGACTGTATATCAACAACGTCTTGTTATAATATATGAACTATTTTCTTATTGCATTTCTCAAGGATTAAGTATTAGGATGGTGAAGAAAATTTATCCCACAATAGATAGAATAAAATAATCTCCTTGTGATCATCAACAGCAACTACATTGTGTTTCACATTTTAATCCGACAAGAATTATTCTGATAGCTCATTTTTGTTTTTATTAATTAGATCGTGGTATGGGTAGTCTCGATGCAATGAATGCATGTCAAGAATTATCTGCTGCAAGTCGATATTATTCTGAAACAGATCATGTTAAAGTTGCACAAGGTGTTGCAGGAAGTGTTGTAGATAAAGGTAGTGTTCATCGATTTATTGGTGGTTATCTATATACAGGTATACAAAAATCACTTCAAGATATTGGTTGTCAATCAGTTAAACAATTACATGATGAATGTAATCAAGGTGTTATTAAAGTTGAAAAACGTACAGCATCAGCTCAACTTGAAGGTGGAGTACATAATTTACATTCATATGAAAAAAAACTTTTTTAAAACAATATTTTTATATATAATACGCAATCATAACATTCTATTGATGAGATCTGCTTCTTTAGTTTTTTTTTATAATTGTGCAACATTTATATATGTAATCATTCCTACGTTTTGTTCGCAATATATTTCGATTCCTTTTTTTTAAAATATATAGATATCTATTAAGAATACAAGGCTAACTGCATAATTCATGATGCTTGTATGTTTAAAATAACAGTGAAAATGAGTTTTCTTTTGTTTACATTTTTGTGTATAACTGTTAGAAATAAATAAATAACTCGTGCTTAAAAGATTTAACCAATGTCTTCTTCTAATTAGATTGATGTAACTTGAGCCTGAAGAAATGAAAACAATCATATATAGAAATTACAATAACATGTTATATGCAATCGAGTCCATATGTTGGATAAATATCAAATAGTTACATGGTAATGAACTGAAGTAGGTTTGATCATTATAATAATAAATGGATGGAAAAACATGACTAAAACAAAATATCGAAAAGGAAATTTAAATATGTTCGAAACTTGATTGATGCACTTTCGTAGGGCGTAGGTGTGTGAATCAGAGTGCGTGTTTGATGATAACTGTGATAGTCGTCGAGCTATCCTCACTCGTGACTTTATACATGTATGCTTCGATCATTCTATCCTAGCGACCTCTAACTAGTAATTCTAACGTGTTTCTTTCCGATGTTTTTACTTTCTTCGTTTTTTCATGATAACTTAATAATTAAGAATAGTAAGTATGTCATGTCAATTGAAATAAAACTGATGATGAATCTATTTAGAAGATGAAATGAGAGATTCAGTTCTCAAAAATAATCATTTGTGAGCAATCATACATCTTATACAAAAATAAGATTTAATAATTATTTTAAAAATTTTGCTTTTATTTATATTCAATCAGCATTAATAAAATTTTCTTCAATGATCATAATACTTTTGTTCTGAATGAACTTTTTAAGGTAATATATAATGATATTGTCACAGTATGGATACATTGTTGATGATTTCATAATAATTATAATTTGCTATAAAACATGTACAAGAGTGAGAATAATAAGAGCATTATGATTATTTTTTATACAATACTATTCATTGGTTTTGTTTTCATTCGAAATTATATTTATCAATGATGATCGAAATAATTATCCTACTAAAAGAAAACACATCATGTACTTTATCATTTTTATAAGTAATAAAAATTATCAATCTTCTTCTTCTCTGCTCATGAAGCATTATTAATTGAAAAAAAGATAAATGTATGATTATAATTTGTACTCTAATTCGATTCTTTGATCTTGTTTAACACTCTTACTTTCCTAAGCAATGGAATTCTAACTTTTTCTGGTACTAAAAATAATTTCATCAGTATTGTGTGACCTAAAATCGAACATCATATATTGTCACGTATTCAGGTTATACGTAAAAGCCAGAAAATGTATTGTATTATCAATTGCGTAATACAATAAAGGTCAAAGTCAATAACTTCTTTTATTCCCTTGAAGAACAGAAACAACTAACAAGTTAGATGAAACGAAACGAACAAAAGTTATCTCTTTTTAAGAAAACACAAGCATATATATATAGAGAGATCTATATGTTGTGATGACTCATACAAATGGAATGAAGAATAGAATAGAAATATTGTTATATACGAAATTAGAGTACATAAATAATATGTATAGAATTATACATATATGTAAATCATGACTTATCAGTAGACAAACACCAACATGTTAGAAATGAAATAAATGTAACAATAATACCAAATATTGTCAATACACTACATATATCAATACGAATTTTTTTCTTGATAGCACAATAAAGCATATTCAAAGTGATCTTTTCATCTTAGCTTGATGGATATGTCCATATCCTCTCTCTTTTAAATGATAATAGATATTCCGTTCTTTCTTATATCAGATCGTGTCGTACACTTATAGATTTTTTATTTCTAACAAATATCTTGATATTTAAATAAATAATAGAAAAAAAGAACTAACCTGCCATTCGAACAAAGCTAATTTAGAAAAACACAGCTGACTGCAAGAGTTCGAAAACTGTCAGAACGCGATTCTATACGAGATCTCTTATTTCTAAATCTTAAACTTCCGTTGAAGAAATCATAATTAATTTCAGTGATGAACATGCTTGTTATCGTATTACTTCTTATTGTGAAAAATTCAGAAATTCTGAATTTGAGATATTGACAGTTCAAATTATCTCATTCGATGATGTATTAACTAGAACAGAACACCACATTAATCAATGAAAAATAATACATAAAAAAATAGACTAGAATTTTTTTTTCAATATTTTTACTTAATTTGATAAAGTTTGTTGAGTTCTATCATGGTATGTATGTTGAAATATTTTCAAATCATTTCCTTGAAATAAAATCTATGAACAAAACTATGATGAAAATTAGCATGAAGCTTGTGAATTTTTTTTTCTATAGAACAAATTTGCTCAATTATTGAATAAAACTATCTTTTCCGTTCTGTATGTTTGTTTTTTCGCTTACTTTATTTTCATACTAATTATGTAGAACTATTTGTACAAAACATGAATTGATCTATGTTCCTAAATGTAGTTTTTCATAATGAATCTGACAATCATTTATGTGAGTTTATAGAGCAAAAGAAACATACAGAAAAGAAAAGCTAGTTTTATTTAAAAATTGAGTACGTTTGCTATATAGAAAAAAACAAGGTACAATACTTCATGTTAATCTTGACATATTCTCTTGTAAATTTTATTTCAAAGAAAATATTGTAGAATTTTTTAATATGCATATTTTTGTAAAACTCAACAATCTCTATTTCATTGTGTAAAGATATTGCAAAAAAAAGTTCTAGGCAATATTTCATTACTGATGCCAGGCTTATGCAACAACTCCATTGCTTTATGAAACTTACTTTTATAAAAGTCTGACTATGTTCTCGTTTTGTTTTAAATATTTTATTTAAAAATGAGTGAATCATAATTGATATTATCGAGTTTTGAATTTCGACAACTGCCTTATGAGGAAACATATTCAACTGTTAATCGCCAATCGAAGTGATATTTTTCTCATAATTAATACTCAGTGAAATTAAGAAAAATCTAACAGAATTTTTTTCCACAGATTTTTCTTATGAAATGATGACCGCTTTTTATTTGATTTTTGAGCTTATGACAAGGTATTCATAAAAAAATCAAAACGAAGGAATTTTTCATCTGGATTTCTGTCTATAAATAGATCTCTTGGTTCTGAATATATCTTGAAAGTTTCAGTCAATTAAATACTAAAAATTAGCTTTGTGACTTTTTTGTAGCATATGACTGGTTTTTTCGAATATTCAATATTTCGAGAAGAAATCGTTCATTTTAACTGAAACTTTCAGGATCAAGAGATCTATTTATAAGCAAAGATTCAGCTGAAAATTCTTTTCAGTTTTTTTGATGAATATGTTGTCATAAGTGAAAAATTCGATAAAACGATCATAATTCATTAAAAATGTCTATGAGAAGAAACCCTTCCAGGTCTTTTTCAGTGACTTCTAGTTGTGAGTAAAATATCGTTTCTACCGGTGATTAACAGTTGGATACGTTTCCCTAATTAGTTTTTTTCCTCATAAAAGAACAGCATGATAAAATGCATGTTTATTTTTAATGGTTCATTAAAATTTCAAAAAAGCTACAAATATTTTATTCTACAATTTTAATTCATTAGAAAACTTATATTTGATATTGGTTTAGTTAATCATAAAATACATGGAGTTTTATTTATTTCCTACAGTCCTATGAAAGATTGAATGTTCATTCTATTCTATTTTATTGAAATAAATTAAAGAGTAATTCATCTAGCCAAAAATGTTTAAAAATAATTTTAAGGTATCTTCTTAATGAAGATTGTGTCATTGTAATTAAAAGAAAAATATATCTGTAGAAATCGGGACATGGCAAGAGAATATCTTCACATGCTAGAAACAAATCAAAATAACTATTAAAATAAGAAATGGCTTTATTTATGTTGAACTTCAATGAAATCTGATATGTCATCGAGTATAGGATATTTTTTTATCCTGTCTATTGAACCAAATAAATAATGACATACTCAAGCATTAGTAAGATTAGCGTCGTCAATAATTTATTTTCATTTAGCATAGGTTCATTTGATCTTAGATAAATACCTGTTTTCTTAATTATATCTACTAGAGAAAATGTTTGTTTCGAATGTAATAAGTCTTATTACATATACTCGGCAAAAATTTTCTTTTATTCTAACAAGAAGTGAAAAATAAATCCAGAAGGAAGATTCTTACTAAAACGAGTAGATGTTTCTTTTTAACAAATATATTAAATCATTCTTCAACCTTGATTAAGACTTATGATATTTGACATTAATTGAAGATAAAAACTAGAATTTTTAAAAGTACTTTGTGTTCATTTAGTTTTTTTTTTACTCTTTGTCACACGCATAGCGTATTATTCCTTAAGAAAAACAGTAGGTAAGAATGTGATGTTTCCGTTGATGCCATTCTTGAAGAAATGTCTTTGATGAAAACTATAATTTAATACATCATTACACACATACATTCGCATGAAAGATATAATATATTTATTTTATCTATCTTCGGTTGATAATCAGTAAAAAGAAAATTTTCTGTCACTAGTTCTTCGAAAGTATTAACATCAAAAATAAAGCATAAGCTTAGTGATGTCTGCATCATCATTATCAACAGCAATAGGAACGTATGGTTATATAGCTACATTCTCATTAGGTCTTATTGGACATTCATGTAGTTTATGGACATTTTCTCAACGTCGACTTCGTTCGACTTCAACAACTGTTCTCTTTCTTACCATAACAATATTTGATATGCTCTATTTATTTATGAGTCTTCATGATTTTTTTCTTATTAATCTTGGTTTACCTCAATTAAGTCTTTATTATATTCCATTATGTCGATTTCGAACATTTATTATTAATTTTGTTCAAACAATATCACCTTGGTTATTAGTTTTTATAGCATTCGATCGAGTAATTCGTGCTCGTTTACCACATCGTACAAAACAAATATGTAGAAAGAAAAATATTGTTATAGTTCTTCTTGTGACTATTTCATGTGCCGTAGCATTCAATAGTCATGTCCTTCAACCATCTTTTGCTACTGCATTTCCATTTAATCGTATCATTTGTGGTCCATTACGCACAAATCTAACTGACTATGGTATTTTCTATTATTTTACTTGGTCTGCTCTGCAAATATGGATTAATATTCTCGTACCAGCATTATTAATGATTGCTTGTCTCATTGCTGTTTATCGAAAAGTACGAAATGTAGCATTAGTTCGTCGTAATCAACAACTTCAAAAACAAATGCTTCTTCTTATGTTATCAAAAGTTATTTTATTTCTTATATGTACATTACCCTATGGTATCTATCGTATGTTCTCGATTTATTCAAGTTTTCAACAGAATACAACAGAATATTTTACATTCTTAATTGTCACTGCTATATTGACTATATTCTTGAATGCAAATTTTTCTTTGGCTTTTTATATTCATTGTTTGACATCAACTTTATTTCGACAGACATTTTTCAGTACTATAAAGAACTGTATACGACGACGACGACGACGACGACGACAAGCTACTGTTCAACCAGTTGTATACACAATAGCATCAATACGACAGTTTACATAATAACATCTTTTTTTATTCGTTTAGTTATGTTAAGCATTATCTAAAGCAGTTGGATACTTACGAGGAAACTCTTCCAAATGATAAATAACTTTCGAGTCGAAACTATGTGCACTATGTAGATCTAAATGCGTTATAAATAGTCTGAGAAAAAATTTTCATGATACTTTTTAAATGCATGTCAAAGTAAAACTTTACAATAAGGTACATCTGTAGGACAGTAGTTTATGGTGTAAGTTTCTGACCTTATGATTTGCTTCTATCCTAAAATAAGAACGTCAAATCTGTTGACTTGTGTACGCAATGTAAAAGATACTCTACTACCATAGTTGTATCTTATGATAAGAATAGTGACAAGATGTAAAACTTTCACAAAAAACTACTCTTGTAAAGACCTGTCTTGATGGAAAGATTCAAGTCGACATTCAAAAAAAGTAATTTTTTTTCAATGTTTATGAGAAGGACTACAGCGCTTATTTAAAAAAGTACTATAACAGTGCAGTATCTTCATAGCAATAAGCTTAAGATATGAATTATTTTCAGAGTATTCATGGTTTATTCGGATCTACATAAAGCACATAGTCTTGACCTAAACGCGATTTATCTGTCGGAAGACTTCCATAGTCAGCAAATCCAACAGACTTTTAGTATTTATCAAATTTATTCTTGCGAAATGAAACTTTGAAAAAAGAAAAACGATTGCTATTGTAAAATAAAAATAAAAATAAAAATAAAAACTTTTTGTTCTTGTCGGAGTTCGCTGCAATACCTTGTAATAATAACTTGATCAAAGATTGGTAGGATAGCGAAAGCATCATCTCTCGCCATCGTCTCATCAAAAAGGAAGTACTTTAGGAAGTGGAATTNCCATTTGAACATATTACTCGATCAAAAAGCAATTGGACAGTTAGCTATGTTCTCTTGTCAGTAAAAAATCCAGATTTTGTCAGTGAAAAACATAAATTTTATCGGTAAAGTTTTGTTATTCGTATAAAATAGGGCGTGGATGTATGTTCGAATGAGTTTTCATTCCATTCACACCCGTATATTCTCTTATGAGTATCGTACTCAGCTTCAGTTTTATAAATAGTAATTTTTTTCACTATCTGCATGATATAGCAGATAAATGCTAGCTCTACATTAAGGTCTACGACATTTGACTTTATCGAATCTGTACAAAAACTGTTCTTCCACTTTCTGTCTAGTTCGTATAATCTGTTGGTCATTCATTGCTAATTGATGCTTCTATTCTACCAACATAATTAAACGTATTTTGATTAACCCTAGATTTTTATTCTTTGTTTTGGCAAGATCTTTCATTTTCATTTATTTCATAATTTTCTTCCACAACTTCTTGATCCGTTACGTCACTTGTATATAGAGCAACTTGTACCATGCTCATCTTTTTTACTCGTAGATTTTAACCTGTAAAGATCTGTGGGTCCACAAAAATGTAGACCCGAATTCGACCAGAGAAAGCTAAAGTTTTTTATCTCAATTTTGGAGGACTCATAGTTCCTTGGCCAACTGAAGTTGAAAGAAAGAATAAAATCAGAATGCCTACATTTATTGTGTACTTAACATCTGCATGACATGGTATACTCTAAATAGAGATCGTTTTCTTGGAAACCGACAAAAAAAGGTCTCCGGGCTGATCTTGAAAACCTCTAAAGCGTTTCGTATAGTGACAAACCCGGACACGCTTCAATGCTTCCGGGTTTGTCACTATACGAAACGATTTGAAGGTTTTCGAATTTCGGAAACCCTTTTTTCTCGGAAAAACTTTTCAAAGGTTTCTAAGATCAGTCCGGAAATTCTTTTGGGCATAAAAAGCCCCGGAAACCTCTTTTTTGCCAGTTTTCAAGAAAATGATTTTTATTTAGAATGCACACGGAACCAAGAAAAAGAAGAAAAAAAGTAAATTATACTATAACACATTTCAATTTCTAATATCACTCTTTGATATAATTGACTGTTAGTAAATTTTATTTACTGGTCCTTAAATTTATTAACAAATATGACTCATCGCTTACTAACTAATCAATTCATCTATTTTATTGATCAAATATTTTGTTCCCGTTTTAAATTATTTAATAACTAAAATTTGGTGACATGAAACTAATTGAACAATAGCTTTTGGAAAAACATATTTTTATTTAAATAAAAAAACATTATTTAACGAAACCTTGACATTTCTATTAATACAAGACATGAATAGAAAAAAAAAACTTCCTTTTTTTTAAACAACTTGTGGCCTACACACCATGGTTAGTGCGTTGCATAGAAACTCAATTATCTACCACCTGTTGATTTATGTAAGTATCAACGTAGAATTTGTATTCATTATTTTCAATTTTATTTAATATGAGTGATCGAAACACTGAATATGTTCTTGTACGAAATCCAAAACCAAAAAAAACAAGACAGTATTATTATGATGACGATCCTAATGATGATGATGATGATGATAATGATTCACAAATATATGGTCGATTAGTTTCAATAAAACCACGTAGAGAACAACGTATTAAATATATTTCAAATGATGAAAATGATTACGATTATCGAAGTCGAATACGTGATGTGTGTGTGTCTTGAATTTAATTATTGAAAATAATAATTTTGTTTATCATTTAGCCTAAAATACGAACACGAAAAAAAACAAATGGTAATCAAATTATAATTGATGACGATGATAGTATAATAAAAATAATACGTAATAGTCGTACACCTTCTCCATTACCTATTGAACATCGACGATTGAGATCCCGTCCTCGTGAATCTCAGCCAATCTTTTATGAAATATCTTCTGATCGTTTAGCTTCACGTCCATTAAAGAAAAATACTTTACGAACAAAAAAAACTCAGGTTGTTTATGCTGATGATGAACCAATAAGAGTTATTAAGAAAGTTATTATTGATCCTCGAACAGGTGATCGTGAAACAATTTATGAAAACGATAAACCTAAAAAACAACAAAAATATTATATGCAACAACGTCCAGCTGAAATATTAATAGATTCTGATGACGACGATGAACAACAAAAAACACAATATGTCAAATTATCAAAACGTCGAACTGTTTCAACAGAAGTATTGCCAAGACGTGAACCATCGCCAAGATATATTATGATTAAAAAAGGAGTTGATCCCGAACCTGTTTATGTTTCAACATCAAAAATGCCATCAATAAAAACCAATCGTCGAGTTGTATATGAAGTACCAGCTAAAAAATCATTAACAACTTATGTATATTCATCCGATGGAAAATATTATAAATAAAATATCATAAATATTGTTTTTGCTTTAATATAATTAAGTTTTACTTTATCTATTAAACACAGTTTATCGTTTGTAGTTATTCAGGGCATTGGACATAGAATGGCTTTCAAATAGATGGAATCGTAAAATTGAGTAATTGCTATAAACTAACAAGAAAGTTCCACAACTGATTAATCGTTTTTGAATCGACACTATGTGCATTATGTAGATCAAAATGAACTATAAATATCCTGAAAAGAGTTCATAGACTTAGCTTAATACTGTAGAGATTATCTACTTTTACATGAATGTCGTGAACTACCTCAGCAATACCAGAAAAAGTAATTTTGGAATTTTGACTTCAAACTTTGCATAGAGACCGATCGTAATGAGAGAGTCGTTTTTTCTGAATGTTTCAGATCTTGTCGCTATTCCTGTCCTAAGATGCAACTATGATAATAGCATGTCTTTTATATCGTTCATATAGACTAGCAATTCAGAATAGAAGCAAATAAAAAAACGTGAAACTTTCACAATAAACTATTCTCACTAATGCCTGTCTCTATACAAAATTTCAAGTCGAAATTTGGAAATAATTTTTTCTCGTATATCCAAGAGTGATTACGACACTGACTTCAAAAATGCCGTACGAATACGATATCTTTGCACAAATAAGCCAAAGATCGGGACTTTTTCATAGTTTATTAGGATCTATAGGATGCTATAGTTTCGATTCAAAACAGATTAATCAGTTGAGGAACTTCCTTCGTAAGTCTAAGTCTGTTTCTGTCATGAACGAAACTATGAGTATTATTAAATGTGTTTTCATTATCGATAAAAAAAGTTTTGTTTTTAATTAAACGTGCATCATCACGAAATAATTTCTCAAAGATGTGAACGTTTTCTCCTAGGAAGTACGTTATTTCATTTTTTGTATAAATTTCAATACATTAAAAGTATACTAAAGATTGGTCATATAAAACATTATAATTAAATAAGATTGATTCTCCATATAAAATGCAAATACGTAATTGAAAATTCAATGAATATGTCAAATCATTTATAAATACAACTAATTAGTTTAAGCATCATTCATTGATTCCAAATTATGACTCGAACGAACGTAATATGAGAGCATTGTTACCATTTTACTTATAAAGACTCCATATTTCCATCAGTCTGTAACATGTCAACTCATGTCAACTTATAATATAAGAAAAAAAACAAAAATCAACTAATTCAAGTCAGTTAAACGAATTTTCTTACGTCCCGCTGATATTTTGTCCATCAAATCAAAACTATAATTTACAGAACAAACTATATATTATGCTCCATCAGACAGAAATTTCGTTCTTCACCAATAATTGGTGAACACTCACTGAACTTTTGCTAACGATCTGGTGAGGTTCTTGTGAACTTTTGCCAATATTGGCGATCTTTCAGTGACGAAATCAGAGAACAGTAATCATTTATTCATTCTTATCATCAAAATGACGCGTTTTAGTTGTTTAATTATTTATTATTAATTATATTCCTGATATCAATCAGTAATTCAAAAATCGCTGTTCAATTTCATTTAAATTTCTATGAAAAAAGAATTCATGTGCAATTAGATACAAAAAAAGACAATGACCTACTCAAATTTTCTATCTTATACATTTTCTTCTTATACCGATAATAATTCAAGTCAAAAAATAAAAATAAAAAACAAAAAGCTAGCTAGTAAGTAGTCAATAAAAGTCTCACAAAATGGAATTCTGTTTTTCTTTCTACACACATACACAGACCAAAACAAAATAATAATAAACGTTGTAGTTAAGATTAAAGGAAATAATACACACTCACATTCGTTTAAGATATAAAAAAAAAAAGTTAATTTTTTGGTACAGTCATATCGCTTGCCATAAGACAAGCAAAAACTGTTAAAAGCATTTTTTGTTTTGTTTCAACAATATCATCTGGTAATGCATAAATACGTGCACCAATTTTTCGTGCCATCGAAATAGCATATAAAGCATTATCCATTTTAGCCTAAATTAATATATAAAATAAGAATACAAGATAAAAAAGAAAAAAAGAAAGCTTATACTTCTGGTGTTCCGGATGTTTTAAGTAAATGATATTGAATAGAACCTGGTTTAATAGCATCAATTAAATCACAAATAAGCATTGAATCACTTAATGATTGATCTTGAAAATTAGTTAAAACTGTTTTTTTATTCGCACTTTTTAACTAAAAATAAAAATGAAGGCTTAAAGAAAATTTTTAAACAAAAAGAAAAAAATCATTGTACTTTTTCATTTGCCCAATTAATAATATCTTTGTCAGCAATAGGCTTAGTTGATTTTGCTAATTTTTGTAGAATTGATAACGTATATGCTCTCATTATTTGCCAAACAAGACCAAGTGTTAATGTTTTATTTCCTTCAAGAATATCTGAACCACCAATACCAGTGACTTTAAAATTAAGTGGTTCTTTAGCATAATCAACAGCATAATTACAATTGTCTATACATTTAAAAGATTGAAGAAAATCTCTTTTATTGAAAAAATCAATACTAACTTAATTTTTGAAAACGTTCTTTAATTGCATTAAAAGTTTTATAGATTTTTGCCCAATCAACTGTATTCGGACGGATAATATCATAAAGCTATATAGTTACGTTAAGTTTATTGTTTTCGCATTCAATAAATAAATATATGAAACTTACTTGAAGTATTATTAAACCATCACAAAGATCTGAATAAAGATAATTAACATGTGGTTCAATACCAAGACTATTTATAAAATTTCTATAAGTCTTTTCTTCGCGAGTTTCTTCTATAACAATGCCTGGTTCTGGTAATTTTTCAGTCGGAAGATCTAATGCTGGATATGTATTAAATAAATTAGCAACAAAACTATAAAAGAATTTTGAATTAAAATGATTTCTCTTGAAAATAGTCAACATACGCAAAATTAAGTCTTGGATTTCCTTTAACAACATCATCAGATGTCATATGTGCACGTGCTTTTATCTTGTCCGATTCTTGTAACATTAGTTCAGCTCGACGACGTAAATCAGTTTCCTATGTTATAAAAACACTAATATTTATTTGTTTTTTTGTTAATTCTCATTTCTTTCTTACGTTCAATGGATTATGTGTTAGTGGTGGCTTTGTATTAGCCGGTGCAATAACATTGAGTAAATAAGTATATGCCTCGGAATTCTAAATTTTGATAAGAAAATGAAAAATATTTACATTTATCGAAAAAATAAAAGAAAACAACAACATACTTTGATATCACCACTAAAATTCGTCACTGGTTTGCCTTTATATTGCGAACGTTGAAGTTGATAATTAAACCACCGAAGTAATAATTCTTCTGGTGATAATTTTAACAAATCTTCAGGTGTTTCACCATCACGTAAAAGAAGAACAAGACCAGGAACATGTTTTAAATTAATTTCACTTGTTAATTGAATCTAATTAACAAAAAAAAATTTTTGTTTTTCTTTCAAATAATGATTTAAAAAAAAACTATTTTTTACTCGAATTATTTGCCATAGAAGACCCATGACAAGATGTGGTACACCTTTTGAAATATTTTCTGGATGAATATTTACTACTTTACAACCGATACCACGAGCTGAATTAATAGCTAATAAGAAAAAAAAAACAAATAATCATATTATTAATAATATATAATTTAATAAAAAATATCTTTTTACCAAGTTCCAAATTTTCACTTTGACGAAATATATCTTGTTTAGAGAAATTTAAATTAATTGCTCGTTCGTCTATTGTTTTCGGTACAGCAATATTGATTAATTTACTTAAGAAAAAATAAAACAAAAGAATTTTCAATCATCATTTAATTTCACTTTAACATACCAAAGTAAAATACCATCTTGACAACGTTTATAAAGTCCCTGTGGATCCTGTGAATCAATTGGATTAGTACGTAATTTTAAATAAGGATCATCAGCGAGATGTCTAATGAAAAATAAACGGAAAATTTCTATGAATATTTATGTATATATTAATTATAAATACACATACTGATTCACCCAATTTGCTGTCCATACACGTTCTTCAACTAAGACACTATGATATGGACCTGATGCGTCTTGTTGTTTTTCAACGGTAGAAGAATTTGAATCTATATCATCTGATACACTCTTTCTTGTAACGAATCGATCAACACCAGCGGCCATCGATCTAACATTTTTATTCCATGTAGTACCTGGATCTTTTTCCGCAAGTAATTTTAAATAAAGCTACATGAAAAATAGAGATCATTTTCAAAAATCTATTAAACTTAAAATTTTCTTACAGCTTCAAATTCCTCTTTACTTAATTTACGATCTTTATTTTTATCATGTGTTTCGAGAATTTTATCTAATTCAAATTTTTGAACTTTAATACCAAGTTGTTGAAGAATACCAAGTACTTCCGAAAAATCAATGGCACCCTTAAAAATGAATAAAATGAAATGTTTATTGAAATGAAATATACAAGAATCTTTTACTTTCTCAAATTTTTGTTCAACTTCAGGAGATTGCCATTGTTCAGGTTGAATCCAACGACTTTCACGTATATTACTTTTAAGATCTTTTGAACCATCATCATTGCCACTATTCTGTCGGTTAGTATTTGGATTTCGATAAGCAGAAAAGGATGAAGACATTTTGGTAGAATATTATAGACGATGAAACTTTTGAACTGACTTTATATCTAGAAAATATATTGTGAATAATTTTTTCTTTTGTCATGACTATTAGTCATTGTCATTTTTCCTTTTTTAGTAAAAAATTAGTAATGACAATGCTTGTCCTGTATGAATCATCGAGTATTATGACTCAACAAGAGAATAAAATTAAAATACGATTAATATACAAGGCAAAGAAAACCATGAAGAAGGTGGCGGAGGAGAAGACAAATAAAATGGCTGGTAGTTAAATAAGTAACGTAAGTATTAATGTCGACCTTAAAATTTTATTCTTTTCTTATCATCAAGAGAAAAAAGAAATGTTTTTGTCGTTGAGAAAGTTTTTGCTTTCTTTGCTGGCAGCGAGGGATAAGAAAAAAATAAAGAAAAAAAAAACAACGTAAAGAAAAAGATTTTAGTAACAGCAATAGTCTATTAAATACTACGATCATTAGTTTTGATTGTCACTATAATATACATTTATATATACATGCATGTATTTATTTACTCGAACGTACACTTTTCTGTGCTTTGTAATATATTTAAAAAGAAAAGAATTTTAGAAAGAAAGAAGAAAATATAAATGTGTGCATTGCACTATATGATTCAATTGTAATATTAGTATGCGTGAGTATCTATAACATTTTAAAATGTACATCAATTAAAAATTTCTCAAATATGTAATAATACAATATTAGACCTTCTTTTCTTATAACTTATAAAAGTCAACATGATTAGTTAGTTTGTTTTTTACTTGTTGAAAGTCGATGTGTGCCCATCAATTGATCCCAAATAGAAAAAAACGAACCATAACTCCATTTACCATGTTGATGATGATAATCATGTGCTAAAGCACCTGGCATAAGTTCTGGTAACCAATATTGTGTACTAATATATGGAAAGTCATATCCAGAATGTGCTATAACTGTTTGATAAAGTCGAATAGCAACCCAAAGACATAATGTAAATATATGTGTTTCTTTTAGTAATACGGGCATAAACCAAACAGCAAATAGAGTGATTATACTTTCAATTGGATCACTTAAAACAGCAGTTACACCTGTTGGTTGTTTATAAACATGATGTTTTTTATGTATATTTTTATATAACCATGGTGTATGCATTAAATAATGTGACCAAAAAAAAATTGTATCTTCTGAAAGAATAAAAAGACCAAGTTGAAAGAGAATAATTGACCATGGCGGTTGTACTCCTTGTACATCAACATGACTAAAATAATTCAGAATATGGTAAAGAATTGGTGTAAGAATAAATAAAGAAATTTGATGATGAATTGTTTGTTTAATCATTAAATGAACTATATCAGGTTGAAAACGTAATTTTTTCTTATGTTTTTGTATACGATATTGATCAATTGATGGAATATCAAACATTTCAATATAAATTAAACATCCATTACATAACCAAAAAATTATTTCATATGTTGCAATAATATAGATAGAAAAAAGCCATACATCTGATTGAAAAAATGATTTTGATAAGAAAGCAGAATCATGTGTTGACATTGTTGAAGTTAACTTATTCGACTACCTGGAGAAAATAAAACTTTGATATGCTACTACTTATATTTATATACATAAATATGGGCCGTAAAGGCAAAATAAAGATAGATAACAAGAGAGACGAAAAAATACGCATGAATATCAAATAAAAACTCAAAGAAAAAAGAACGAACTAGTTCTTTTAAGAGACAAAGCAATAGATAAGATATGAGATGCTTGTTTTATAACACTAAAAAGAATAATCGAGTAAATTTAAATAGATAAATTGTCACTCCTATGTATATTATGTTCGACAGATGTCTATTCATGACGGATTGTTTTGAAATTTCTTAACATCTTTAAAATAATAGTTTAAGAGTGAATAAATACATTCTCTTTTTGATTTGGTTTAACAACTGTTCGAATGTTTAATGTTGATTTATTATTAGGATCTTGATTGATCGTTATATATGATGATGATCTACTTTTTTTTGTATTGTGAACAGTATGTTATAGTATCCACTAACCATTGTTAGTACCGGCCAGAGATGAGCACAGGATAGGACGGTGCGGTCGTCCTGTGTCCTGTCCTGCCGCTCTGCAGGACGAGGGTTGTCGGAGCGACAGGGTAGGACAGGACATGGGTGGTGGAGCGGTAGAGCAGAGTAAAACGAAAATATTCGTCCTAACTGCCACCGAAGCTTTTTTTGGTAACTTTTTCTAATACTTGTCATTATTTATTAAACGTTATACTCATTAAAGTTGACAGTTATCACAATTTCAGTGGTAGTCTATACTAATTTTAGCATCAGCCGACACGTATGTAAAATCAAAAACATAAAACAGTTTACAATGCAAACAAAACCAACACTTATCGGTTGTTGTATGGTCATCAGTACTTGTATTAACTTTTTATAAGAAATCTCACTTTTCTCCTCTATATATTAGAAAAACCTCCAATAAAAGAGTTCCGTCTTCATTTGGAGGAAAATGGCATCAAGTGTAATAGAGGTTTCTCTCTTAATTAATAAATCATTCGGAAACTAGAAGGGTTAATTAGTATATGCCCGGTAAAAGATACGCAGTTTTTAGGACTTTGAGCTGAAAATTTAAAAAAAAAGCAAATTCAGCAGCATACCTGAATTTTAGAAACCTTAAAAATTCCTTATAAAGTCCTCAAAATCATTTCATTTTTTTGAAAAATCTTTTTAATTAGAAATTGTAAAAATAAATGCAACACGATAGAAGATCTTCCTTAAAACTTTATATGCTTAGGCATAATAGAAAGTTTGGAATCTTCTGTTGTGAAGCGGAGTTTATATTCTTTTTTTTTTACATTTACCAGATTTTCAATAACGCAATAGATGGATTCAGTAGACTTATCTGTTACACACGAAAATTCTTTGAATTCAGAAAGGCTCAAAAAGTTTTCATAAAAAAAAAGCCATCATTGATAAAAAAAAGAATCATTAGCAGTATTATTGTCTGAGCGAATCTTTGACTATGTTAGATGTTTTAAATTCTGTGACACATTTAATAATTCTACAGACGCTGAAATAATACGTTTAAGCAAGATGGAAATAAATATTCTATAATCATGTTTTTGTCTGTTATCATTGTTCAATCAAGTACTTCATCATCATCATCATCAACACAATCTACTCTTCTTCCCCATCGATTCAAAAGATCGCTAAAATTATATGAAATGGATGCCCAGAGTATGAGAAAGTTATAAGATACATCGGTTATAACATGATTGAAGAGTTAAATGTTTGTTTACTTAATTGAAAACTAAAGATGCCGTTTTTGTCTTGAAAATGTCCTATCCTGCCGCTCACAGAACGAGGGCGATAACAGGACAGGACAGGACGGAAAAGTTCATCCTGTGCTCATCTCTGGTACCGGCTACGTTTCCAATAGTAGTAGCTGAAAATAAATTGTACATCAAGTCATAAAGCAAAGTATTAATCACATTCAAAGTTATCAACATTAAAAAACTGCTTGTTTTATGAATGGCAGGGTTTCAACAAGTCTTGCAACTTTTGTAACTTATTCATTACTATCTTATAAATTTTATATATATATTGTAAGCATACGACCTGTCCAAGCTTCTTGCTACAGATTTCAACACTTATGCTGTATAGTTCACCAAAGACTACGAATTCACCAAATTATACTACTTCTATTTGTAATCGCTTCATTCAATCGAACAGGAGTGTGCTCATGCCCTTGATTAAAGGATCTTTTGAAAATGGAATGTGATCTCATGATACATTTGTATATGCGAATGAGTCATGTTTAACTAATAAACAATAAGAATCAACTAACGTCGATTTTAATCGTCAATGATTTTCACATACAGAAGGCGAATATAAATACCAATATAACGTTATTGTTCCTTAGAACTATTGAAATCTTGTTTAATCGTTTTGTTTTTATTATAAAAATCGATTTTTATCAATTATTAAAAAATATATAAACAACTAAATCAATCTGAGAAACTATAAAAAAGAACTTGTGGAACGATACATAATCATATTTTTAGTGAAATGTCTTGTTTTATTTGAGTAATCGATCTGTACATAAACTAATTTGAAAAGCAAAATTTAATAATAAACAAAAAGAAAAAAGAAAAACTCGAAACAATATTAAGTTACACATTCGTTTATCACAGAAAAACAAGAAATGATCATCGTTTTTTGTAATTTTGATGATAAGAAATCTTACAGCTTTTAGGCGTTGATTAATGGCGGTTTATTCGTAAAACTTCACTAGATAAAAAAACAAGAGTTTGATATTTACTATTCTTCAGTCTACTCTAGGATTAAAGTCCACTTTGAAGTCGATGTACACTACTTTTACTTTTATAGAAATGTAACGCAAGAGAGGATAGAAAAACGGCTAAGATGG
This sequence comes from Rotaria sp. Silwood2, assembly GCA_905329745.1. NCBI lineage: Eukaryota > Metazoa > Rotifera > Eurotatoria > Philodinida > Philodinidae > Rotaria > Rotaria sp. Silwood2. Next base: position 379,170 of record CAJNSZ010000018.1, on the reverse strand, counting down.
CTTTCAAGCAAAGAAACATTCGAATTTCTCTGATGATGGAAACATCACTGTCTTCGACTACTGAAAATAGAATATACTTCTGCTAGAACCGATTAGAAACTAGTTTTTGAATTGTGATGTGACGCTTCGAATGTCGATTGTCAAAAATATAAATGCCTGCATAAAAAAATGAATGATTGTTTATATGATTGATCATAAAACAATTCTTCACAAAAGGTATTTATATTCTACTGGAATTAGCATTTTTTTGTGTCATAGTGGATTCAAAAGTTCATATTCGGACCGATCTGGTGATTGAAGTCATGAAGAAATTGTAATATAGTCCTTGCGAAATTTATAACTAACAGAACTCTATTAACAGATATCAGCATGCATTTCAAATGAATATTGCTATCAATTGACTTCCTAATTCTCATTTAGTTTCATTAGCTATCAGCAGCTGTATTCACAGTTGTCTTAGATATAATTAAATAGAGTATTAGCTAGCTTTTCTTACTGTTTTCGTTTTAATTAATTCGAAGCTTGAAAGAAACTTAACGAGGAAACCTGTCCAGGTGTCAAATCGCTTTTCGACTGAAACAATGTTCATTTGATGATGATGAGTGATAGTGAGTAATACAAAATTGTTGAATGGCTCGGTTTTCAAGGCTTTCGTTTTTGAAATATCAAAATTTTACTAGATTTTTCAACAAAAACCTATGGTCTCACTTTAGTCACGTGAAAAACGACTTTCGAGTATCGACTTCCAAATTTGCAAGAACAAAATTCTTAATGATATTAGTTCATTAGGCAAGTTGTAAATTTTCTAGCATCTCCTATTATGAAATATTGAATAGTCGAAATTCACTCGAGTGCAAAAGCAAATTTTGTTCATATAATCATGTCTCCAGAAAGGAAATACTAGAAAAACTAAAACTTACACAATCAACTGATCTCACTAAAAATGTTGTTCGTACAAAAGCTTGAAATCAAAACTCGACAGTCGTTTTTCCATGTGATCTGAGCAGAATCATAACAGCTATTTGTTGAAAACTCCAGTAAAACTTCTATACCTCGAGAACAAAGACCTAGAAAAGTAAACCATTTTAGTTGTCTTTATTACTCTCTACTACGCATCAAATGGACATCGTCTCAGTTGAAAAGCGATTTGACACTTGGAGAGGTTCCCTTATAAGTATCGATTTTCACATCTCTGCATATTGTTAAAAATTTTTAAATATTCTTGTCAGATAAAAAATGAAAGTCCTTGACAATTGATTTTTGAAATGTTAAAAGAAAGTATTCCAGGAATCCAATGAATAGTGTCAGCTTTTTTTTAACGCATTCGTATTAATTTAAACTTGCCAATTTATTACAAAATCGATAGACATACAGCAACGAAATGTCCTTGGTAAGATGCAGTCAAGTAGAAAGAAGCCCATATCGTCAAAATCGCGTAATTTTCGACGATTAATCGCAATTGATTGGTGGTTTTTCAAATAGTGAAATAAGTCGTAATTAATCGACGATTATTAAAATATTGCTAATTAATTGCAATTAATCGAGATACCTCAAAAACAACAACATAAGAATCATCTTCATAGAAATTATTCGTAAATTTTTCATTTTTAAAATCAAGAAAAAATTAAATTTAGATAATTTTGTCTTAAGAAATGTTTTTAGTATTTTCATGGACATGATATTTGATGAAACTTACAACTGAATATTTACTGTTCGATTAGTTTTAACCAAGTAGATATAAACATGAACATTTCGTTTTTCCAGCTGTTGTGTAATCTATCTTATTAGAGAAACTATTTTAATCCATAATAAGTTAGGCAACGAATATATTATATTAAGAAATAAATTGTATTATTTTCATCTACATCAACATCAAGAATGATGACATGGTAAGTATTACTTTACAAAATATATGATATTATTTTTATTTAGACTAATGTCAATAATAATTACAACGATAAGTACTATTTGAAAAGCTAAATTGTTTTCTTTCTTATTTAGATCAAACCCAACAACAGTTTAATCAATGAGTCTTATTTCATGACATAGATTGTGATATTTTCCATTTAGATTAATTGAAATAACAGATTTCACAGTAATTATTAGTTTATAAAATAAATTATGTTCTTTCTTCTTAAGAATAAGTTCAACTGTAAAGTCATCAGTAAGTATTCCGTTACAACATAATTGAAAAAAAATTATATTTTAATATTTATATGGAGGGGAAAGAAAAATTTATTCCTCTCATTTATGGGAAGTTCATGAGAATACAACGATAAATGACGCTGTATGTGAAAGTTTACGATCATCAAAATTTTTGTACTAGTTTTCTAAAGAAATTTCTCAAATCACCAGGGAATCCCTGTCGTGATTCCTCGGGAAGTTTTTAAGGGACTCCTTGACGATTGTTTTATGAAAAATTAATTAGATTTATTCATTCATTAATTAAAAAAAGTTGTGAATTAATCACGATTTGTTATGAAAATTGGGAAAAGATCTTGAGTTCACGCCATTTAGTCGCAACATAATTTCTCAATTATTTGGTTTTATAAATTGCAATAAAATTAGCAGTTTTTGTGCAATTTTAATAACATAGGAAGAGAGAAAGAAAAAAATGTAACCTTCATTTTTATCAGTATTCATTTGTTGACACAATCTACCTTCAATCGAGGTCACTCACTACATAAATATGAACGAAAAAAAATGGCAACAATTATCGAGACATATTAACAGAAGTTTTCTTTTTCGCTGTCGTCGTTGTACTTTTTTGTTAATCTCTTGCTCTTGATAATTGAACTTTCAGAAAAAATCTAATATAATCATGCAATCATGAATCGATCTCATTGGGAATTTTTAGTCTTGTGATATAAACTTTTGTATTTGTAAGATACCAAACGTTATACGCTTGAATGATGGTGTTGTGTTTTCTTATTCTTATTATAGAAAAGAGAGGAATTAATTCTGTTATTCATATATTGCTTAGGGTACGCTGAATAACGTAGTCCATCGATGCAGAGAAAAAAATATATAGAAAACAATTACTTTATGTACAATGAGAATGATTGTACATTCATACCGCTCACCTCAGCCATCCTCTTATAATATTAGAAACAGTCGTCTATATGTTGAAGTAAAATTTATTAAACGAATTAAAAATGTGTGCTAATCACATGTATTCGTTATTGAATTTACATATGAGACATAAGTCCTTAGAAACATTAATACTTGCTCGACTGAATTAAAGTGAATAATATATCTTTATTTTATTGTTTATTGATGTTCTAGCTTTTTCTTTATTGTTCTCATATTTTTGTCGTATGTTCTTTATTTCTTTTTTTTTTCATTCGATCGATGAATTATCAGTCGATGAATAATATTGTGTTTTTGCACAATAATTTTCAAGAAATGCTACCGAATATAGCAACATATCCACGATCCAGAAATCGACAATTCAAAAAACTCAATGAGTTTAAGAAAATAGAGTCAAATTCAGTTCCATTGAAATTAACGAAGTCAAGTTACATGTGTACGAAACAACACCTATTCTTCAATACTATGCAGTACGAACTAAATGAATTCAACAAATCAGAAACATTCAAATAATATATGATCTTTTTAACTAAATGACGATAAGCATGGTATAGGAATCAATACCAGCTGGGTAGCATGATTGGCTGCCCAAAGCTGCTTGCCCTTACGGACATCTGCTTTGATATGATCACAAGGCTATTATCTTTAATTTTACACTCCGATTTTGTAGGTGTGGATGTTGTTCTGGTTCAAGAGGAAATACTTACATGAACATGGTCATAGGCATACTCGCCTCCACACTCACACATAGTCGCAGCTATCTACAGTACACTCAGAGCCTAAAAAATCAAATCAATTGCATTAAAATGATGAACTAGAAACAAAAGTTTAGGCACTTTAAATTCATTGATTAAGGCGGATCTATTCATCAATTTAATTGTATGACTTTGATCAAAACGTCAAACTCATTGTATTTGCTTCATTAAGAAAGGATCCACCAGCACAGTGGGGAGCCAGGCAGACATATGCGAAAATACTCTTTTCCATCTCAAAGTTTTATAGAGCCCAAGAAAAGAGTCAGCCAAGGCTTGGGCCCAGAAATCAGCATAAACAAAGAAAGTCAAGCCGCTCGGCAATATAACACAATATTCCACAAGTAAACAAAATTTCAAAAACCTTGCTCACCTATGGACTTCATGGCAAAAAAATATCGTACTTCAATTTAAAATAGAGTAGAAAAAAAGGAGTCTATGCCGAAAACTTACTCGAAAACCTACTGTTTCGCATTTTAAAAATCCTACGAAGGGATAATGTACGATCGAGCTGAAAATTTTATCAAATACTTCTGGGTATGTACCCTAATTACTGTAGTAGCGCCAACTCAAGAAACGTTTCCTAGGCTGTTTTAAAAGTTTTCCCAAAATCACAGGTTTTTGAGCAAAAAATCCAGTTTTAGGCATTCAAATTAAACTTTGAAGAAAAATGAACGTGATATTCGGAATCAGCGTATCAAACTACATCGAGTGATATGTAGCTCAACATATTTTTCAAAAAACAACGTTTTCGAAGAAAAAAAGGATGAGTTCCTAACAGCCACATATTTCGAAAAAAATTAAAAAGAAGACTTTTATTTTCTTAAAAACGATTTCCTCAGTGGTATAATGCCATTTCTAGTCAAACGAATGCCATTCTTAAGCGAAAAAAACGGATATCCGCCTGCTTCTGCGAAAGATCCCCACTGTGGCATGTATTCGATCACTGTGTGCAGAACAGCCAGGCTCTCGTAGCCATTTTATGCGACGTTCTTATTCGCACTAAACGTGTTGATAATAGCATAAAAAATGCATATATTTGCTCCGAAAACGCCGGTTGCTATCACTCGGCACAAACTATTCTTTCGCTACCCCAAATCACGCATGACAGTAAAATTCAAATTGGCCGCATAGACTTGTATGACCCTCAAGAAGCTATGGGATCTTGTGATCGATATGCAGCCGTGATCAAGTCGCATGTACGCCGCTTCCTCGATGAAAAGCATAATGTGACCACTTCAGCAGAATTTGTTGAAGCCGCCTACTCTAATGGAGGCATTAGAGGAGTATACGCATATGTGGTCCGATTAGGCAAACTGACCGGAGGTGCTCTTTCTCAACTCGCCAAAATTGGTCTCTTCAATAATTTCTCGCTTGAACCGCCCGGCGTTCGTGTATATCGTTCGTGGAAAGTTGGCGATAGTAAACTCATTCTATTTTCAAAGACAGAGCGACCAGACCATATTAGCACTCTTGTATGCAGTGATACATCAAACAGAAAAGACGTCTTATTCACAACAATACAATCCAAGAAAAAACAATATGATTTATCAAAACAATCAACTGACATTCACACGAATATCTACACAAGTCGTCTATTCGAATGCTATGAAGAAGGATGTGTCAAGGAGTTTTTTGATCCAGAAAATCTCATCAACCACCTCGTTGTCGAAAAACATCAGCGTCTACCAGAACGCCTGTCATTAAAAGATACCGGAATGCAGTTTTACGCGTCGAAACTAGAAAGAGTCGGCCAGAGAGAGCGGGTCTCGGATGCTGTTAAAAATATCACCAGTACTGCTAATCAAGATGAAATTAGACCCAACTTAATCGATAGTTGTGCACTTCCGAAAGCCCGAAAAATCACACGACTTACTTCGAAACAAATTGAATATGTGAGCAATAAATTCAACGATGGTGTAAAGAATAACATACGATAGAAATCAGAAGCTGTAGCCAGTGAAATAGAGTGTCTCATGAACAAGGATGTATTCGTCTTTATCGGCAATGAATTGGTGAAAGCTAGCCAAATTCGCAATTACTTCTCCCGGCTGAAATCGAATTGGCTGAAGCTCAATGTTGAAGACTGCGTCGACGAATATGTCGAAGCATTCAATGAAGAGCAAGCCATCGGCAAAGCGGTCCAACGGCGACAACTTCGGCACAAGGCTCATAATATGAATCAACTCGAACGCGTAACATCGCCCAAACGAGTCACTTCATTATCGGAAATTCCAGCAAAACGACATTCCTCACGCAACAATAAACTGTCATGAGTTTTTCAATAAATTGATTCCGAACATATTACAAAAATCTTCACCAAGCGACCTTCGATCTGCTTAACTTCAGTTTCGTTCCTATTTATCATTGAAAAGCTGAAAAAAAAATATTTTCAGAATTTTGAAATTTTTTATCTCAGTAGTCATCATCAGTTGTTTTGCATTTTTGAGCACCTTGCCCGCCTTCTAACGATACAATCTATGGTGCATTTCGTAGAGAAAAAATTCTCTACAAGATAGACTTCTAAAATTTCTGGTGCAAAAACTCTAGCATCCCAATTTTTACCAAAAACTCCAAAGCCTAGGTTTTGCATTTTAGGTTTTTGAAAGTTTTGGATCCCTAAATATAATGTTTAAGATGTGAAAAGGATCCCATCTTGTTCAGTTTTCTTTGATCTTTCAAATAAGATCTTACTTGAAAAAATTGAACTCAAAATGACTTAGAAAAAGCAAAAGAAAATATGCTTTGATTTTAGCAAAATAGGAAAAAGCTGTCTTTTTTCAAATCTCATGTCTCGGTGAAATTTTTTTGTTTGGTCTAAAAACCTGGCTACAGAGGTTTCTCCACATGGTCTATCGAATGGACATACTGAGATTCAAATTTTAAACTTTGCCATATGACACCCTTATCGCGAAATGCTGGATTCTCTCATGAACCCTCTCTTAAGATGTCTCTTCTAATAGTTGAATTTGAAATACATCAATTTCAATGTTCATTTCATCATTCAAAGTGCCATTTTTTCGTGCTTAAGATATAAAGTCTACGAAAGTCATAAAATACTTTTGGTTTTTTTAAGTTCATGGATAGTCCTCAGGCACACCCTGTGACCGTTATCGATGATTCCTGTGCTGAACAGAACTCAATGTGTGGTTCGGACTGCCACTGATCAACTGACTAATTTCAGATGGACAAGTGAGATTCATTGATAAAAATGAGTCGAAAACGATGGGATGAACATCAGTCTATCGTTCTGGATGAGTTTTAGCTCTAAAATTGACGCATTCAATCGACCTGAAACAATTCTTGAGCAATTGCCCAATTACACCCGTAGTGAGTAACGCACCAATCCATTCTTAAAAGGTGAACGTCACTACTGAGATAAATCTATCGAACAACGAAGCATCTTTGACTTTCCACGGTAAGTAGCTACAGTTGATTGAAAACACCGAGCATCTTTCTGAGATTTCATAAATTGAATCTGAACACGTTACACTTGAAATATATCTTTAGATTAGCGACTCAAAATCGATGGGCAACGTTTTAATAGACAACAAAAAGTATCATTCATTTTCATTTGATTATGGCTATTGCGATAATCGTGCACATGATCTTCCTGCGTATTTGGAGACAGCTCTTAATAATCATTATTCGATATTAAATTACAAAAACGAAAATCCGTCGATCAATTCTGCTGAGTGAAATAGTTTTTGTGTGGTCGATAGAACGAATCATGGTCGTGAAGAAATGTGACGTTAAACAACGCACTGTTAGTATTTCTCATATATGGGATCAAAAAACTTTTGTTTCATACGGATGAAGGAGATATTTCGAGATTGAAGTGTAATACACTCCTGCATACAAATATTAGTGCAAATATTGATATCATAGTAGTCCAAAATGCAGAGGAAGGCAAAGAGAGTGAACAAATATTGAAAGAACGAAATAAATGCAAAGGCGAGCATGTTAACGGGAAAAAGCTACCTATCCAATGAAAATGCCATGTACGTCATCAATTCACATACATAAGAAAAAAAATCAGGTAATTTGTCCCAGATAAATACAGAGAAAAATCGTTTCGAGGTACGCAAAGCGAAACTTGCACACTTCAATATCACTTGATACGTGAGTATGTCTGCTTTCCTACATTATCAGACCAACAATAAAATTTAATTTGAAAGTCAAAAGTAGTGACAACCAACAAAAAAGACGATGAAACTTGAAAATGAGGCATCTCATTTACTGAAAAGTAATTACAAGAAGGCACCTTTTGCAGATGTTCAGTAAATGCATTCGATAGTCTAGATTGAAGTAGCTCTTCTTCGCAAATAGTCTTAACACAAACTATGCCAAACAGAATGACCCTTATAACGCTTACGTTACATCGAGAATTATGTTGTAGAAAACACGAATTTCACTCTTAGGAAACTAACGTAGCAGTGTTTAATGATGTAAAAGTACCGAGAAAGCTATTTGAATTTCGGCGAACTGATTGAAAATATAAGAGTTAAGCATCGAAGCAAAAACGTTTATTCATAAAATTGGGGGGAGCGTCGCAACGTTTGAAATTCAATGCATATAGAAGGTTTCTCACAAAACACAGACTATGCGTTCTTCTGTACACCGAAAAAAAAACGTATACTATGGAGCTTATGAGATTTCGTGGACTATTACCGTACCTGATACACTATCGCATAAATCTACGTAATCTCAAGAAGGTTTCGAAATCTAATAGGTTTCTTTAGTCGAAAAAGTTTCGTAGTATACCATCTAGATGTATCACGACAAATAGGGTTCGCATGAGACCAATGTTTTTACTTGTCTTATCTATAATGCGGATAGATACGTATCAATCAGAAAATCGACTTATCTGGTTTCGTTCTTCTGTTTATCTAGTTACATTCACTCTACAATCGACTTTGTACACTATATACTACGCTTAAACTTTATACTTTTCTACGAGATGTTTGTTACTGAATTAACAGTCACCACCTCCGTTATTCAGCAATAATATCATCTTCTTCGCTGAATCCTTGAGCTCTTTAGTATTTTGGCAAAAGAAACGTAGCATTCGAGATAGACAATTTTATAACACTACTTAATTAAAATAAATCTGAAGTATCTTTCACTAATGATTGGTATTAATAAAAAACGGGCGACAGGCATAATTTAACTTGTTGGTATTAATGCATAACTGACCACGTAACTGTTAATGTCCTCTCTTCTTCCAATTGATTTAAGGTCAGGTACATCCAAATTATATGAAATTTTTAGAATATGCTGGAATTGTTGTGAAGAGGCTATGCCAAAGTTTTGCAGTCTTACACCACGAGATATTGGGGAATATGCATCAAACAACTATCAAAAATAGCTCATTTGGTCTCGCAAAAAATTTTCTGGCACTGCATTTTATATATTGAACTTGTTTTGTTTCATGAAAAGCATGCCCGAATACAGCTCTTGCTGAAGCAGTTTTTCTTTTAATTTTTATTTTTTCCTGCGGAGGACGAGAATGACAAGCTCAATACCGAAAGAATTCTCGAAAAATAGTTAAAAAGTTTCAAACGGTAATAGATTTTCTCCTCATGCAAAGTAAAAATTAAAAGAAAAAACGACTTTGACCACCACTACATTCTAACATGTTCGTTCAAACAAAAAAAAATTAAATACATAGAATGAAGGGAAGGAAAACATTTGGGAAGACCAAATGAGCTATTTATGACTCTTGTTTGATGCATATCTTTTCGAAGTTGCATGGTATAGGACTGCAAATTTTAGCTTAGACCCTCCACTATTCATTTTAAGTTTAAATTGTTTCTGTTGATATATCGCTTACTTAAAATTAAGAGGATAAATGATTGGTGGGAGGGCAATACTATTCCATTCGGCTTTAATCGCTCATGAAATGGTTGCTTTGCAAGGATAATAATTTTTTAAAATAAAGCTTGACCAAAAGTTTGCGGGATCGAGGAATCAGAAGCTCTATGCGGTTATCCAAAATTGCACAGTGGGATTTTCCCAGTTCTCACAGCCTTTAATTCTAATGCTGTCAGTCAAGTTGTATTCAAGAAAATCGTTTTTTTCGTACAATAGACTTTTCCTAAAGAGGAAAAATTAGTTGAAATAGTTTTATTCTCACGTAAAACATTTATTCACTTAATTTTAAGTTAATTCTATGTCCACAGAAAACACTTAAACCCAATATTAACGGTTAAGTAACCCATTGACAATTAATACTAACGAATATTGTGATACCAGTCGCTCGATTCTTCTTAATATTAATGATCAAATAATCAAACAATTCTTAATATGAAGTTAACGCAAATGGTTCTTCCCGTTCAATGGAATCTCGGCATAGATACAGGAACACAGATAGAAATGTAGATAGATAGATCTGCAGGTCAAAGATGTACGGCGAAAAACAGCCGCATCCCATGGATTTACGGGAAATTCCGGCAACAGGATTCCCGCACCGGTTTCTGTCTCCGTTTCCGGTCTACACCCTAAAAAAAATCCGCTTTGTACAGAATCCCCAAAAAGCTTCCGGAGATGTCTAACAGCGTCCAAAGATGTCCAAAGTCTCAAAAATAAGGATAAAAAAATCTACGAAACCTTTAAAGGTTCTTACCGTGTATTCAGGATAAGAATCTTTTCCTGCGAAACCTTTTTTTAGGTTCCGTACAGCAGAAAAAGGTTTCGCAGGAAAATACGAAACCTTTAGAGTTTCGTATTAAACTCTACCAAATCATGAGGGTTTAGTACGAAACTATTAGGGTTTAATATGAAACTCTAAAGGTTTCGTATTTTCCTACGAAACCTTTTTCTGCTGTACGGAACCTAAAAAAAGGTTTCGCAGGAATAGGTTCTTATCCTGAATACATAGTAAGAACCTTTAAAGGTTTCGTAGATTTTTTATCCTTCTTTTGAGACTTTGGACATCTTTGGACGTTGTTAGACATCTCCGGAACCTTTTTTTGGGGTTCGGTAAAAAACCGATTTTTTTAGAGTGTAGTGCCCGTCTATTCTTGAACCCGAAAGCAATGCCCGGATACGGTTGCCATTTCTGGCACGGTTTCAGATTACGGTGTCGGTGACTTATTCAAACAGCAGGATACGGTCCGTATCCTGCCTTTTTCGGTTCGGTGACGAAGCACGGATTCGCCTGTTTTCATATCGGTTGAAGAGCTCAGATCCGGCAATCGCATACGACACCAGAATGTGATCCGCAGTCTGTTCTTTTCACTACATAATATCATAATAGCGTCCAACTGACAAATCCTCAGTTCTTATCGAAAATAGAGATTCGTTTTCTAGAACGTTTTTGCATTTTACTGATGTAAAAATATCACACGTAGAAATAAGAGAAAAAAGTATGATTTTAATGCATGTGGGTGTTGAGGTGGATATGATTGAACAGAAGGTTCACGTCCACATCCCCACAAGAGTCACAGCCACACGCCATGCCCGTATTTAACACCCTAAAACTAGTAACTATATTAACTGAGACTTATAATAAATTAGAAACTATTTTCTCCGCTGCCAAAATCAAAAAGCACAATAAATCATTTCTCAGAACATGTAATTACATAATAGAACGATCAAACTAAGCATTAGCAAACAAGTGACGCACCATAAAAATATATATCACAATTGGATTCAAAGTTTCTTCCCAAACTTCCAAATGAACTGAATTTTGAAGTCCTCGTTGATGTAAATATATATCATCATTTGATTCAGTTTATATTAATAACCTTGATTGCTAATATCAAAAAGAATCTAAAGCAACAGCTTCACCAAAGTGAATAGACGCTTAAATAACTTCTCGCAGCGTCATCAGAAAAATGTCTTTAAAATCACCAGTAAATTTCCATTAGAATACTTGTTTCTACCTAGACACATCTGAGACAGGTGTACATTACCCAAACGTACGAACCATGTCTAGGATAGATTAGTTTTCATTGCGAAGGGTCCTTCCAAAAAACAGATTTAATAGTCTGTGAAAAATCCGCATAGATTTAAAAGTCCTAAAAAATCGATGAGTCAATAAGTCAGATAAGGCAAACAGAATATACTCTGACGAACGACTTTCATCGTATATATGACTGTTACCAAACAAATCAATTCATTTGCGTCGCAAAACAAGTACAAGTAAGTTGGATTAGAAATCGTTAAAAAATCTGAAGATATCGATGCAAACCGGCATGTAAGTTATTAAGTAATTATGGTTCCTATTTGCTCTGTACAGAGCACGATCATACCTATATCTACCTTTACATACCTGCACAGGTAAAAATTTGGGATGTGAGACTTCAAATAGCTTTTTAATTCAATCCGAAGAGAAATCCGATTTAGTTTAGATAAGATTATTCACAAAAAAAAACCTTAGCAACATAGACTTGAAACACTCCTAAAGGAGAGAATATCATAACTTGACGACTCAGAATTTTCAATGAAATTCTCAGAATACCGTTCTACTAACTATGCACGAATCTATTTCAGTCGAATCACACTCCATATTCTTTGTTTGAATTTGACTCGATTTACATTTCGGTTTGACTGCAATTCACTCAAATTTGACTTGAATTTCATCGGGTTTGACTTTGATTTCACCTGAATCTAACTAGTAAATTTGTACTAAAGGTAATTATGATCGAGAAAATCGAATCCATTGTTACTTCATTGAAACTTTCTACTGAACTATTCCACTAAAATAGGGCTTTTCGACAAGATAACGATTTTCTTATAGAGTTGGGTGTGCGCAGGTGGATGTGAGTGTGAGTGTGAGTAGGTGTGGGTGAGTGAATCGAAGATCCATACACCGACTCCAAAATTTCACTCGACATTCGTATTCATACCAACACACACATCCATGTCGAAGTGAAAGCCTATAAACGAAAGTAGTCTAAAAAATCCCTGAGAAATCCTAAAGAGATTCTTTACTCGATTATGCTTCGAAAATATCGATTTCAAATCCAAGAAAAGAAATAGTTTCAAAAATGCTTGAGAAATCCTAGGGCAATCCTTGATTCGGTTGAGTGTCAACGGAATCGATTTAAATTCGTATAAAAGAAATCAGACTCAAAAATCTCTTATAAGCCCTTCACTCGAGGTTAGTTGCCTAACGGATGCGTATGGTTTCCGGGATTTCCTGGTGAATACGAAGAGATTTCATCAATTTTCAAGCCGGATACGCATAATTACCTTGGAATTTTCGGTGATGGAAAAGTTTTGGAATAGAACGGTTTCCGGCACTATTACTTTTCAACCGGAATACTACGTTCAAATTCCGAGCATATTTCCAAGTGGTTCCTGCGCGTTCCGACAGGGAAATGGCAGGAATTCCCGGGAAAATTGACCGGATTCGGCGGCTGGAATCATTTACTTGCGAAAGGGATAGACTAGGAGATAACGATAGGTGCTAGATTTAGTGAAATAGGTATATGTACAAGGAAATAGGCATATATATAGTAGTATAGGTATAGCCGGGTGGATTAGTATAGGCTTGGTGAGATTGCATTGATATCCGCACCAAATTCTGATTACAAGACCCTTATTTTTGAAACCAACTGAAGAGGATTTTGTACGGAACTTTATTTTTATGAAGCTTAGAAAAGGTTTCAATTCCGTTGCAAAATTCCAAATATTTTTTAAATTCTTTATGGAACCTTTTGTTTTTCAGCGTATGAGCATGGGCCAAAGAGTGCAACAGTTGAATGAATTTCCATTGATTGACATTTTTCTCTTGTTAGAGAAAATCACTTGGAAATGATCTCGAAAGGAAAAAATAGACTCATGAAAAAAAGCATTTAGGCAGCTGAAACCCAGCTTATTTGACTTTATGTATGAGTTGTAGTTGTATTGTAAGCCAAACAGTGTAGTGAGATAAGCGTCATTAGACGGCTTTGGTTTCTTTCTAGCTGTAGTTGTTAGCGATTATCTACTGCTCTAACATTTTAGTGTGTGAGGTGGTGTCCAAGGACTGAGAATTAGGAATTTCTCCTAAGTTCCCCTACAGTTCCTTGCATACTAAAAGTAAAAATATGGAATATTCGCGATAATTTTTGTCCTTACACTCATTTTCACCTGCAAAATCGTGAGAACCAATAGTTCCGTGCGCAAATTATTTTTAAAAAAGCAATGTCTTGACTTTCGTGAACGGTGGAACTGTGAGGGAACCAATGATCGATTCCCATTTCCTCTAGGAATTATCTCAACGGCACTGACAATTCCTCGGCAGATTAGGAATTCATATTTCTCAGTCCTTGGGCATTGCTGTAATGTGTATAGTATTGAAGATGAGAGGATTTAAGTGTTTTATTTTTGCGTGCGAGCTATGTATTATTTTCAAATCAATCTCTACAATGCGACAGTCTTTATTGATTGCCATGTAATGAATGCGACAGAAAGAATGACAGTTTAAGTGTTTTGACAGAAACTTCCTCAGCTTTCTTTCTTTCACGCAAGGCATGTTTCTAAAAGATCTACCATACAATTCCATGGTAGACGTATATCAAATCCTTTTCTGAAGAAATCTGACGATAAAGGGTCCGACCGTGGTTGTTGCTGTATATCTTCTCTTTACGTATACCGACACTCGCACCCTATCCAACACCATGGCACTCAAGTTATTGTGAATATAACAAGCTGAAAAGAGTCTGAAAGAGTAGCAACACAATGAATGATGTTGTAGGAGTTTTACTACCTTGTTTGTTGTTCATAGACATAATTTCAATTTTTACTAGATGAAGATTTTTATCGAGTGTCCACAAAAAAGTGCCCATATGTGACGCCACAGAAAAATCTTGAAAAGAAAAACAGAAGGTATCAACTGTCTAAATAGAAAATGCGATCTCTGTCTTGAAAACAAATAATTTTTCACCATTCTGGATTAACGATAAAGCGACCATAGGTGCTCTATAAGAATAAACAGAAATTCAAACAAAAAATTTCCACATTGACAATGGATAAAGTTGTAGCTTTAGTAACATCATATAATACCATCCCACCAACAGAGCATCAGGCTCCAAATTATTTGCTCATTTGAGTCGATACTCGTATTGATCAAAAAACGCAAGATCATCAAAACACATTGGCAAAATTGCTCAGTGTTGTCAATGGTGTGACAATTTTCATCGAACGGACACAACGTATCAAGTTTCTTGATGGCACATATGACGAGAAAGCATTTATTATCTTATCGGAAGCATTATAACAACATATGATACAAGACATTCATAAGATGCCACAGTTAGATACTATTTGCATCTTTTATGATTATAAAGCACGGCATGAACAATTCATGAAAGAAGGGCCGACTATTCAAGATGTTTTCACCTCAAGACACCATTCGTAAACAGTGTTCGCAAACGTAATAGAAAGCTTGAGAAACGTAAATTCGATTTTCGGTAACTCACGTGAATGTTTTCGGAAAAAGTAGCTACTTTTAGGTGCTCTTCTTGTTATTGTATTCTGCTACTCAAGTACGAATAAGTAAATCGTATTAAGTAACCTATTATTCCGAACGTCTGATTGTTATCACCATCTTTCAATACTTGTTTGTAATTTCATAATCGTTAATTTGTATAGTTAACCTATGCGCAGTAGCTTTACATTGAAAGATAGAGAAGTTATTTCAATATGCTAACAGCATTTACTGAGTAAACCCTTGGTCTTCGTTATTTTGATTGAATTTAAATTTTAACTCTAAGGTCATTAAGTAGTCGATGCTTGATGTACTACCGCAACTTTCAGTGTATGATTAGAGCAAACTAAAGAATGGCATCGTCCTCTTAGATATTATTGTTTAAATTTCTCGCACCTGTGTTGTATTAGAATCGATAGTAAATATTATGAAACCTGTTGATACAATTTAAACGTTTGACAATAAGAAATACCCTGAATGAATAAACTAATTTAGTACATAAGAAGCACTGATTTTACAATATTCTCTAGAAAAACATTTTTTCATGATTCCAGCGTTTTACGTTTTTAATTTGTATGTGAAATTCGAACCCATTAGGTAACGTGATATTCGAAAGATGGAACGGCATTCATTTTATAAATTGTATACTCGATGGCTATCGAGGACATTCCATAATCTTGAAAGTGATTAAATAAAAAATGTTGAAATTATCGGTTCAAAAATACCGCTGTTAATGAAGTAAAAAGACATTAAGCTTAAAACTATCTGACAGTTCTATGAAGAAAGTATAGGTAGTTCAAGTGATGAAAATGGTCAAGTATATATCCTCGAACTTCTATGATATAGTGTTGCTTGAACAGTTTCCAGCTTTTCCCAAACATATGATAGACTTCGATATGACTATAACAGTTTTTGATCGTCAATGTGGATCTTCGTCGAATTTCTTCCATTAAAGTTTGCTTCTACTTAAACGTATATGAGCTTTCTAAGAGATTAAATTTTGATTGTAATTAAAATTATATCTCTATTCATAGGAGATCAGTCGCCAACCAATCAGAAGACCAAAGAATTAGAAATGTATAGGCTTTTGGAAAATCAAAGCAACAAACTGTTTATATTTTGTGAGTGTTTGTTGGCATCTGAAATTCCTGCTCTTTTGATTGCAGTTTCCTCTTCCAAACACGTAACTTGTGCAAAACCAGCTCTGAATGAACACACATGTTTTTTGACAATTTTGATCTCATCTCTAACTAACGCAATAGTAAAAAAGTTAGTTCATGAATGCGCTGACTGTTTTTTTTATACATGCTGCTTTCCTACGATATACAGTTACAGTGTGTGCCAATATTGATATCGTATCACGCTGATCTTCTATTCCTCCTTTCTCTTTATCCTCTCTATATTGCTCTTTCTTTTACTCATCTGTTTCTCTTCTATATCAACGTATGTTGTGCGTGAAGTAGTTACATTTTGGAGATAAGAAGTAGCCCAATAAACATCATTACCGAGGGTGGTATTAAACTACTCCAAGATGTCGTTACACAGTGGATATTGACTGAGAATAGAAGTTGTTTGACTCTCGTCGCACATGAAATTGATGTGTTTGTCAGTATAATTGACCGAGAAAGGTTTAAGTGCAAAAAAACTTGTATCATTATTAAATTGATATTCGTCATTGTTTTGGTAGACTAAATTCGATGGCCCATAATAAAGAGAGCGAGACATGGGGACAAATGATTGAAATGCTATTTGCAGAAGGAAGATTAAAATCTCATCAATGCAAAGTCTACAGCAGACATTCGCATTCAACAACGATAGATGAGAAATGTGGATGTCAACGTCTTGTTCGTCATCACAGTTTTGATGGACCTGAGTTAGAGGAAAAACCTACACAAGAAGAATGGAAAGTTGAAGATTACACGGAGCCATTGAGTGCCCTCATTTACCGGTCCACCCCATCCGCCAAAGTGAGTAAACACAAGATTCTTCGTAGCTCATGGTCACGTATGTTCTTTACAAATTGATTTAGTTCTTGCGATGTTCATGCGAGACTCAAAAAGATATTGAAACACTCTACGAGCTAATGAGAAGTGTTTGTAATCAGCCAAAACTAATTATCAGTGTTTATGGAGGTCGCAAATATTTTACAATGAGTGAAGATATCGAAAAAGAATTTATGGATAGTATGGCAGAAGCCGCTACGACTTCAGGTAAAAAAGGTAGTTTGCATATACAGTTGTACATGCTCATCAATTGAATTCTACTTTAGGAACGTGGATTATTACATCGGGTCTGAACAACGGTGCTGCAAAGTTAATTGGCGAAGGAGTCGCTCGTCTTCGAGCATTGGTACATAAGAAACGATATGTGACTTTAATTGGAATGGCCTGGTGGGGAAATATAGCAGAAAAAGCCCGAGCAATGGTGTTAGAGCTACAGAGAAGAGTATGCAATAAAGTAATGATGATCTGAAAGAAAAGATAAGTTTATTTTTAAGGTTTCCATAACAAATACTCAGGAAACAATTCGTGCAAATATTCCTTTTCGATTTGATGACAAAGACACTCATTCTTTGGAAAGGAATCACACGCATTTTTTGCTCTTGGATGATGGCAAATATCACAGCGAAGATAAGCACGAAGAAGGGTCGTCATCAGAGCAACAAGCAGAATTTATGAAAACTATTAACTATCCAAAAGAAATGCAACGTTCTGACTTTGTTACACATGCTTGTGAGATTGAAATGTGTAAGTCCGAAGTTGAAATTTTCTATCGAACTCATTCTATTTTCTGTATAGGCTATAGTGTAACTATTGTGATTGAAGGTGGTATCAATCCTTGCTTAGCAATTTTGAATGACATTAAATGTAAACGTGCAGTTGTTTTCGTTCAAGTATTTATTGTTCTATGCATAAATACTGTTCACCTATTTTCGTTGTCTAACTAGGGTAGTGGAAAATTGGCTGATGTCATTGCTAGTTTGATGGAACTCACCGCAAAGAAGGAGTATACTCCGCCCAGGTCAGTCCTATGAGAAAGTTTTCTGCTTAATATCATAAAACAATTCATTAGATTATATTATTGCATTGAAAGTTTGAAAACTCGGCATGACGAACAAAGATTATTTGAGAAGTTCTTCAAGTTTTATTCAACTCCGTCTTTGAAGGATCAATCAATTTATTCGATTTTTCTGTCATTAGTAGTCATGCAACAATGACATGTCAAACGAAAACCAGAAACCGAAGACTAGTCCTCCGATAAAGATCAATTACTTCGTAGAATAAAAGGCATAGAATACTAGTTATAATCAATGATTGTGTCGTGTCGTTGTCTTAATAGTATTTCATATACAGACTGAAGAATTCAGTTTGAGTCGCTAATATTACCGTAGAAGAAAATGTAGCTTTGCCTTAGATATTCTAACAAAGACGAAATTCTAACCAAATATAGTACATGTGAAGCTAACAGCTGTTGTTCTGGTCAGAATTGAGATGTGAATAATTATAAGGCTACTGTTAGGAGTCGAAGAAGCATTTATTGTTGATTGAATAGTTCGTTCCAATGCTGTTAGTCACCGTCTTTTGGATGATCGATATTTCATCTTTTTATACGATTATCTATATTTAATTTGTTCACGAGACAAACATGAGGATTATGATTGTGCTAGTGAAGTTCCATACACTATGGCTTGGAGCACAATTTAATCGATACGATATCTGTTTGATCTTGCTCCTTCAAACCTATCTATTTCCCATATCCATTTGCTAAACTTTTCGAGTGAATTTTTCTTCATTTTAGTATTCATATTTTCTATTATTGCACAAAACAATAGACGATTTTATTTGAAGACAGTTATATCACTACTTCAGTTTCAGTTCCACCAACAATGAATTTAAACACATTATAAGTATTCCATTGTGATAATTCAAATAACAAAGAGTAGATATATTTAGGACAATTTTTGTACACCAAAGTTACTTAAGATGGGATACTAGGTAAACGAAATGTTCAAACTTTCAAAGTCTCGCTTTTTTCCCATTTCGTTCAGCTAACATAAGGAATTAGAAAGCTGATAGCATTAATTTCAACTGTTTTTAACATGAAAATCCGTTTCATTTGTAAAAATTCTAATTCGAAGTAATGAAATAGCTGACTATATTTTGTCTAGCGAATCATCAAAATGGTCAACTCTAAAAACAAATACCGTATTTTCGAATATTATTCTCAAAACAATAAAGTTATTTCGATACTCTATACTATTTTTTACACCTACTTAATCAAGATCGTAGTTGATCAAAAGTCTGGGTATTTTAATAGATACAACGCTGAGTGTATTTTGCTTTTACAGAAAACCAGAACGACACGAAATTGAACATAATCTCAGACGTTTTCGAATGCGTGCCAGAACAGAAAAAGAACGGGAGAAACAAATAGATCAAATCGAGAAAATTATGGATCCAAGGAAGCGTATGTATCTGACCGTATTTCGTATCAATAGCGAGCTCAATTTGAAGCAAACCATCTTACACGCCATATTCAAGGGTAACCATCATATCGAAATAATGTCTGATAAATATATTTTTCTATTGTTTATTTTTCTATTAGCACGTTTTGCTCAAGCAGACGAAGATAAGAGAAATCAAGATAGGGATAGATCGAAAGAGAACAATCAAGATTCGCAAAATGAACATTTACTTGAACTGGCAATCAAATGGGATTGTTTTGATCAAGCAACCAACTTACTTGAAGATTTGCAATACATCAATGTAATACTTTCTTTGAGTGGTAGAGAAAAATGGCTACATTTTTCTTTCAGAAACCAGAACTTTTGGCAAAATTGTTCAAGCAAGCTATCGACGATGATCGACCACCTTTTATTGATTTCTTCCTTCGAATTAACTACGATCCTCGTGTGACACTTGATCTTCTCGAAACAGACACGTCTTTCGCTAATACTCGAAGCGGTGCATCTGTTCAAAGGAATTATAATGTCGTCAAGAATATCATGGCAGCAAAATCGAGTCAAGAGCCTGCAGTGGACTACCTTAATCAAGTTGAACTTAACAAGCGAGGTCTAGATCTGATATTTCGATTATACAAAGAAGCTTTGAGTGCAAATGCCCAGGTTAATTCTCTTTTTAAAATTCTTTCGACAGAAAAAATACGCGAACTCATAAAGTCAATGAGCAAATAAATAGTTCAACTTTTCGTATGCTTCGATGAAGAAAACAATTTAGGGTTTTCTCTGTTCATTCATTTCTAGAGATAGACCATGAAGAGAACTTTTTCGTACATGACTCTTATCATATAATCACGTTTGATTGCTGTTAGCTGTTACAAAATCCTGCTATTCTAGTTAGTATAATCAAGTGGTAGTCTTGAAATGATCGAGGCATGTTGCGTTGCAGAGAGACTATGAAGGTGAATATAATATATCGAGACAGTACGCAACAGGTCAGTCTTCGCAGCTCAAACTTTTGGTCATTAATCGAAAGGAATAATATCTTGAGTCGAATATTGCATAAGAAAAATGTTTTTCATAGTAAGTCAGAGTTTGAAAGTAATAGCTGTGATGATTTGCAAGTTCTGGACCCAATTTGATACAGAGAAAGATTTCTATCTAATTATTCTAAATGCATTCAGAAAGCTGATGATATGTAGTTTACCAGTACGAAATTTGATAAATTCGATTACCACCATGAAAATCATAGTACAATTCAATAAAGCGGTTTTACTCAATTCGGTGTAATATATTGACGTAATATTGTATATGTTGAGAGTTTTTGAAACATGTCAAAGTTTAGATAATTTTTAGAAGAAGCTGTTTTATAAACTCGAGTTAAAACGAACTTAAAATGATCTGTATGACATCTATCTACGATGAAAGTTTCCAGTCTATGTGGCGTACTCCTTTTGAACAATCACAAAAAGGACGCGTTACTTTAAGTTAATCATTCACAGAAAAATGCCACCGAAAAACTAATACGTCATTAAAGCGTTATAAATGAGCTTTTCAAATTGTTCTTTTCCAGAATCAAAATATTCAATATTCACTAAGTGTCATGGCTAAGTTTGAAATAAGATTGTTCCTTATTTGAAAAATCTCGCGAAGTTACCTCAACTACAGTAATGGGAAAAGCGTAAGTCAGAAAACAAGCAAATTGTAGTAGATAGAGAGATCGTTACCTTGATAACTGAATGATCGTGACTTTTTCAACTCATGTCCGACATAACAAATCAGCAGACTTCGCATTTCATTGATTCGAGTACGTTTTGCAAAGCAAAAAATATAGATTAAGAGTCCTAGTACACAACTACTGAGATATAACATCTGCTTTTGACGTAACAAGATTTATGTGTGTGTGATGCTCACAAAGCTCTTTCCTACTTCTTCTAATAATGGAAGGTTAATGGATAAAATTACATTCCATAGATAAGTAGTCAAAAAAAAACACAGCTATAACAAGCTGAACTTCTGCATGTAAATTCTTTTAAGTAAAAGACATTCATGACTCCTTAGCTACATCGACTACAGAAACATAATGTATGGTATTTGTCTAGAGACAGACGTATTTAGGATATTGAAAAAACAAGTTGAAGATAGCTATTTGATTTATCTCTTTTTTGCTCGTTATGTTTGTCTAGAGATCGAGAGAGCAGCCGTAGAAGGATATTAAGATAAACAAGAAAACGTTGATAAATAACTTTGAAGGGAGTCATTTCCAGCGAAAATTTTCTGCTGTTTGACGTCACATAATACTTCATTATAAATAGCTGATATTGTTTTTAGAATCCTAGTGGCGAATATGAAACCAAATTTATTTCCCCAAGATCAATCGATCAGTTGAATGTTCTATATTCAAAATGGATAGGAAATTTCATGCCGCCATTTTTTGGTCAGCGTTCGCTACTAGATCAAATCAAGTTGGAAATTGAAACAGCCGTAGCTTCTTTTAGACGGAGTCTCTGTTGGTGCATACCGGCATGTTGTCGACTAAGTTCGAATAAATTGAGGATTCATAGCAACCAGTTTACTGAAATCCTAATGGAGGCAACTCCACTATTTCCCATAACTCCAAATATAGAGATCAAGATCAAGGACGGTACGCTTGCTGAAGAAGGCATACAAATCATGCTTCGTGATCTTCTCTTTTGGGCGACATTTAACGGTCATATTGGCATGGCCAAAGTTCTCATTCTTCACATTCGACCTCGCATTTGTGCGGCACTCTGTTGTACAGCCATTCTTAAGAATCGTGCTACCAACGCAACTGCTAGCGATAAGTGTCATTTGTATAGACAACAAGCAGATAACTTCGAAATTTATGCTACTGACTGCATCAATTCTTGCTATTCGAAGAGTGAACGTAAGGCGTGCGAATTATTAATTCGTCAAGTGCCTCTATTTGGCAATATGACATGTATGCAGGTAAAACGTGTCTAATAATACTCTAATTTTTGAATAAAGAGAATTTCTAGGTGGCTATTGCATGGCGTTGTTCACGCTTCATCAATACCGATTGTTTTAACCAAGTGCTCAATCGTGTATGGTTTAACAAACTCGCTGAAATGAGTCTATCACTTGTCGATAGTGTCAAAATGGTATTATCACTCTTGACATGTGGCTTGCTTGCTCCATGGCTCATTTCCTATCGTCTTGCAGAAGATACAGACGAAATCTATTATAAAAAGGAAGATCAAACAGATACTAATTCGGTAATGGTTAAATGCATTGAGTCATTTTGTAAACGTTTTTTGTACCATTTTATTATCATATCAAGGGAAGCGATGTGTATTCACAATCATCTGCACCGCCGTTGCCCATTAAAATCATCAATAGGTATGCATCCTTTAGAATAAGACTCATTTTTAATATCAGAAGACTTTGATAATCAATACCCAACTACATCAAAATCTGACTAATGTTTTATTTGAAGAATTGCTCATGATGTTGTATGCACATTAGGGAAATTCTATAACATTTGAAAAAACTTTTCTGACATATGATATTGACTAGATGGCATTAGCTGTGTCGCTTGATACCATACAATCAAATCACTGAACGAAATACGATCAGACAACCACACTTACTGAGCTTTAGTAATATCTTGAACCATCATTGACTGTACCTTTACCTTCCATAATAGTCTTTTCTAATCGAAAGTATGTTAATGCTTTAAGTCAAGGCTTGAATATCAATCAACAAAAATATTGTAAAGGGACATATAATTTCTGGATCCCAAACTTAATTCAAAGTGAATCTCTTAGCTGTGACAATATATATCGAGTTCGGATTTTTAACAGTAAGGATTAGTAATCCGAACACCTATGAAAGCTAGACTAGAAAAATGTTTGCAGTTTTTAGAGAGTTTCTTAATCACTGGACTAGAATTCAATTCGACCCTCTTGTTATTTGTGAACACTCAAGTTTGCAGACATTTCCAAAATATTCCACAAATGAATCGAATTACTGTTGAGAGTTTTAGGAAGTTGCTATTGATTGAATTGGGTGTTACGTAACAGATGAGTTGAGTCGAAGGCTGATTTATTTACCTTAGACAAAGAACAAGATAATTGTACACGATTCATGTAGCAGTCTAACTAAAAGCTAGTGTAAAGTTTTGTTTTCTGAACAAAGAAATATTTTGTTTATTTCTCTGAGATCGAAAGCAAAAAAATCATTTTCAACGAGAAGTATTGTAAAGTTGTTCATACGACTCAAATATTATATTGTTTCTGTTTTTTATCTCATGAAGAGTACATATGATTCTTTTTCAGCTCTTACTTGTCATATGCAGGTGTGAACTACTATACGCGTTATAGAAAATCCACAATTTGCACCTGGGCGCACTATGTTAAAAAATTCAAGCATTTTCATCAATGCCCAATGGTAAAAATGTGCTACGATTTTGTATGCTTTATTGTACACCTTCAACAATATTTCGCATAATCTCCTTTGAGCATAGGCTAGTCATATTTGGCTATTGTTGGTATTCAGTTATATGATGTTATTCACATTCAATTCATTAAATGGAACTCAGCGCACCTTTCATTGGACAGGAATTTACGTTATCATCACTATTTCAATCATGCTCGTCGAAGATGTGCGAAAGGTAGAAACTGATGATTGATGTTATATACACTACGTAAAATATTCTATTTTTAGAAAATCTTTTATCGTATAACATACATGCGCGAAAGTGAATTGCATTCGCGCACGTCTTGGGGACTTACATTGTTGCTTTATGCATCTCCGTACGTTCTATTCTATGTCGGAATCTTTCTTTGGTATGTGAATGGCAACAATCTTGGGTATTTTACAACCGCCAGGTATATCGTAGGAACAATAGTCCATATTTTTGTTTCGGTGTTTGTTAGAATAATTCTAGCCCTGGATCTGGAAATATGGTATTTACTATCGCTGAAGTTCATTAGTGCAGTGAAAATTCTCGGTCCTAAAATATTCATGGTGAAAAATATGGTGAGTATTTATTCAATACAACATTCGAATTATTGATAGAAAGAATAAATCTAATGAGTAGGAAGAAACAAATCACGAAAGATGGATACTGAATTTTTTCATGCGAACTTGCCACTGTGAGTTAGTTTTTAAACATTTTATCTGCTTCATTTATCAAGATTTTGTTTCCAGTTTTCGACTATTGAAAACTGAAGGCGTTGATTCAAGTTCGTAATTCATTGCTCTCACTGAGTTATTCAGGTGGGTATAATATTGTTCATGTCAAATATGGACGTAAATAACGCTTTAAAATCATTTATTGTATAGATATATTGATGGATAAGCTGAAGATAGACAGTTTTCATTTTCTTCACTAATTTACTTTCTCTTGGATTAGACAAACCTCAGATATTTTCTGCTTTGGATTTCATGAACATGTTTTCAGTTGTTACTTTAAATAACGCATGAAACAATTGAATGCTTCTAATTTAGTTTCATCGAAGGAAATCTTTGTTTATTTGATCGAACTACTATTTATTCATAGCGATCAGCTAAGACTTTTTCTGAATTTTCGAAGTGAAACATCGATTGAGAAGTATAAAAAATACAAGTTGATGCTTATACATGTGATTGTGTGTATACTGGACGGGTTCTGTTTCTGACAATCGGCAAGTGGAATTCAAATACTCATCTAATCCATAAAATCATAAGGAAAATTAATTATTTGTTGGGTATACTTTCGTGAATATTATCATGAATCTTGTTACTGATAGCAAATACACGTTAATGCGCGTATCATTAATTGATACCTTTCTGAAAAAGACCAAAGTACTAAAAAAAAGTTAATTTTTTTGAATAGCTTCGTGACTTGGCCAGCTTCGTGTACGTTGCTTTTATCTGCATTGCAGCTTATGGTGTAGTATCTCGAGTCATGATAAATCATGATATAGAATTCACTATTCAAAGTATTTTTGCCAATATTTTCTACGCGCCTTATTGGTTCCTATATTCCGATGTCAGCGACGAAAGAAAAACACTTGACGGTAAGATGATTGAAGCGCTAATGAAAATAGATTTGCTCGTTTTTTAGAGATTATTACAAATAATAGTAGTTCTGATCTGACCATTGCAGCAACTACAACTCATGTATTACTTGCATTTCACCTGCTATTCATTAATCTTCTTCTTCTCAATCTTCTTATAGCCGTATTCACGTACGTAGATCAAATCGATGAATGACGATAATCAAAGTCATCCCATATCCGTATTTAGTACAACAATCAATAGAGTCGAAAATAATACCAAGTATTTCTGGCGTTATCAACGGTACAATTTAACTCAAGAATATTTTGAAAAACCTATTCTGGCTGCACCTCCAATCATTCTTGTTACCTATGTCGGTCTGATTATACGACATATATGGTATCGATTGAGACAAGTTTTCGATCGACACAAAGAAATACCAGTTGGCAAATATTGTCTATCCGGAAATTTCAGTCAGTTATAATTTGACTTGAGTTTTGATTCGAAATAATGTTTTAATAAATTATAGAGATGATTCCAGCCGACTCAAGGTTTACAGAGCGCTGCACCGCCTTTGAACATGCGGCAACCTATGATTATGCGAGATGTGTTGTTGAACATAAAGAGGTCTCAAAGATAGGCGGTGTTACCTCAATATGAATAATTGTTAGTAGCAATATTCTGTATGGTTCTTACAGACTTCGAATGCTTCAGAATAAATAACGATCTCAGTATTCACCGATATTTTCTTTATTTGTCATCGTTTAGACTTTAACGGAGTGTGGGCGTGGGTATAACTGATGAGTATGGCTGTAAATAGAATGTGTGGAAGTATGGAATGTGAGTCATCTGTAGGTATCCGCATCTACATTGACCGACATATTCGCACTCCTATCATACCGACATTCACGATCACATTTCACATACTTCACCGTTATCTGATATCATGTGGTCATAAGTATCATATTCACATGGATTTTTAAAATAAAAAAGTTCTATCGAAATATGTTCGGACTTTTGCACTTTTATAATCTTTATGTTTATTGAAAGAAAAAATTGAAAGCTCTGTCAAAACCATAAAAAAGCATAAAATATATTTGAGTGTCTTCATTTTTAAAAGTCAGTAATCGGTTTTTTTTTCACTGTTTTTTTTATAATCGTGGATTTCCTTTGTTTGTCTTTGGCAAAATCAGATACCATTGTTTTGGAGTCAGTTTGAAGTAGCACTTCAAGACCGTAGCTAAGGAAGATTCATAGAATTTCTTCTTGTAAGCAATTGAAGATATCACATATAGAAAAAACTCAGTGTTTGAGGCGCATATGAAAGAAGGCAGACAGTCAAAAGTTAGTGCTGTTGCCAACTAATCAATAGCGTAAAGATGAAGCTAAATGATAGAACAGTTCAGGTGAAGCCGACATCACAATAATAGTCGATGTCAGAAAAAGTTCCTTATGTACTGTAAACTGCTTTTTTTTATATCTGACAAAATATTATATGATTTCCTGTTGTTCTCGATCGTTGATGAGCAACCAAAATAATGAGGACAATAACTGAAACAGTTCGAAGTAGGAATGGAACTAAAAGGTGAAGAAGTATGTTTACTTGATTGTACTCAGTCAGGGAAGGGTACTGTTCGAAGCTATTCGTGCATAGTGAAATAATCGAATCTGGTTGGCGAATCGAGATTTAAAATTGGATTTCGTGGATATACATTGCCAACAAGGAATGAACAAAATAGATAGCGAACTGTGGCTTTCAGCAGTCACAAGAGAAGAGCTTTGAAGATCTTTTTATTTTATACTATATAAGACTAAAATATTCTAAAAACCATAATCTTTGCAAAATATTCAAAAAAAAATGAATGACAATAGTCTTCGATTTTGATTTAATTTAGATTTTGATTTTAACATGTGCTTCAGAGATAGAGGAACTTAGCCAGATCTTTAGCTCAAGTTACAATTTAGGTGACTATCTACTCATATCTTAATGCTGAACAAATAAAATTGCATATCTATTTGGTCAAATTACATAGAATTCTGTTGATTTTTGCCAAATTTTATAATTTTTTATCAAAACTTCCTTGAAACGAAACATTGTTCATGCATGTTGTTGAAGATTATGAGCAGATGGAGTTTTTAACTAATTTTGCCTAGTATAGAACCAGGCAAAAGAAGTTCGAAGTTTTCCTCTGAGTATTTCTGAAAACCAATTGTTGCTCCCTATTGCTATTGTGTGGAGTTATTGAGCTTAGACTCACCCTGTTTAATTGTGGCGTGAATATTAGTTATCTTTGTGTTTGAAAAAACAAATAAGTCCAGAAAAATTTGTCTTTTTGCGGCACTATTGATAAGTTAATGGAACGTTCTCGAGAAGATTGAGAACAAATTGCAAAGGTTCGATCTCAATAGTTTCATCTTGCGTTTGAAGGACTGTTTTCTGAGTTACATTCTCGAGATTATCACGACATAAAATGACAACTTTTAATGCATACCCACACATGCTGTGCTCCACACTGCATTAAAACCGAGCTCTGAGTTACTGAAATATACTCATGTCATCGAAATTGCGCAATAATCGGCGATTTTAACACGATTTATTTGGATGATTAATTGCCTAAACTGCGATTTTTGCCAACTTTTCCCAATTTTCATACAAAAGTCAGAATTTGTTTCTGATTTTATGAGATAATCGTGATTATTCAAATAATATTTCCGATGATCAGACCTGTTCGTAGTATTTGGACTCACGACTATGACTACATCTTGACGTGTATACCACCATCGTTTACCATCATACTCATACATGTTTCTCGTGAATGAGGAGAAAGACAAGTTCTTTCTTTCCTTCCGCAGTAAATAATACTAAAAAAGTTATTTTAAATAAAACAATACTTACTGTTCATTGAGATGATCACATAATCGAAATAAAAGAGAAAGAAGCTATTTTATAAAACAATACTCGCTTTTCACTGAGATTGTCAGATGACCTAAATAAAATAAAAACAACTATATTTAGTTTTTCTATAATAATAGTTACTGTTGAAGTTTGTTGGAAAATCACTGATTGATTACGATTTATTGTAATGTACGAAAAATCACATTAATCGCTTTTAATCGACGATTTTTTAAATAGCAAAAAAACCGTTGATTAAACCCAATTAATTAACGAGTTTTTGCTTAAATCGCGACTACTCGCCGATTTTTCCAAATATTGTGATTAAGCTTAAAAAACGACACGGTTTTAATGATTTCGACATTAATCACTAATTGTACTTTGAATAAGTCTCGCTTTCGACAACAGTACAGTACTATTCAATGCATATCATATTCAGATTTCTTTTCTCTTCTAAATATGATTTCATTACTGATGAAATGAAAATTTAATATTTGACATGAATAAATTCTCTTCTTTTATTTTATTGTATCTGGAATTAACAATTGATTAATGAACAAAAAAATTGATACCGTATCGTATCTCATCGAGATACTTCTTCAGACAATATAGCTAAGACAAATGACTCAATGTACAAAGTAATCCTTTCTTTTTCTTTTCTTTTTATGTCATTCTTTTGATTGTGATGCGGCAAAATAAGACGATAATAGCAACAGGTAAATTGGGATTTAATTCTTTGCCCAATCATTATCAAAAGAATGACTAAGAAAGAAAAGAAAAATAAAAGATTATTTTGTACAGCGAGTCATTTGTCTTAGCTTTATTGTCTGGAGAAGTAGCTCATCGAGATACAAAACGTCACGAATTTTTTGTTAGTTATTTAATTTTTAATTGTAAATAAAACAATATAAAAGAAGACACTTTACTCATGTCAAATATTAATTCAACGTTCTTATCAAGACAAAAAGCAATCATATTTTCGATCTTTTTTATCTGTATTGAAGTTTGATGCGAAAGGTCAATGTATGATGCACTATCTTCAGATTCTATTATTAAGTAAGACAACATTGCTTTTTCTTTCTTCTTTATTCTAAATATTCAAGAGACATGAGGGTATGCTTTGTGTTTAAGAGGAAAATGTGTATATCAAAAAATTATAGTGTTTAAAAAAAAGAACAATAGAAATAATTAGAGGTGTGTGTGTGTATAAATATAACAAAAAAAGCCATCATGGGAAAACAAAACACAGGAAATAAAAGAAGAGTTATATAGTTCAATTATTTTGTCTTCTTTTGGTAATTTTTTTCTCTTTTATCGAATACGAGATGTTGATGAACCACGCTTAACATTATGCTTTTTTCGATTAACCATTGTTTTACGTTGATTTGCTATTGATTTCATTTTCATTGACTCAATGATTTTTTTCTAAAATAAAATAAAAAGTAAAATGATCTTTTCTTTATTATATCATAAACAAATTAACCTTTGCATCATCAGGTATAAATGGAATCGAATTAATATCACAATTTGGTTCTTGTCCAGTTTCTTTTCGTTTAAGCATCATTAAAGCAATATCAATTGGCAATGCAAACCAAACCATGTGTAAATATTTATCGGGTATATTTAATGGAGGATCCGATGTATAATCAACTACTTCAAGCGCATATCTTACAGCATCGGCAGCAAGTGCTTTCGCCTCACGAAATGGATCCTAAGATAATGAAAAAAATGTTTTTATACGATGTCAAATAAATTGAATATGAACGATTTATGATATTGATTGATTTAAAATGAAACTTCTCCATTAGATTTCGATTTACAATCGTAATAGGAACAGTTCAGTTGCAAAAAAGAAACATGAACCGATCCTATACCTCTGATCACCATAATTAAAACTCAGTGTGATTCGAATATCGTATATCGATTAGTAGTCTTTCGGATCTCATTATAAATGTCAGTGTTTATTTTAATAGGAAATGTCGATGAAAACTGACGCTAAAAAACCATAGATTTACATTTATGATATATTCTATGCAATTTTATGATAAATTCTAACAATATCACTGATAGATTTATGATTTTTTTTCATCTTACGAAGAAAGTCTTCCAACTAATTAAACACTATTGATCCAGACGCAAGTGTATCATATAGATTCTAATGGGTTATGAATACTACGAAAAGAATTCAGATGCTTAACTGATTATTACCGATATATTGTATTTTGACAGTATTTTTCTATACAATGGCGTGGTTCTTTCCGCTCAAGAACACCAAAATAACTGATTTTCGAATTTCCACTAAAAACTTTGCATAGAAACGAGAAAGTATTAGACCCTTTCACCTGTTCCTGTTCTGAGATAAGAACATCGGATCTGCAGCTGTATATGAGCTATGTAAAATACGTGCTTTTACTGTGGTCGGATCTTGGCATAGGAACAACAAAAATATCTGAACCTTTCACAATAAATTATTCTCGTAAAGACTTGTTCCTTTGCAAAGTTTCAAGCCGAAATTTGTAAATCAACTATCTTGATGTTCCTGAGGGGTACCGTAGCATTGTATTGAAAAATACTGTAAAAATGTAATATATCGGTAGTAATATGCTTTGGACCCGAACTCTTTTTCTAGTATTCATAAGCCATTAGGATCTGCATGATGCCCATAGTCCCAACTTAAATGCGATTAATCAAGAGAGGAACGTCTCGCATTATATCTGAAAATCTAAAGAAAACAACTACTGAGAATTGACTACGACATAAATCATTAACTTATGTCGTTTATGCCACAATCAAAAGTATTATTAATCAGAATTTACTTACAGGAATGCCTTTTTCTGCATATGCAGCTGATAAATCTCTTTTTCCATAATATTGCATTTTACCAGATTTGTATGTTATATCCTCGAGACTTGATTGAGCTAATTGAAAACCACTGCGATGAGACCATGAAGCTGTCACCGGATTATATGTATACTAAAACAAAAACAAAAATAAAAACAAACTTTAAACACCATACATAAATAGTTTTTTATATACCAATGGTAAAAATCTCCATCCATGAAGAGCAATAAATTCTACGGCATTAAGAATATATTCAATTTCATCATCAGTTGCAAAATAAGGTAAATTAATACGTGAAAAACCGGGTCTAAAGAAAAACAAAATTTTGATTAAATTGAAAACAAAAATAAAAATAAAATTTCTATTTACTTCATCATCATAGTTCGAACAATGCCTTCATTTCCTCGAGCCCTAAAATCGAAAAATAAAATTAAATAATTTTGTTTTGTGATTTTTTTCGATTTTTGAAATCAGTTCAACTCACCAGGCATTTTCTGTCATGAACAAACAATACGTGTCTGATTTAGCATCATTGATATTTAATAAATCAAGTGCATATGGTCCAGCGCAAGCACAACCAGATCGAACTTGTATGCCAAATAAGTCATTAAATAAACGGCAAACTAAATTTTGATGTAAATATTTGCATATAATCGGTACATAAATAGAAAATGAAAATATTGGTAAACGCGCAGCAGTTTGAGAACCAAGAAGAATTAATGTGTCGATTTTTTTAAAACGTCGAAAAAATCGTTTAACTAATTCATCTTCACGTGCTTGAATATAGTTCAAATCAAGTGAATCTTTTAACTGGAAAACAAGACCAGCTCGAATACAACCTATTATATCTGGTGTACCACCTTCTTCACGAATTTCAAAATTGTAATTATATTCTCGACATGTACGAGTTACAAAGTTAACAGTACCACCACCACAAGCTTTTGGAGGTTTCAAACTAAATAAATTCTTTTTGGCAACTAAAATACCTATGAAAAAAAAATAAGAAGAATAATAAAAATGATTGTTGTTTGAATATTTTTATATCTTACCAGGTGTACTCGGGCCACCAAGAAATTTATGTGTTGAAATAAATATTGCATCTTTATAAGCTGTTGCTGATGGATTCATATCAATTTTAACATAAGGTGCAGCTGTTGCATAATCCCAAAATATTAAGCCCGAATATGAATGAACAAGTGTTGATACACTATCAACATCAGTATAAATACCAGTTATATTACTTGCAGCATTTAATGAGCAAATAATACGTCTTTTTAAA
This sequence comes from Rotaria sp. Silwood2, assembly GCA_905329745.1. Classification (NCBI taxonomy): domain Eukaryota; kingdom Metazoa; phylum Rotifera; class Eurotatoria; order Philodinida; family Philodinidae; genus Rotaria; species Rotaria sp. Silwood2. The sequence continues at coordinate 346,413 of CAJNSZ010000018.1, read as the reverse complement.
TTTGAATAATGTTGTAATTTTTCTTTTAATACTGATTTATCAAGTATACCTTGTTCTGTTGTAGGTATTCGAAGCACCTTTAGAAAAATTTTAAAAAATTAATACGAGTAAAAATAAATTTTCTTTTAAAATTTCATATCTTACTTCAACACCTGCTTCAGTCCATGGTAATATATTACTGTGATGCTCAAATGCACTAACCATAACAATTGTATTTTTTCGATTAGATTCTTCATGAAAATTAAAATTATGAACAAGTGTATGAACAGCACCGGTTGAACCAGTACCAGTAAATAACAAAATATCACTTTCATTAGCATTAATCGATTTTTTTATTATATTACGGGCTTCTTCACGAAATTTTGTAGATTGTTGAGCACATAAACTTGTTTCACTATGTGTATTACCATATCTATAGAAAAAGAAAATTAAATTTATAAAAAGACAAAAAAAAATCAAATGCATTTAAAAGTTTTAAATATACTTACAATGGAAGTACATGAGTTCGAATATATTTTTCAATAAATTCCAATGGACGACCTGATGCCGTATAATCACAATAGACCACTTTGCAAAAAAGAAACAAACAAATTATTTCAATACGAAAATGCAAAAATCTTACTTCGTCTTAAACCCCATGGTCCATTGAAAATATGATCCTTGCCAATAATATTCTCGCTAATATATTGAATCAGTTTAGGACGAGCAACACCATTATTATTTTTAGTTGATGAACTATAAATTTTATTAATGGATGGAAAAATTCCATTAGCATTGTTTAATTTTTGATAAATATCATTAGATTGTTGCTCAGTTGTCGACAATTCTGAACGACTCATTAAATTTGATTGAGATTTTGGATATGATGATGAAAGTGTTTGTGTCGTTTTGGGCTTTGTTGGTCGCCGCTAATAATTTACAGAAAGAAAACTTAAATCATATTTAATAAACATCATTAACATGCATTTTAAACGATTCGAATTGTTTTTTTCGAAAAAATTAAATAAATAAATAAATTTATTTTTTTTTGAAAAAAAATAAAAAAAATTCGTTAAGAATAAGCGCCATTAGAAAAAAAAAACATTTCTTACCATAAATAGTTCTTCTTCATCACCACTGGATAAATCAGTATAATCTGATTCATAACAACTCGAACCACTATGACGTCGTTGACGTCGTTGATAAATTTCAGGTGGTGGTGATGATGATGGCTGATTATAAAGAAAAGGACCCGATAATGGTGATTCAAACGATGCACTTAACGGCAATGCTGATGTATTACTACTCATACTGTTAGTACGATTATGATATGGAGCTATGTCAAACACTTGATGCGGTACAGTATGAGTAAAAGAACGTAGTATATCTTGGTTTTGTGGTATGGAGCTATTTGATAGCCATGCATCAGATGATGAGAGTGGTATCATATTAATTGGACTTGAGCGTGGTATTTGTTGTTGCACCTGTTGTTGTACTTTTTGTTGAACTTGCTGCTGAGCTTGTTGCTGTTGAAGTTGCTGTTGGAGTTGTTGTTGAAGTTGTTGCTGAAGTTGTTGCTGAAGTTGTTGTTGAAGTTGTTGCTGAGCAGGTGTTGCAATTTGCGGTGTAGCTTGTGGTACTAATTGGTCGGTTCTAAATAGTTGTTGCTTTTGGTCCATTGTTTGTTGTGGAAATGCAAGAGACGTAAGAGATGGATTAGAAAAAGCACCTTGCATAGAACGTAGATGATTGTATTGATGATACAACAAATTCATTCCCTGTTGTTGTTGTTGAACATACATTGCTTGATGAAGAGGATAATGATGCCGATGCATCGAATATAACTATAAGAAATAAGAATATTTCAAAATGAACAATCTTCTTTTTTTTAAATATCTTACTTGTGTTGGGGTATATGAGTACATATTTTATTGGATAACTTCGTAGTGTTTCAAGCTAAAACACGCAATGAAGTGTAATAATGGACAATGTCTCTTGATTTTATATGACAATAATATCGTCAATAATATATGAAAGCAAAACAGTATTAATGAGGATAAATATATGAATACGAGAAGAGAGAGAAAAAAATAAGTTTTTTTTCACTCCTACTTATACTCGTGATTGCGATGTGCGAAAATGAAATAGGAAAGGTGTGTTTGATGCAAATGATGTGGTTATATTCGTCTTAATTTTTTGAAAAAAATCAGCAATAGAGCATTCAATGCGCAATTGGCGTGATTAATGACCAAAAAAGAAAGCGAATTAAAAAACATAATAACAACAAGTATATCTATTTATTTTCATAATAAAAACTGATCAAAAACATTGCCCATGACTCTGAAAGTTCAAAGAGGTGTAGGTTCGAAATATATACAAACTATTGGATGTTTACATCTACCTTTCATAGAGCTATTACAATGATACATCGATTCATTTATTGAAAAGAAAAAGCAACTTAACCATTCATATAACGATGACTCTTCTTTATATAGAAAAAAGCGTAACTATTTCTTTTTTTTTCTTATTTCGTCAATAATTCATCTTTCTCGCGTCATATCAATAATTAAAACACTGTTTGTACTCTTTCACACAGAAATACGTGATATAAAATTATTTTCATAATTCTATATTCGCATATTAATTTCTTCAATAAGAATTAGAAATAAAATTAAAACGAGTGATAAAAAAACCAAACAAAGTACTCGACTGTTATTTAGCTTCATACAGTTCGATCAATTTATGATATAAGTGTATGTGGTTTGATCATTGGACAGCAAAAAATAAATATTTCTTCTCACATGTTTCTTACTTATTAATGGTTTCGTAAAGTATTTTCATCGTTACGCTCCCCCTTTCGCACGTATATTGGTCTAGGTAGTAGGTAAGAAAAAAATAAATGAAATGAACCAAATGCATTCAAGCTTTTCAAATGAAAAAATCATAATATATTGTGGTTTATAATTTCTTTATTAGATTGCACCAATGATAGAAATAATGATAGTGATATCAAGACAGTACATACAGATATTTTGAAAAGGTCCTAAATGTTTATAAATTATATTATTATTATGCTAATATATTGCATTGCAAAAAAACATATCAATATTTTCTCTTGTTCTTACAGGTCATATCTTCGATATATTAAACGACTGTTACTCATCTGATGACGGTAGTGACCAAAGTCTAAGATTGAAATTACTCATTAGGTCTTATTGACAGAAGAAGCAAATGCATTAATGTCGATACATAAATATGCGTGTGCTTGCATTAATATTTCAAATATTTTTCTGTATTTTGCATTATTGTTTGAATGTAATAGATCGAGATAAAGGAGCAAAAACAAAATAACATAATAAAAATGTTTTCGCTTTTTCTCACATATTTTTCCCTGTGCTACGTTCCGGTCGATGTATTCGTCAACATATAAATATGAAAAATATGACGAAATAGGGGCTTTTTTTGTGCCTTTCATTAGTGAATATGCAGATATTTATGACAAAATATGCCTACTTGATAGATAAAAAAAAATGACATTTTCTTTCTTCCTTTATGAATACAAACGATTTTTAAACATCAATAAAAACATACATATTTCCTTTTTTTTTCTTATATGAAAAATAAAAATTATGAATATCCAAATGATTTAGCCAATTGAAGATCTTGTTGAAGTTGATGTCGTTTTAATGAACGACGTTGTCGACGACGCTGACGTTTAGCTTCAAGACGTAATTGACGGTTTTGTTCCATGGATTGTTCATATTTTCGACGAAGCCATCTATAAAAACAAATCAATTAATAAATAAATCTAAATTTTAATGAAATATTTTCTATTAAACTTAATTCCATTTATTTTACGAAAGAATCAATAATATATATCTATATATAGTTCAAAAGTTTTGAACTTGATCATACGAAAAAAAATATATTAATCTATGCTATTGTCAGTATTTGTACTCATGCCCAATATGTATGAGTATATTTCCAGGGCAATAGCATTATAATTTCAAATAATATTACCGATAAATTATATATGAAATGAAGACTCATTGAGAATCAAATTTTTATTCATAGCTGATAAATCATAGCATGATAATAATCTTTAGAAAGAGGCATTTTTTGTAACTTGAGACATATGATTGAGTACATATATGGGTCACTAGTCATAAAAATATGAAGCTTTAAAATTTCGATTAGTAATGTTTGAATAGTGTGAAACTGATACATAAATGACAATGTAAGAATTAAAATACTGAAAAATATCATAACTCTAGTCAACCGAGAGAAATATAGTGTGGTTCAATACTTTTACTCTAATAACATGATTTATTTATCAATTTAATATCTTTTTTCTATGAAAATCATCAACAAAAGAAACTATGCAAAAAATTTATTGCAATAATTCTTCTAAGAAACTTTGCGTTTTTTATGATTAAGACGGCCATTTCTTTGGAGGACGGCTTATCAATAGTTTCGAAAATTTCAGAGCAGATAAATCTTGACAACTAGAGGAAAAATTGTGATAAACTCAAAATTCTCTGATGAGTCTTGATATTACTTTCACTTAAGCGGTTTGTACATAATTTTAGAATTTTTAGACTTCATATTTCCAAGACACGAATTTTTAAAAATATCTTCTAATATAAAATACATATGAAAAAGTGTCTGTTTTTTGTAGAGTGCATAGGTCAGAAATATGAAGTGTAGAAATTCTGAATTTTTTTGCATAACACTTTAAGTGAAAGTAGTTTTAGGACAAAATTCGAAATGATGATGTTTCAGAAAACCTGCGGTGTTATACAGATTTCTTGAAAATAGACATTTTAAAAATAACTTCGCAAAATTTTAAATAGCATCCCAAATTCTTTAGCTTCTTACTAGAATACTATGTAGTATGTCAAAGTAAAAAGAATCATAGAAACCGGGCAGGGACATTTAGGGAAGTTCCCTCGTCAGCCACAATACATTTGATAGAACTTAACACCTTTTTTAAAGATACTAGACACTATTTGAAATGTCTAGTTTTTTTAAAAGCTTCTTTCATTCGAATAAAAACACCAAAATCCTGAAAGTATCTGAAAAAATACATGTTTTTCCTTTAACTAGAATTTTTATTTTGTGAGTCTTGACACAACCAGAAATAAATTACATTAAAAAAAAATTGAGTATCATTCGAACTTTCCAATATAAGTGAAAGAAAGTTCAAGCTCAATCAGGTGTAGTGCAGTTAAACAAGGGGAGTCTTTATTTGCTTGTCTTTCTGAAACAAAAAAAAATCATTTTTTTCAAACGCAGCGAAGTAACATGTAAATGTTGACGTTTTTTAAAGTGGATGTGTTCTATATTTTCCAATTTTTCGACTTTTATAATTATACATTAATTCAATGTATTATCCAGTGTGAGGACCGAGAGAGAGCAGTGCTCCTTCGAAGACTTGTTTGGTCACCAAGGAGTTTGTGAGTATTGCACCACATACTATGTGTCTATGCTTCCAAAAACAAAGCTTTCGACACATTAAAAGACTCGGAGGATTTCTATTAAGTCCGTCAAAAATATCATATTTTCTCGTAGTTATTCCATACGCGTAGAATGAGAAAGAAACAGCTAATATACTGCGAAAGAGAAGCAAGAAAATCATTGATAAGAAGAGTATTATTAGGACAATATACTCTAATATATTGATACAATGTCTAATAGCGCTCTTTTTTCTAAATGATAAGATCTGTCAGTGGCAACATTTAACCTTCTCAATAACTAAATAACTGAAAAAAAGAAGACTACATTTTTTTATCAAACTTATTTAAATCAGTTGGTTATGTTGAGATTTGAATAGTATATAGATGAAATTCGTTTATAGTGAAATATATCGCTAGTATAATTATTAATCCCAGACTAACTTCAATGGGTACGGTTGTCTGCGAAGAAACAGTATAAAGAAAAACAGCAGTGGAGACACATTCAATGTTCTTTTTTGTGTTTGTTTGTTTGTTTCAAAACATGCATTTAGACCTTTTTGCGAAAAGAAATATGTTTTCAAGCTCAGAAGGAACACTTCATAAAACAAATCTCATAATGTATACCTAAAAATTTGTTTTTTACAAGTATACATGTGCTGTTTTATGATAAAAACGTTTATAAATTTCTAGAAGAATGGGCAAAGGTGAATAGATCTTATATTTGATATACAATTAGGGTTCTATGACTATAACAACTTTTTTTTGTATAGAGAATGCCAAAAACCTTTTTTAGACTACGTTAGAAAACAACATTGAAGTAATTCTACAATAAGTTTTCAATAAACTGGTCTTTCCTCTTAGCTGTTTAAAACAAGAAATTTTTCGAGCTCGAAACTGACACTTTGTCATGACAATGGACGCAAAATATTGTCGATACCGCGGAAACAATTTCTTTTTAGCAATTTTTATAACCGATCATTTTAAATAAAACCCTGATAGATTACATCGATAGTAAATATCAAACTATCAAATCATGTTTGGTTTTTTTCAAAATAATTAAAAATATATATTACCTTTGAAAGGCTCGATGATCACTCTCTCGACTGGCATTATTTATTGATGATAATGAACCTCCTGATAACATTTCATATTCATCAGCTTTTAATTTTTTAAATTCATCTGCAATCCTTGCTTCTTGATCTTTACGTTCAAGCCATTCTTTATATTTTTTTTCTCGTAATTCTTTTAATTCTTTTTCTTCTTCAACTTGACGAGTCTAAGAGAATAAAAAAGAAAATCAAAGATATATAAATTTAAAAGGATTCTACTTCTTTTTCTTCTTTTTCTAATCTTTTTTCTTCATTGATTCTTTTACGTTCTGTTTCTTTTTCTTGTAACCATCGTTTATAGGATTCTTCTGCTTTAGTCAATTCTTGTTGACGTTTTGTTTCCGCCTAGATATTATTATTATAATAATTGAGACTTTGTATGATTATAATAAGAAAATAGTATTACTTCTTCTTTCTTACGACGTTCTTCGCGTAATTCTGTTCGTTTTTTTTCAGCTGCTTTTCGTAAAAGTTCATTAAAATCAACACCAGAAGACGGTCTTTTGTTTAAAAATAAATCAAATAATATTGATTAAGAAAATTTTACTTACTTATCTGTATATGTTTCAATACTTTTTGAAGTACCCGCACTACAAATACATATTCAAATATCAGAAGTAATTCTTGTTGTTTTTATACCTTTTTGGTCGTTGTCGAATTGTTGTTTCTGTTTTATTTTTCTTATCAGAAGATAATTTTGCTGAATTTGTATTCGTTCTTCTTCCACTATCAGATGATTTAGGTCGAACTTGAAATGGACGATGAGGTATGTCTTGGTTTTTTTTAGGTTCTGTTGGTGGTACAGGTAAAAATGAAATTTTATTATTTGCTGTTGAAATATTATTATTATTAGTAGTAGATTTAGCATGATGTTTAGCTATATAATCGTCTTCATCTTGTAAATCAAATCGACCATTAACAGCAACAACCATTGATTTCTTTGATACTGTTGAATTTGAAGTTTCGCTTGACATATCTTGAGTATCATTATTATTTTCATTTGATTTGCATGATGATACTGATACATCATCTAAATTATTAAGAAATCAAATTTTATTTAAAACGTTGTTGTAGAAAAGAAATTGGATAAACAAAGAGTTTTGTGTAACACAATCTAAAATAAGGGTTGAAGTATTGGAACAAAAGCTTGGGTTACTGCATCCTCGTAGAGCGTGACAGACGTTAATGATATACGATCAAAGACCGTATATCAATAAAGTCTTGGTATAATATGTGAACTAGTTTCTTATTGCATTACTGGATGCTTGAGCAAGAGGATGATGAAGAAAGGTGTCCGGAATCAGATTGAATAAAATAATCTCTCTATGATCAGCAATAGCAGCTACATCGTGTTTCATATGTTAATCCAACAGAGTTTGCGCTAACAGTTTTTTTGTGAAACAATGTCTAAAAGGTGTGTTGAAGTACAGAGGTAGAAGTTTGAACCTCCGCTCCTCTTCTCCAACCGACCGTGACAAGCACTAGTCAACGACCATCATGGATCGTGATAGATGCTAGTCAGAGACCATCAAACACTGTGATAGACGGTATTGATATACGATCAAAGGCCGTATAACAATAACGTCTCGTTATAATATATAAACTACTTTGCTATTGCATTTTCGGAGGATTAACTAAAAGATTAATGAAGAAGTGTATCCCAAAATAGATAGAATAAAACAACTTAGTGGCGAAGCCGGGAATCGAGAGCAAAGGGCTGAGCCTCCTCTAGCCCAAAATCCTGGTTCTGCCACTGAAGCAATCTTCTTGTGATTAGCAAGAACAACTACATCGTGTTTCATGTTTTAATCCTGCAGAAATTGCATAATTTAGTATATTAAATAAATTATTTTTCAAAAGATAGAATATGTATTTATTTAGATTCCTTTATAGACAAAGTAAAACAAATATACCTTCTCTATATAATGAGTTGTCATTGTTTACATTATTAGCTGTCGATGCCCATCGTTCATTAGTTGGTGGTATATTATGAAATTGCAGTGCTTTAATTTGTTGAAGTAATGTCAAACCTTCTTTTGGTTGTGTATCATTAAGTGGTACTGTATATTCATGTGTGCTAGTGTCACTTCGTGGACTAGTAATAGCCGTAGATGCTTCTTCAGGAACGGGTGAAACAGATGTTCGAGCTAAACTATCATCATGATCAAGTTCTGTAGGATCTTGAACAATATCAACTGCTTTAACAATAGCATCGAATGAAACACGTTGACGATGTTTTAATTCAGCTGGTGTTTGATCATGTTCGAATTCTTCATTAACTTTTTTCAATCGTTCTTGAATAATAAGACTATAATCATAGCCATTACCATCATCATATGCCATATCATCTATAATAAAATATTAATATTAGATTTCTCAAATTTTTTTATTCGTCGAAAAGATCAATATTGAATTGATACAATCTATAAGTTGCAACAAATCCGATTCAATATCTGAATGAAAGTTGACATCTTTGGTTTTTACATTTGATAAAAATTTTGAAATCGCATGAAGTATTACTCATTAATTGCAATCTTTTATGATCCATTAAAAACATTCTTGTGTACAATATAAATCATTTAAGCAAAAAAGTAATTCCCTATGTGAGTTTCTTATAGATTAGAACGTATACATAAAATATTTTTTTTAAACTTAGATCTGTTGCCTAGTAACTATACACAACAATTTTAATGTTTTGAAAAAAATTTTAAAACTTACAATCATCAATATCATTTTCATCTTGACCAAAAACATCGCATGGATAAGAAGGGCGATCAAGTTGAGATAAATCTTCAGCTGAATTTGATAATGTACTTTGGTCAAATAAATCAATATTAGCATATTGTCGTTTCAAGGTAAGTATATCCATATCTGAATCAAATTATAATACTTTTTATTTTTTTTATTTTAACTAAAATTAAAAATGTAAAAAATATATTGCATTTACCATCTAAACAATGACCATGTCGTGGTACAGTTGTATTTGTATTAGCCGTAAAAAAGTCATAATTTTGTCTTGATAGTGTCGGATTATTCGACATTCGAAAAATAGCTGATGACGGTGGTATTGATCTATCATAAGATGCAAATGTACTTGTAGCTGTAGCCATGGTCATTTACAATAGACTTATACTTTTTATCTTTAAATACTGCATATCTACATATAAATAACGTAAAAGAAAATTACTAATAGAGAAGTTTACAAAACAATTCTTCATAGAAAAGAAAAAAAGTGGCATAAAACAAAATAATCATAAGGCTTCTATTCTGAAATGACTTCATAACAACAATTTAATACACATTGAAATCTCAATAGTTCATTTTTTTAAAACTATATTTATCTTAATCGAATGTTATTTTATCTAAGAAAAAGTATTCCATATAATTAAAAAAGATGCAAAGAAAAATCTTCTAAAGATGTCACTTTAACTGTTGCTTAGTAAACCTTCGAAATCGATTAAATTGAATGGTTTACTTTGAAATAATGAAAGGAAAGAAAAAGGAATGTAAACAAAGCTTGCATCTATAATGAAACTAATAATAGAACAATAATTTCCATGTATACATAGAAATGAATAGCATGAAACATCCTTGATTTCTGAATTGCTTACAAATGCAAGAAAGAATATATATGTATATAAGGCTTTTTGCTTTAATATACACAGCACATAAGACTATAGATTCAATGTAAGAATTAATAATGCTAATTAGATCATTCATATAGTTAATCTGAATGAGGTTTTGAAGTATCACTTCTTTAGAAAAAATTTGTAAATTTCATCTTAAATAAACCTTGCTATTTAAAACATTTTGATGAACATATTATCCATAATACGAATTGTTTATTTCAAACTCAATATATCAAAGAGAATTTGTCTATTCGTCGAAATATGATGTTCGAAAAATTGAAATATCAAAAACAGACTAAAAAACATTTGTATCAAAATTGAGCTATGATTATTGATATTCTATGTTACATTAAATTGATGAAATAACAATAATCTGTTTTGAGACTAAGTATCTTTCATTTACTGACAAAGAAACCGTCGTATGTGGTTCCACACGTTTGAAATGAGACATCCATCATTAGATAGGATCTATTGAAGTTAGAAAAAGCCTAATAGGATTCTTCTTCATGCGCTCTCCTTTCGAACTGATCACTGTTTATGGACAAAGTTGCAGGTCAAAATTCGTTTTTTTTTAAAATAAGTAACGTACCAAGGGCAAAAAGTTCAGTGAATCGACCATAACCTCAGAAAGATAGGGTATCGGGAAAAATTCTTCTAGAGCTTTTTCTAATCTCAATGGGTTCAACCTAATGAGGGATGTCTTATATCAAACTCGAGGTATCATCCTGAGATGTTAACGACTTGTTTTTTTCAACCCAGCTCGACTCACCTCACGGGTTGAATGGTTTTTTTTCTTCGACTCGTGGGCTAACCTATGGCTTCATAGAAACATTATTAGTAAAATATTTAATTACATATTCGCTAGTTTTTCTTTTATTCATGCGTTCGTTTTTTAATTATTTTTAAAATTAAGATTTTTATAATTAGAATATTATCTTTTATTTCTGAACATATACATAAACATTACAAATTTCAATTAAACTTTAAAACAATAAAATTGTAAAGCAAAAGTAATAGTGTATGTTGATATACATATATAATATTAACATAGCAGATACAACTTCGACTAGGATAATAATGACGATAAATGTGCAAAAACGATCGACAAATAGCTAGTTTCCACATCTGTCAATCCAATTTATTACATTAAACGAACCAATAGTATATCACTCAATAAACTTAGAGGGGGAACCTCTTCAGCTGCTTCCTTCCGATTTCAATGATTGTTTACCTATAGATTCTACATAGTATTCTAATAAAACTCTAAAAGGATTTAGATTTCTATTGATATTTAACTAAGCTATCAAATTTATGATCTGTCTATTTTCTAGAAACCTCAGATTTTTGGAAAATTCTTATTTTTGAATGTTCACCTGAAACTTTATGCATAAAGAGAACTCAATTAAACTAGTTTCCATCAAATAAAAATTCACAAGTTTTGAACAAAATCTTTTCGAGATGTGGAGCTTTCAAAAAAAATGTATGCTGTATAAACTATCAATGAATAAATGTCGATACCTTGAAAGTCTCATATCTCGAAGAAACTTTGTTCAAAATGTCTGAGTTCTTTTATGAAAACTAATCTAGTTGAGTTCTCTATATATACAAATTTTCAAATCAAAATTTGATAACTTGATCTAATCACAATAGGAACTAAAGCCCGTTTAAGGATTTTATTCGAACACTATGTAGTATCTGTAGGTAAAAAAGGAGTGTGGATTGATGATTCAATGCATTCAAGAGAAGATTTACACTCAAAGTGTTTTATACGTGAACATGTTTCAAAACAAGTCGATGAATGACTAGAATGAATATGTAATGAGAAGAAATGATTGATGGAATCTAGATGATAAAGAGCGAAGGAAATAATAAAAGCAAATAAATCAGTGGGAGGAGGGGAAAAAGAAAAAATAGCATGACTACTAAGCATAACTATATGCAGAATGAAAGGATGAAGAATGATAAGCAATATTTGTAAACGAGTTGAGCTCGCGGATGCATATAAGCATATAATTTGCCTCCAAAAACCCAGAAACCATGAAGATATCTAGTTCGTGTATCACCTGAGATCCAAACTGCGCATGGGTCATGGGTCAGCCTATCAACATCTCTAGTACCACTTGAGATAATTCTCTCATTATCCTCTTTGTATATTCTATAATAAGTACAGTTTTACATAATAGCATTATTTTTTTTTTATCCATTTGTAGTCTAACACGAGAGCAATAACTTATAGAAATTCTTTTATCTTATTCAACAATAGATTCATATAATACAATTGCTTCGGTAGCATTATTTCAACTAAGCAATAGAGCACTGAGTAACCAATCGATATTTTGATTACGAAGAGAAATAATAATGATAATAATCATCCAGAGAGTGATAATTTTTTTTCTTGTAAAATATTATTCAAGAAATAATAAAATGAGAACATATGAAAAATTACAGGCCTTCTTGCCCTTGCTCAGAATATATATTTTGCAAAGTGTCTATTTTTCATTGACAATATACTAATTATTTCTTTATCAAGAAACAAAACAAAATAACGCTACTATCGAGGGAATAAAAACTTCTTTTGATCAAGTATTTTTTCTATCTATTCAAGGCTTTCTCATTTGTGCATAGAATAGAAACACAAAATAAAATATTGAAAATTATAGCTATATCAGAAATGCTAATGTTAATTGTCGTTTAAATCATTGATTAAGAATAATAAAAACTACTCTACTTTTCATGTCAGTGTTTTTGAATTTTACTTTTATTTATAATACTAAAAATATTATTAATATCGATTTGCATGATTAAAATTAAAGAAACATTAATTATTAAATAGAATCTCTTCTGGTCGACTTGTGCAAACTTAAATTAGATAAATTTTTAATAGACCAAGACAAGAAAATGCAAATGTTAAAATTTGTTTTTTTAATTATCTTTGCTTTCTTTTATTCTAGACTATTTACGTATGATGATAAAGTACCGAAATTAAGTGTAGCATATGATCAAGAATCTTAATAAAATTTCTTTTTTTTTTTTGCTGTTGAAAGAAAAAGAATTAATCTGCTCGTTGTTTTCCTTAATTTCTTTTTGTTTTTATATATTCATGATTGGGTATCATTCTCCTTTATCGTTGAATTAATAGAATAGACAGAATGACTGTTTAGCATTGACTGTGATCTCGATGATGATAAAAATGTGCACGGAAATTCTACGGCTGTTCTCTCTTCCGTTGGTGTTACAATTTTGAAGACAGAACTCAGAATAGATCTCGTGATTACGATGAAGATGAACATGGTTCTTTTAGTATGTTTCTACTGTTTCTGATAAAAGTATGGTGAATGATAAAGAAAGAAAGAAGCTCTTTTTCATCATGACAGAATAGCCTTGAGTTTTTTGTCTTTTCTCTCTCCTTTGGTTTATATTCAAGAAAAAGAAAAGAATCGCCAACGACAACTAGGGGTTGTGTTTTCCACAAATATAAAAATAAGGAAGAAAGGAACCGCAGAAAAAAACGAAGAAGAGAGAGGGTTATAGCAACGGCGGATAAATAAAAATGCTCACACACATTTACTATAGGCTTGTAAAGAATAACATCAAATAGGGTTAGTGTCGTAGGAATAAAATAGAGGGAAAAGAAGAAGAAACAACCAACAAACATAGAAGAAATAGGTGACAACACCGAACTTGCTTCATTTGGATTGCAAATAGATGTGAACAAAAGCAGCACATATCATATATAGACTAGATCGGTACATTCTTTTTTCCAGAACAACGATATGGCTAGTAATGAAACCATGACAAACAAAAATTCAACATCTGATATTAAATGCATAATTCTTCAACAAACATTTGCTGGAAAGCGTGAACTTAAATCAACAACAATGCCAAAACTACCAACACCAGCTGATGATGAAGTATTAATAGCTGTCAAAGCTTGGTAATATTCTTATTAAAAACTTAAGAATAAAAAGAAAAAGAAAATGACATTTTTTTTTCTAGTGGGGTGAGTTTTAATGATGTTCTTGCTCGTTATGGTCTGTTAGACGACATTCCACGACCTCCATTCGTACCCGGTTTTGAATTCAGTGGTGAAGTACTTGATATTGGAACAAATGTTACTAATGTTGAGGTAAGATTAAACTAAAGAGAATTTTTTTTTTTGAATGAATTTTATTGTTTAATACAGAAAGGCGATCGTGTTGTGGTACTTACACATTTTTCAGCTTGGGCCGAACAAGTTATTGTTAAAAAAGATTTAGTTTTTAAAATTCCAAAAGAAATGTCATTTCGAGAAGCAGCGGTACTTCCTGTTGCATATCTTACTGCCTATATACTTCTATTTGAAATTGGTAATATTAAACCAAATCAAACATTATTATTTCATTCAGCTGGTGGCGGTGTTGGTGGTAAGATAATTATTATATTAATCTGTACATTGGAAATAAAGGAAAAACAATATTCTTCTTTTGTTTTAGTTGCATTAACTCAACTTTCAAAACTTGTGCCTAATTTAACAATTATAGCAACTGCAAGTCCACATAAATTTGAAGTATTGCGTGCTCATATTCATTATTTATTCGAACATGATATGGACTACATAGAAGACGTCAAAAAGTATGAATTACTAGTTACCTTTTCGCTTTGTTGTTTATATCATAGTTGAGATTTTAGAATAGCACCAGATGGTGTTGATTTAGTTCTTGATTGCATGGCAGGTGATGACTGTGAACGCGGTCTTGCTTTACTTAAATTTAATGGAAAATATATCATGTATGGTACATCAAGTTTACTTAGTTGGAGTGTAAAAAGTTTTTTTGGTCTTACAAAAGGAATGTCAAATGTATGTGCAATTATTTGTTTTATTAATGAAAAAAAAAAAAAAGGAAAAACAATATTTTATTTTGGTTTTCTTACATTTTTAGTGGTGGCAAAATGATAAAATAAGTTGTTTACGTTTATTTCAAGATAGCAAATCTGTACATGGCTTTAATTTAATTCAATTACTTCTACGCGGTTCAAATGATACACGTCGTTATTTAGCTGATATAATGCATAAAATATTTATTCTTTATAAAGAAGGAAAAATAAAACCAGTTGTAGATTCTGTCTTTACATTTGACGAAGTATATTTGAAAAAAAAAAATTTCTTTTATATTTCTGTATAAAATTCATATTCACATTATTTACAGGTAAATAATGCTCTTGGAAAATTGATCGATCGTAGAAATATCGGTAAAGTAGTAATCGAGCCATTTCTTCAAGAAAAACCAGCAAAAGCAAAAAAAGTAAAATAAATTCTTTTGCTTCGTTATTTTTTATTCTCTATATTTTATATTAGTCAAAAACTCATACAACACAGGGACGTTCTGAAGATGCTCATTCAAGTTCAACATCAGGTCCTGATGATGATAACGATGACAAAGATCTAGATGATTTTCACCAAAATAATCCAGCATCTAATCCCTGAAATATATCTTTTGTCTCTTAATTATCTATTTATGAAATTAATGTTTATATTTCGCCTTAAATCATTTTTTTCTTCGTTCTATTAAGATTTCCCAGTACTATTTAACCCCTCGTACATATATTCCTTTTTGTTTTGTTCAATGTCATTCCATATTGAATAATGAATTTCTGAAGATAAAACAAAAAAAACAAAAAAAAATTGAGTGATGACATTTATGTGAAGAAAAAAAACGAATTTTTCCATATTAGATTAATTAGTTTTCTTCTCTTTTTTTGTTTCAAATATTTTTCTTTGATGATTAAATGGCACTAAGAAATAAAACTATGAATAAAATAAAATCATCAATGAAAAAAACATTGAATACTCAACAAAAAAAAAGAAAAATAAAAAAAAACAAACGAATGCTACTGTAAATATGAAAAGCAAAGAAAAACGCTTGTAAATCGCATGTAATTATTGTAAGCTATTTGTTTTGTTCTATGAAGCAATTTGAATATTGTCTTTTTTGTCATCATCTGTTTTAAAGACATCGGATAATGGTGGAGGAGTACTCCTAGAAAAAGAAATTCAAATAAATGAATAAATAAATAAATAATTGAAGTTTTTATTAATTTAATGTCTAAATTTGTTTGACGAATTAAAAAAAGAGTCTATTAAGTATGCAGGAAATTACTTTGGTCTAAACAAGATTTGATTTCATGTGTCATTTTGAGATTTTTTTTTCTTCGGAAGTAATTTTTAGATAAATTACTATTATCGAATTGTGATTTTGCACTCATTGACTCTAAAAATTCATTACATGAATTTAATTTCGACTATGTTTCCATAATACTAACTGACATAAACAATCCAAATAATGATTTAGATAGATAAATTTGTGTTCAACAAATATTTGCCGAGAATAAAATTCTCATTATATTCATAAAATCTAGGATTTGTAGAAAAGCATCAAATCTAGTTTTTTAGTACTAAGTATTTCAAAACCAAAAATTTCGACTAAATTTTCACAGGTTGATAGAGCTATTACAAAAATGAGATGTGTCCGAAATTTCTATGATATATTTTTTTGACTGAATTTCATCAGTTTTGAGAAAAGCATAAAAGTCGTTTTTTTGACCATTTCCTATGCGAAAAAGAGGCAAAAATAGGGATGTATGCCGACGGGCTCAATCGCCACCGTTGCTCATAATTGTCACTGAAGGTTTTAGCAGTCACAGAAGTCTGTGACTTTTGTAGCTGCCGTGGTCAACAGAGAAAAAGCAGGAGTAAACCTGTTACGGCTGTCAATCAACGCATCGGCTTACACTTCCAGACAAAAATGACTTTCTACTTGTCTTAAAATTGATGTAATCCAGTCAAAAAAACGTTGTAAAGAGCTCAGAGATAGTTCATCCTAGAAAACATGGACTTAAAGCATACTACGGTTTTCAATTTCCTCATTTATTTCTTGAAAAACGACTTTTTATCTATACAAGTTACTATTTGAATTCTTCATATCAGTTACCACGATGAGAAAATAGTCGAAATTAAATCTGTATGATTAATTTTTGAAGCTACTTTAAATATGTTTCAATATCAATTGTAAGATTTCATCGATTTTTGAACTGAACTTAATCAGAAGAATTCAAAACTTTCTAACGAGAATTAATTATTCAATCTCTGTGCTTATATGTTTAGAAATACACTTCTTATTCAATTATTTTACGTTGAATCTCTCTCCAACATATAATGTTTAGTTCTTTAAATATGAAAAATCATTAATTTAAAGAAAAAAAAAATAAATACATATTAAAAAGATGTCTATCAGCATACAAAGCTAATCTCTTCTATTCGTGAATCTGTATAGATTATTGTATTAAAAGTTCTAAATGTCCATGAGAAAATTTGTTGTCACATTATCTTTTCTTGTTAATCTACCAAAAGTCGACACTAAAAGAAGACCTCGTGTGACATGTATACACAGTTTATCTTTACTATTATCGAGTTTTATATCACTAATCAAATAATGTCAATTTTCTTTAATTTCAAGACGTTATTGAATAATATAAAAAAAACATTCTTTTATTAAGAAGTCATTGAATAGAGCTGCATTATTTCTTAAAGAATAAAAATGTTCATATTAGGAGAAAGCTTCCTACTTATTCAATGGAATAAATATTTTTCATCCGGACGAAACACAACGTTAGAATTGCTATTTCTTAATTGTATGTAAACCTCTTCGGAGGATTCTAGATCTTCGATTATGTGCAAGAGTACCAAGTTTTAGAGAAGATCTTCTACTTTCGCTCATTTATTATCATAATTTTTAATCGAAAAAGTTTTTCAGATAATCAAAACAATTTGAATAATTTAGAAAGAGAATCTTTACAGTTTAAAAACATCAAGAATAATGTTGGTCGCAGTATTTCCAGCTGAAAACTGGGGATATTTTGATGTAAATATACTCATTAGGGTTTCAACTTCTATGACGTCCGACACATTTTCCCTCTAACGGAAGACTTCTATTGTACGAATGGATTTAAAACGAAAATTCGTAAGTTTTCTTTTGAACAAATCAAATATAAGAAGCTCTCAATGTTTGAAAACAGTTCCAACCTGGTTATCAATGAACAACCTATTAATGCTGACCTTTTCAAGGAAAAAAGAACATCATGATGAAATATAACAGATCACGCATTTATATTTAATTAAGAATTGTCATAAAATTTTTAGTACGATCTCTTACGTAATCATAATCAAGACGATTTATAAAAACAACTATCAATGAGGTTTGTAGAAAATTCATACTAGAAAACCACAAAGATAAAATACCTAACATTTGCTATTATATTCAGTAGTTTTTCTTATATTTTTTCAATGAACTTGTCTTATGAGAGTGGGTTCTTAAGTATGAGTTTCCGTTTTCAATCAACTCTCTGCCAGTTGATAGAACTAAATGGGTTGATCAAGATGACATAATGTGTTCCTCCCCATTGAGTGCATTAGCAGAACTAGGTCAATGTCAACTTCAAAAAAATGACTAATCTTTCATTTATCACATGTTAATTTAGATTTCAGCATTCAAACCATAGATAATAGATACGTCTTTAATTAACTGTACACATCTACATAAACAACATAAATATAAAGCTTAATTTGATTGATACTTAGAATAGTTCAGTACCATTAATATTGCCAATATACAAAATTCAACTGTTATTTTTTTGTGAAACTCAACCTAAAAGGAATATTCAAGTAAATACAGTAGAAATTTGCATTCTCTTCATAGTTTTCATTTTTAGCATGGCAAGCGGACAAAAAAAAAGTTTTTCTTGGGAAAAGTTCTTCGGCAAAAAATACTTGCCAGAAATCTTAGCTCTCATTCGTTCGAGAAAATTTCTTTTTCAAAATTGTCTTATGTTATATATTATTCGATACAGTCTAATGCACTGATTCCAAATATACTATTTTTGTCGATTAAATATTTTTCCAAAGTCAGAAAAACTCAAAAACCTAGATCTTTTTGTGAAAACCTACTGTCCAATTCAGAAATGTTTGTGCTGACATGAATTAGAGAAAGTAGATAGAAAAAATTCTTTTATCATTACATAGAATATATTTCGAAGTATATTTCTCTGTATTTAAATCTTTAAGAAGCGCGATTTTATTTTGATCAAACATTTGACTAGATATATACTGTGCCTCCTCTCTTCGCAAACCATCACAAACGTTGTTGATAAACGATCAAAGACTGTGTATCAATAACATCTGGTTGTACTATATGAACTACTGTCTTATTGTATTTCTTGAGAATAAAATAAAAGAGTAGTGAAAAAATATGTAACCCAAAACAGGTTGAATAAAACAATTTCCCTATAATTAATAACAGCAGTCACATCGTGTTTCATGTTTTAATTATACAGGAAGTGTGCTAACAGCTTTTCAAGCGTAATCAAGATTCTCTGGGAAAATTATTTTAGAGACATAATAATGAAAGCATTGTCACGTGTCTAGCTTTCCATGATTTGCATCAACATACAATTGAAATTAGATGAATTGTTAGACAATACATCGACAATATTATTTATATTGAAATATTCAAAGTATAGGTGTAATTAGGAATTTTTATTTATGTTGATCGTGTAGATGTGTTCAATTAGTTAAGATTTATTCAGTATTTAAATTTTCAACATCGAGAATTAAACTAACATAAAAATTGAAATTTTCGAAACAACAGCTTATAATCATTTTTCTGAAGTTGAGATCAACCTAGCTTCTCAAAAACATTCAATGAGGAGGAACGCTTCATGCGATCGTGATCAACTGGTTTCCGAGAAGAAAACAACAAAGACTATGTGTTTGAAATTTCTTTATGTCTTGAAGTTTGCTGTTTCTCGTTCACCAAGTCTTTTTGAAAGAACGAATTAGTGTCTCTAAAAAATTAATTTTATCTATTCCGAGTCATGTAGTTAACCTTTCTTACATGTGTACCGGAATGAAGTTGTCAGAAACTTATAACTAGGAGAAAATCAGAACGTTCGATAACCGTGCTTGTGTGACAAGAACTAGAAACTCTCACATGTCTAGCATTGAATCAATAAAATATTGTCAATATTCATTAATTGCGATTATTAATCAAGTAATTATTTTTCCCATCAATCAAGTTCGGTTACTCTTAATTTAGTAAACTAAGTAAAAAGCATATATCTATATTGAAAACATATGTAATTAATATGAAATGAAAATTTCCGTATCACTTACAATTCAGCAACATCAATTGGTTCCCAATCATTTTCATTTCGATCTGTATTTTTTCGATAACATAAATATAGAAGTATAGGAGAATATGATTTAGCTACAGCACTTGTTAATCCACAATCAACAAGTGTCTGATTATCATCATCCATTGCTTGTTTAGTTGAATCAACTATTAAACGTATATTATTTGGAGGTACTTTTGTAATACCTTCAATCATTTTTTTTAATTCCAGAACTGTTGAAGTTTCTTTAGTATCAATAAAAAGTGTTAATTTTTGTCGACGAATCATCATAAATACATCCATTGTAAAAGAAGGTATATGAATATCGAATAAAATAAAAATAAATTATTTCTCTTTTTCTTTTTTTAGTAAAAGAAAAACTCTTGAGTAAATAACCATGCTCGAGTAGATCAAACCAATCAGATTAAACTATCATTCCTCTTTTAAATGTCAAAAAAAATCAAGCTGAAACTGTATACCAGATGTCACTATTAATTAATTTTTTTTAGCATCTATTTCAGTTTTTTTCGATAAGAAATATTATCAATTTATCAATAAATCACATCTCTTTTTTGTTCATATCACTGATGAAATGGAAATAAAGATACTTGCAATAGTATAAAATGGATAAACAATCAATATCTGTATTCATTTGAAAGTAATAACGAATAAAAAACATAATTAATTCAGGTAAAAGGTAAGATACTGATTCATTTTCTGTGTTGTCTATTTTAGTGTTTGTATAATTACGAAGTCGATATTTAGAAAAATGCCTAAATATAATTTTATAATTTCGCGTGCGGTTGATATTGTTGCTCGGAAATTAGCTGGTATGAATCCCGAAGTAGTAGCTCGTTTCACGAATATTTTAAGTGAAGAAGCTCAAAGGATTTATGAAGACCTTAAATATAGTGGTCAAAATGTTAATGTGGATATTTTAGCTGCAAGACTAGAGGGACTTCTAAAACGAATGAAATATGAACTTCGTAATAAGGTTTGATATCTATATTCACAATTATAAACTTATACAATATTTTTCTTCTTTTTTTTTTTGTCTACAAAGGGCCCTGATCCATCACCATATGAATTTCCTATTTTCAATGTATCAAATAATCCGCATGCAGCTTATCCTAAGCCGATCAATCATCTGTATAATAAACATTATCAAGAAGCCTATTCAAATTCTATTAAACCAAGTCAACAAACATTTTCCACGTCGCAAAAAAACTTTGGATCAATACAAACAACAAATCTAAATACACCATTATATCTAACTTATCAACAACAACCAGTTATTGATTTGCATTCTTTAAATTCATCTACAAAATATTATCAACAACCAATAACATCAATTGATAAATCATTAACTACATATCGTTCATCTACAAGTGATGATATACGTTCACGTTCAGTGTCGCGTTCAACTAGTGATAGTGAATTAAATTATTCAGTATATTCGAATTCTCAAACTCGTAAAAATTCACCAGAAAGAAATCATAGATTTAATACTAATAAGAAAAAAATAATAACAACCAAACGAATATATTCTTCACCAAATACTGTTATAGGTTCTGAAACAATCGAAGATTTATTTCAAGTTATAAACCGTCAAGAATCTGAACCATCACAATCAACATCAACGACTGAACGTGTTATTATTATCGATCGGCATAATCCAAAGTCATCAAAGAATAAACAATCGAAAAAAAAAGAAAAATCATTAGATACTTCAACACCAAAAATAACTACTACAATTTCAACTAGACCTTCAACAAATTATATAATACAACAACCGACTTATTACTCTGCACAACAACCGGTTACGTATATGTCAATGCCAAATAATATTTATTCAAGTGCAGCACCCTATGTAACTAATATGACTGCATATTATCCATTTGTATACTTTCGATAGTGATTAAATGAACAATTGAAATAATTCATTTTATCTTTTCGTAGATTTTTTAATATTAAAAAAGAAATCTCTTTATATTTGAATCGTTGTTTCCTACCAGTAGCATGCATGTCTGTGAATTTTCTATAAAGGATTACTTATTCAAATAAATTTTAGATTAAAAAAGCAAAATATTATGTCTATAGGGAGAGTTGTGATTATGAAATTTAGAAAGGAATAATGTATTGAATAAAGAAAAAAATATACATTTCTCTAGTCTGTGGGAATGTTTACAGTAATCGCCAAAAACGCCGCTATCAGATACAAAAATACCTAAATTTAAATCCAGTTGCCTGATATTTTTATTACAAACGCAGCACAAAAAATAAGGGTCACAAACACCAACCGCAGGTCGATTTGCCTTAATGCATCGGATATAGAATTAAAAATACGTTTTTTTCCTGTGACATTAAAAAATGCTTTTTTAACACTTCTCTGAATCACCATTATTTTGAAATGTTAATATCCAGCTTATTACTGACATCCGTTATCTAGAATGCGACCCGAATTACTATAATTATGACACTTTCAGGGACTGTTGGATTAGAGCAGAGAATTTGTTGGAAAATATTTCAAGACAAACAATTGAAAATAGTCTGAATTCACAGATTACCTTTGGACGAATTCTATCAATTTTCATGTTAAAAATACCTAAATATAACTTCATCGATTAAGCAATCTAAAATCGTTTGATATGAAGTTTGCATCGGTGACACAGACAACATTGAGATCTCTAATCAGTTGTCAAATGTTGTGTAGTTTGTTGCTAGAGATGTGTAGGATAAACTTTTTCCCGTACCCTACTATACCTTAATTAAAAAAAAACTTTCTAATTTCTAGTCTACTAAGAAATCTATGTTGACCTTCTAGCTCGTTCGTATGATGACTGATTAAACTGTGATTGCTAGTTGCAATCAAGATTCATCGCGCTCTATTTGTCGCCAAAATATAAGATTAAAGAATTGTCTTATAGATTACCTGTTAGCAGGACTTTTGACGGCTATTTTAAATCATAAAGAAAAACACTATCAAACAATTGTACGTTCTCTGAACATATTTTTGATGTAGACTAATCGAATGAACACATAATTAAGTTGTCAGCAAGATTATTAGGAAATTTCATTTCTGTTTTACATACAACAGTACAGAACTGTTGCTAAAATCTTAAAAGACAGCTAATTAATCATCCATGAACGATTGTTTAATTCGCATAAATTTTCGATCATTCCGTGCACACAAAAAAAACCTAAAATAGAATATTTCAATGTTCTTGTTTTAACAAAGGCAAAACGAAGTGCTTCATAATGCATTGTATATGTTCTCTTTTCGCAATATATCTCTCGAAATACATTTACAAAAATAGTAAACCTTGTAAAAAACATAATACGTATTCCTTTTAATGGTATCTCGGCGAATTTTCGATTATGTCTCACGATTATAATGAGATTTGAATAAATAGCCTAAGGTAGCAAATAAAAATTTGATTCCAGCTAATATTCATTCTTCTTTAACAAATTTTTTTTTTGTTAATTTCATTAATAAAATAAATGATATTTGATATTAAAAACTATATAATTAAATATTTACTTAGTTAGAAAAAAAAATCATTTTGAAAATTATTCATTTGATTTTTTCGATTAGATGTCGTTAATCTGCAATAATATATTTAAATAGCTATTTTTCTTTTGGTTCAAGCTTTCGACCATACTCGAGTAAACATGCATCCAAAATGTATATTATGGAAAAAATTTCTTCTAGTATCTGTATAAATTATTTTTTTTTGTTCTACATGCACAATGAGCAGTGGCGATGCTCAAGGTAAATATTTTGTTTTTGTATTGTTTTAATTATACTTCGATGTTATTTAAGGCGAAATCGTCAAATTACAACAACATCTGGTTCTTCTACGTGAAGAATATGTTAAACTTCAACAACGATATAAAGCATTAGAAAAAAATTATAATATTCTTAATGTAACAACTAAAATTGATCAAGATTCATTTGTATGTCGTTTACTTAAAACAATAGCTGACTTATTTAATCGTGAACTTTACAGGCAAATATTAAATAAAAGAAAACAACAAATCATTAAGTTGATAGTCTTATTTTTTTTTATAGTGATATTTCAATTAAACTTGATGGAGAAACATTATATGGACATCGATTTATTTTAGCAGCACGTAGTCTTAAATGGGATTCACAAGAATTAGATGACATAACAGAACTTGATCTATCAGGTAGAGATTTTGTTTTTAAATAGAAAGAAAATAAATACAAATGTTTTTTTTTAGACATTCCATTTGATGTTGGATTTCAATTAATAAAATGGGTTTATACAGATGAAATAGTTGAAAAACAAAATGAAGATTTTTTATTAACTTTAATGAAAATAGCAAAACGATTTGAATTAAAAGAATTAATTGATCAGTTTGTATACATTTTAAAATAGGGCAATTTAATTTAATTCAACTCATGTATTGACTTAAAAGAAGCTTTTCAAAGATCTATGAATTTAATTTAAAAATCAATTTTTTTTTCTTTGGAATTTTTCATCAGATTTCTTGTTTAGAAGTGTCTCAATCATACTCATAATGAATGTACTGAGCTCAGGATTGCTTCCTATGAAAAGATCTCGGTGAAACTAAGTCAAAGCTGAAAAGGATTCGAGCCAATGATTTACTGATAAAGACTCAAAGCTGCTTTAATGAAACTGCTCCTAAGAGTAAAGAATTTCCGAAAAATTGTAAACAAAAAATTTTGCCTGTAGGCAAAATTGATAGTCCTGAAAGCTTCAACAAAACGAACATGTCATTCTTAAAATATTCAACGTTCAATTACTACTAGTTATGATATGAGATCAAACAGCTTCCAATAATTGGATATTTTCCCTGGTGAGATAATTCTCAGCAGGGTATTCAAGAAAGTATCCTGCTGAGACAACTGGTCTATTGCACGGATACCTTGAGCTCAATACATTCATTAGGACTTTTATGTTTGCATAATATTATACCTAATCGCCTAGAGACCTTGCATGATGGACATATCTAATTTATCCATCTATATTCTTAATGTACCGGTGTATAATTCTATCAATTTCGGTAATGAGTAGAAGTATAAGCCGATCGACTGAACCGTCTCCTCCGCAATACAAAAATGCTTAGGGCGATCTAAAAGTAGTGTCGCCATCATCTTATTTTCGTATAGAAAGCTTTAAAAAACCTTCTTTTTGATACAGTTTGATAGAGGAAAGTTTGCTCGATTTTTCTATACTATTTGATCATACTTCAACGAGTGTCATAATAATAAACTTTCGATAAGATTTGTTACGTTATCGTATGTGCTGGTAGCACGAGTGTCTATTTGATAGTTTTTGAATAACTTTTGATAGTAACAAGATAGAGAGCCACGGTTTTCATCGTTCAAAAGAGAAGATAAAGATGCATCGAATCATATATTACATGTTTTCCTAGTGTATGGTTTGATATTTTTTAATTAGTTTTCAAAGTGTGCGAAAAATGATTTCTTATCAAATAGAAAACAGCAAAAAACACGTTTTTATAGAAATTGGCAGAAAAATCACTTAAAACTTCGATTTCAATACACACCTGATAATTGAAAATTTATCGTAAACACCTCACGAGTGAATTTGTTTTTAAAGAGGTTGATTATCAAAAGGAAACCTATAATACATGATTCGACGCATCTTCATCTCTTCTGTCGAACGATGAAAATCGCAGTTCTGAATATTGTTTCTATAAAAACTTATTCAAAAAATAGGCACTAGTAATACCAGTACATACGGTAGCGAAACAAATCTTATCGAAAGTTTATTATTATAATATTAGTTGAAGTATGATCAAATAGCATAGAAAAATAGAGCCTTCTTTTCTCTATCAGATTATATAGAAAGAAAGTTTCTTAAAGTTTTCTATACGGAAATTAGATGATAGCGACACTAGTTTTGGATTGCCGTAAGTAGATATTTGATTTTGAAAAATGTCCAATGTCCCAAATAGATTTTTAAACATATTACCCTTTGGTTTCTTATCAATGAGTTCTCTGTCATCGTTTTCTCGAAATGAAAAAAAAAAAATTAATTTCAGTCACTGCTGATAAATGCAGCGGTTTACACCATTACTAATGAGTAACGTATTCATTTTTTTACTTGTTGGTTTGTGTCACATCTGTATCACTCAATATTCAATTCATGAGTTGAGTTGAATTGTGCAGCTCTGCTACATTGAAATTTTTGACATAAAAATATTCATTTTGTTTTGTATATAGATGTGAAGTTGCATTAATATCAGCTGTCAATGTTCGTAATTGTTTAAAATTTTATAAAATAGCTGAAGAAATCAATGCATCTGTTTTACAAACACATTGTAGTCAATTAATTAGTACACATTGGGTAGAAGATTTGAATTAATATTTTATTTAATTTTTGTAAAATTTAACTTTAGACTGATTTCATAAGTGAAGATTTTCAATATCTGTCTGCACCAATGACTTATAAATTATTTAAAGAAAAAACAAAATATTCACTTCATCAAGCTATACGAATGAAACGTGAAGATGTTCTTTTTCTTTATTTAATTGATAACGATGAGGATGTAAGTAAAAAAGAAAAATGAATATTTTTTGTTTTTTTTGTTTTTTGAAATTCTTTTCTGTCTTTAGTTAGATGAACGTGTTAATGAACTCGATGATCAAAATGAATCAGCACTTGAATTAGCATTAAAAACAAAACAAGATAGTATGGCAGAAAATCTTGTTCGTCATAAAGCAGATATTAATCATATTGATGATAAAAATCAAACGTTACTTCATTTATCTATTAAACAAGGTTAGATTTTATCAATTATTTTTATTTAATTTCTATCAAGAAATATTTTCTAGGTGATGAACATTCCGCTACTTTTCTTATTAAACATTCATGTTTGCTTGACCATCAAACAAATATTTTACATGAAACCCCATTACATTTACTTAGTAGTCTTAATCCAACTGAAATTTCATCAGATATTATGTCTGGTATGTGTCGTGTTGCACAATTAATACTTGAATATGGAGCTGATACAAACATAAAAGATGCACAAGGAAATACATGTCTTCATCGAGCTATACTAGCGAATAATATGAATGTTTTTCAAGAATTATTAAAACCACCAAATATATCATTAGACGAAAGAAATATTGATGATCATGTACCACTTTGGCTTGCTCTTCAGCAAGCTGAACAAAAGCGTAACTTAATAGGTAAATTATCATTTTAATCACAATGTTCAATTATTCTAAATTTTTTTATTGATCAGTATTCACGAAGGAAGAAAAAATATCCAATCCTTGTAACTACCTTGTGGTATGGGGTGCTACTCAGTGACAGATTCATTAACTCGATCTCTTCGCAACAACTAATGCTAGTTGTAGCTCTCGACAGAAGATCGACCTGACGCAGAGTTCTTGTGCTCAGTCGTCTAAGTTTCTCTTACACACTGACTAATTAGATACTAGCTACGAGAGCAGGTGCCTGTCACAACTTAGTCAGCATGCTATCGGACGAGTGATTCGGGATGCATACAGAACAATGTGTCCACTCAGTTATGACGGCTTGGTACTTACAAGGGAAATATTTTGGCTGATAAATCGTTTTCGAGTCGAGACTATATTAATTATGTAGATCTAAACGAGTTAGGAATACCCTGAAAATAGTTCATGTCTTTATCTTATTGTTGCGAACTGCAGTATTTTTAAAATGAATGCCGTAGTAACAGAAAAGCTAATTTTCGAATTTCGACTTGAAACTTTGCATAGAGAGAGGCTTTAATAAGAATAGTTTTTTTGAATTGGTCCTTGTTCCTGTCCCAACATACAACTATGATAATAGAGTATTTTTTATAACGCTCATATACACCAGAAGCTTTAGTGTTCGTATTTCAGGATAGAAGCAAATTAAAAGATTTGGCATTTTTTAAGGTATTCAAAACTTATTTAAGTTTTTCATAGTACATATAGCCGTGACTCAAGCAAGTTATTAGTTAGAGGACTTTCCTTGTTAGTTAAAATTATCTACTAACAAATTTTAAATTCAATCGTGTGAATAGATTTGACAAAGTTTCAGATACGACTTGAGCAGGTTGATATTATAGAGATGCTGGAGGCTGGAGACAAAAAAGTCGGTGCTTCCACTAAAGTGCTACTATTATTATTTATTATATGAAGCTGATATTATCGGTGGATGTATGCGACAATAAATTGGGTTTACAAGTACCAATCGATCCTCATTCAGCTCACATATGCTGAAGTTATGATTCATATCTCATCTTCCTCTTGTCTAATGCATAAAAACAGTTTCACACATCTACAGTATCGTCATCAAAGTCTGTGTCACATATGTTTGCGCTTGAATAACAGTTCTTTATAAGAGAATATTATCTAAGTCATTTTAAAGTGATTTTTAACAAAATTTATACGAGAAACAGTTGCGACTTTGGGTTTTTGACTGAGAATTTGAACAGAAATATATATGTCAACATAGTTGATATCAGGCGATCATAACTCTAGTACGCGTGAACCAATGGATAGTGAAATAATGCTTATGGTGAGAGCTTATTGTTGAATCCATGAAGCAAAAATATCAGCTCAGTATGATAAAGAAGAGTAATAGTTCAGAAGGGGTGGTAGCTATTTTTGTCGAGAACTGTCTTGCACGTTTTACTTTTAAGCAGATCATACTCTATAATGATATCGGTTTCTTTTTATGCGTAGAAGTTTATCCTGAAAGTATAATTAAAGTTCCTTTTAATTGATTTGATACTAAAGTAGTTCTATAATTTATTAAAAAAATCTTAATTTATTATTCTTTATTTATATCTAAAATTAAAAAAAGAACGTTTTTATTTAGATTTTGATTTTAATAATGAAACATTTGCTAGTTTACTTGTTGAACGTGGTGCAAGTATTGATGCTATTGATCCATTATTAAATGATTCACTTTTACATAAATGTGCACGTCATCATTATCAATCAGCTGGTATTTATTTAATAGAAAAAGGTGCTAATATTAATCATATGAATAAACAAGGTGAAACTGCATTACATTTAACATCACAATTTGGATTAGAACAATTAACAAATGCTTTATTAGAAAATGATGCTAATCCAAATATTCAAACATATATAACATCATCATTACCTGATGAAGTAAATATAAATGTTGGCCTTCAAACAGCTATTCATCGTGCTGTTTATGCATCACAAGATCGTATACTTTATATATATATAAATATGTATGAGAAAATTTCGGATGAAAATTTAAAACCAAATTTTAATTTACAAGATGAACATGGTCAAAGTGTTTTTTCTTTAACACTTTGGATGAATATGTTAACAATAGCTAAACAATTATTACAAAAAGGTTATGCACAAATAGATATTGTTGATACAGAACAGACACCTTTATTAGCACAAGCTATTATTAAACAAAATGTACAAGCAGCTCTGTTTTTACTTGAACAAAATGTTGATGTTAATCAAAAAATGCATGATTTATGTCCAATACAACTTGCTGTTAAATATCATTTACCATCGGTTGTTGAAGCACTTTGTCGAAATGGTGTTAATATGAATGTTGTCGATGAAAATAGAAATAGTGTTCTGTGGAATGCATTAGATTCTGGTCAAGAAGATATCGCAACAATACTTGTTAAATTTGGTTGTGATAGTACACAGTACGATAGTTTTTATTTCATTTTCTTTTTATTCAATCGATAATTATATCATTGGTTAAAAATTTCGTATTCATACTAAAATTCTTATTAAACTAAGTATTTTTCGATTAATAAATGTCATTGCAGAGACTGATAATTAAACATTCATGATAATGTATATCAGTGTGTAGACATGAGTGTTGTCAGTTGTTTAAAGTCGTGGTTCCGTTTTTGCTTGTGCCGAAACCAATTTTACACATATTTATTCGTACGACAGATTCATATGAGTTTGACTCGTAGAACATTGTATTTCAATGAATTAGTTGTTTGAATAGTTTTGTTGAAATGAAAAAGAGCAGATTTTGGTTAGAAAACACTTACGAAAATATCAGTTCCTATTTGAAAAACTGCAAAATTAATAAAACATATGTTGATTAATGAATAATCAAAACAGTTCTTTCGTACGAGATAAAATCAAACATTAATATTTGTCTTTTGTTTATAGATGGTCACATGGACCTGATAATTGTCGACAAACACTATTACATCGAGCGATTGATGAAAACAATGAAAGTGTTGCTTGTTTTCTTATAAGAAGGTATATATAGATATTGATCAATTTTCTAAAAAAAAAACTACATATTTCATTTGTTTCAGTGGTTGTGATATTAATTCTCCTCGTCAATCTGGTTTAAACGGTGAAACACCTGATATATGTAAAACTCTCGAAAGTCCTTTACATCTTGGTAACTTGGAAGAGATTCTTTTTTCTTATTTCATTCTTTAATTTCATGTAGCTTGTCAATGGGGTCTTGAACGAATTGTTTCAGCATTAATTGAACATCATGCTGATATCAATAAAAAAGTATTATTATGAAATTTGTATATTTCAATTAATTATATTTATTTAAGGATGCTGAAGGAAATACACCTCTTCATGTTGCAATTATTAATCAACATATAACAATAATAAATTTATTAATTCTTGCACCAAGTTTAGATCTTTCAATTCGTAATAAACAAAATCAAACACCATTTGCTTGTTCAATAGTATCAAAAAATAATGAAGCAGCTAATCTTATTTTAAAACGAGAACCAAAAGCAGCTGATCAAGTAAATGAACAAAATATCTTTCGACTCTTTTGCGATAAATAAATCGTTCTTTTTTGTTTAGCTCGATAATAAAGGTCGAAATTTTCTTCATATAGCTGTACAAAATGGGGATATTGAAAGTGTTCTATTTTTATTAACTGTTAATGTTAATGTCAATAACCGAGTAGACGATGCTAATCAATTAACTCCACTTCATATATGTGTACAAACAGGCAATGAAATTATTTTAAGAAATTTAGTAAGAATGATTTTTTTCGATCGGAGACTTGTCAAAGATTCAGCATATATTTTAGTTACTTGCTGGAGCTCAAATTAATGATGTAACAGCAAATCGTCGATCTGCTTTACATCTTGCTTCAGAGAATAATCGTGGCTTTATCTGTAGTATTCTTCTTGAAAATCATATCCAAACAAATTTACTTGATTCTAACCACAATACTGGTATGTATATGATCTATCCTCATTTTTTAAATAGATGGGCGAGTTACTACGAAGTGTTTTGTATAAATGAAAAGATGATAGAACTCAACACTTCTTCAATAAGTTCTAAGACGATGTGATCTATTCGAAAATCGAAAGAAAGATATCTTGCAATTTAAAATACTCAGGATAATCGTCCCAATCGTCGGAAACAGCTATACAACGGCGTATGACTACTTTAACTTGTACTGTAATCCATTAGCTCGATTTCTGAGCTGAGAGAAAACGGTGATGTTAAGACGCCGTTTTATATCGTTTACAACCGTTCTCTTTCATTTGAGTAGTCTCTAGTGTAAAGTTTATCTTACTGAGCTACCTGTTTAACTCATTCAGAGATGGAATTAACCATTTTATATAATTTTTTAGACNAGTACACACAATTAAATGTACTATAAATACTGATAGGAAATTTTGGATATTCCTCTATTTTAAAATTAGCAGGGCAGGGCAGGGCAGGTTACAGGTTACATTAGAAAGTTTTAGGGCAGGGTCCGCAAAAATATTCACAGGGCAGGGCAGGATCAGGTTACAAAAAATTTACAGGGCAGGTTACAGGTTATAAAAATCCTGCACCCTGCAGCCCTCTACTTTCATTTGAGTAGTCTCTAGTGTAAAGTTTATCTTACTGAGCTACCTGTTTAACTCATTCAGAGATGGAATTAACCATTTTATATAATTTTTTAGACGGTCATGTAGGAATTTATTGTACAATCTTTCCATGATCATTTGAAATCGTATAAAATCTTGTTTGATTTTCATATGCCAACTTTATAGCTACCATTTCTGATAATATCGTACTGTGCGATTCTTGTATGATCTTATACGATTTTAAAAAAATCATTTATGACTTTCCACAATGTTGTTTAGTTTTTGTAATTGTGAAAGCCTAAAATCTCCACGATTGAAATAAGAAGAAGCTCCAATCTATTTGAAATATAATAAAATGACTTCTATCTAGCATAAAAGTCTCGCCGTATATACCAATACTAGTTTCAGCATCGGGAAAATGGTAGCATAAATCGAAAGATTATATAACAAATTTTTCAAAACTATTCATTTTTTATTCGTTACACACGTGTAAAATATGTTCTATATTTATTTTTTTGACTTTATTTAGCACTTCATTTGGCTGTACAACATGGTCATTTAGATGTTGTACGTCGTTTACTATCTGAATCCGACATTGACGTATTTACACTTAATAATAAGTAAGATAAAAATTTTGTTGTTTTTCTTCTTCTGCATTTATAAGTTTTATTTTCTAGAGGAATGAATTGTCTTCATGTTTTGGCATCTTATAGTAGAGAAAATGCACATTTAATATTTGGTACTTTAATGGAATTTTATCCAAATTTCCCACTTGATGTTCAAGATGCACAAGGAAATACAGGTTTGTTAGAAAAGAAGTTTTTATTTTTAATTCATAAGATTTATTTAGCACTTCTATTGGCTTATCAAAAAGGTCATGGTCAATTATGCCGTGCACTAGTAGCAGCTGGTGCTAATTTAAGTATTTGTAATTATGATTCATTTTCAATTTTTACTATGCCAGCTGCAAGTAAAGCTTTACTGGTTAATATAATTGGTAAGTAATAGAATTGTTACGGCTAAGTAGAACTCGTCACGTTAGCTTCAGGTCCAAAAATTTTAGACCCAACGGGTTCTAGCCGTCTGAGAAATGTGCTCAGGTCAATTATTCTGGCACCTGGATCCGTGAATTTCCGACAGGTTTTTACTGGAAAGACGCTCCGCTCGGAAAATAGTAGAAACTTAGGAGCAGAAATCTGGTGATCAGATTCGATGGCCGGATTCCTGCTTCAAAATATACAAGAAAATCGGAAAAAAGTGTCTTGTATGTTCGGGTGTCTATACAATTCCAATTAGACAGTGTCATTGAGAATATGAAAGTACGGTTCAATCGAGTCCGGGTCTGAAAATTTTGGATCCAACGAGTTCTATTGCTAATTCTACTCTAATTTAATAGATATTATTCCACGTGAACCTCCGTGGGGCGAAAGTGAAACATGTTTAGAATGTGGAACAAAATTTACCATCACAAATCGAAGACATCATTGGTTTGTATTTTGTTCTTTTTTTCAATGTTTTTTCTTAATAAAGTTGTCGTTTTAGTCGACATTGTGGTCGAGTTTTATGCAAACGGTGTTCTCTAAACGAGTTACCAATTATGAAATTTAATTTACAAAAACCAGTGAGAGTATGTCAATTATGCACGGATGTATTGACTCATGGTGTTATGGCTGCTCGATAAATTGGGGTGTGTACGAAAAAAGTGGATAAGATCTGATTTTGTATGCTTATGCAAACCTCATGAAATTCTTTTCTCAAGTTATAATTTTATCTGTAAAATTTAACTAGTCAAGCTAGGATAAAAGCAATTTCTTTTTTGCTTTGTTTATTTACAATGTTATGTTTAATTGAATTTCATGAATTGATATTCTGTTCTCTGAAAATGTTTTATTTATAACAAAGATCTTAATATATTTATTACAATTGTAAACTATTTTAGTATAATCAAACCATTTGTGATATGTCAAAGTTTTTTTCGAATACATCCTGATCGTCAATTATTCTGTAGTTTAACTTTTGTGACATTTCGAACAATAACAATGCGAGTATTCTAAAAAAAATGATTGTCATATTCAATGGATTTAAGAACACATTTATAAAAATATTGTCACTACTTGTTTTGTTTGAAGAAACCGTCATCATTCTTCTATACACTGCACTTATAGCCAATGCTCAAGCTCCTATATTAAATGTTGTTTTAATATTGAAAATCATTCCAGTGTCACATTTCTTAATAATACCCAGGCCAACGAGGGTGTGAGTGTGAGTGTGAATCTTCTATTCTCCCACGTTCATCTTACATTCACATCCAACTATTTGAACTTTTTGCTGAGAATAAAGCAGCCAATGTGTCGTGGCAGCCTGGAGAAGAAGTTAGTAATGGAAAAATAGGAGTTGAGTACAGTTTATTAAAATATCCTGATTTGCAATGAACAAGCGTGCACTACTTTTTTTTTCTCAAAAAGAATAGTTGTCAATGAATTAAAAATATGACAAATGAATATAGTGCTTTAATTACGAATAATTCGAAACTCTGTTAAGACTAAAAAAAATCACTTTATGACTGATCTTTACATGGAAAAAATGTAATCGAGTTCTGGCTTCGACATTTTGTTATCTGTAAATCTTTCAACTTTCTTAAGAGCCTTTAATCAAGATAAACTTGTTTTGTTCGTTTGTGCTTGTCACATTTGTTATACAACTATATATTTCCTTCTTAATATACAAGGACACACTGCTATGCTATTGTCATGAAATTTATCTCGAGAGTAACCTTTATTAAGCGATGTATTTTTGATTGTGATGTCACGAAATGTTTGTCTATACGTTGGCAGATTCTTTTTACTCAAAATACGAAACTACATGCTCATTTAGCTTGTTTGTGAAACACCTCATTTTTTTCAGAAATAAAACGTACTATAAATTCTGTGCTCTAACATGCAGCTAAGAAATTCGTTATTTTCAGTAATAGAACGCTTAAAAAACAGCGTTTAAATGCCTGACAAATGAGCGTATCAAACACATACAAACAAAACCAATTTGAACGATGTTATACATAGCGTTGATAGTAGAGTAAAAGCGCGTTATGTCATTAATGCATTCAAATAGTGTTTTTAGGTGGCATTTCAACTTGGGAAAACATGTTGAGAAAAAAAAAAGAAAAAATGTGTTTAAACGCAAAAATAGAGTTTTTTCTTCCAAAAACTTTGCGTTGAAATGCTGTTTTAT
Source organism: Rotaria sp. Silwood2 (assembly GCA_905329745.1). NCBI lineage: Eukaryota > Metazoa > Rotifera > Eurotatoria > Philodinida > Philodinidae > Rotaria > Rotaria sp. Silwood2. The sequence goes on along the minus strand of CAJNSZ010000018.1, from coordinate 310,968 downwards.
ACCAATACTTTTTCATGGGCCATAAAAAGATACTTTTGCATAGGAACGAGAAAGCAAGAAATATGAGTAGAAAAAACATAGGAGAGTATAAGAACGAACGAACAATATGACAGAAAAGAGGAGACAGCCGTTATCATTACATGAGTGCAGCTATACATTGATACATCATAAAGAAAGAAGTAGGAGTTATACAATCTTAAAGTTTTGCTGCTTGAAAGGTTGATATGATTATGAGCACAGTTGGTAACTCTTCATGCTTTAAACGAATGTAGTGAATCATTTTGTAATTTTTCATTTGATTGACAATACCACCATCTCAAAGATGGTGACATCAAGTGTAACTATTTTCAATAATGCGATGTTTTTTTATTTACTGCACATCGCTCGTCACTTGCTTAAAAGCTTGCGCCATAAAACGATGTAAAACACTATGTTGCCTGCCACTAGTGACAATCAAATACAAATTTACAGGCAAATCAATTCGTCCCGCAGAACAATATAGAAACAAAGCTGAGTAAATTAATGAAATTTTTATTCAGACAACATGGCTATCAATGTCAACTATGATAGCTTCATAAAGTGTCACAGATATTAGCATTGAATTCAAGCTTTTGGTTAATATTGATCCAATCATTTGTGTCTTGCGGAGAATAGAATATGTTGTAGAATGATAACAATTAGAAAATATTGCATCCACAATATTCTCTAAAATGTTATAAAGAAAAATCTGTTTTGAAGACAGATTCGTAAATATCATCTATACAAACTTTGCCTAAAACACCTGCTTTCCAGTATCATCTTCGACATCTACTTTCCCACTCATATCACCTCTTTCTTACTAATTGCGCCACAGTTACACGCAGAGACGATTCTGCGCCACAGTTGCGCGCAACTGCGGTGCACTGATTGTAATGTAACGATCTTTCGGTTGCTATGACGCAGATCAACGTAACTGTGTTTCATTACTCGCATCGTACGATTCACTGTATGCGATGCCAACCAATCAGAAGTGCCCCTCATTACTTGTGATTGGTCACACTGTAGCATTAAAACTTAGCCACAGAGGAACTGTATAAAAGGAAATCTTTGTGAGAGTACGATTCATTTTTCATTCTGCTATAACTGATAGAGTATACAGTCTAAATGTATTTTTGTTGCAATGAAAAAAGTGACTAGGGATTTTCGAGGGTAGTGAATTCGAATCTGAGGTCAGAGTTTCTTTTTATCATTTTTTTTATTATGAATTATTAACTAGTTTATTATGAGCTTTTAATTTTTTTTATTAAGCATTATTATTAATTTTTTCTTTATGAATTATAAATTCTGTCCTTGTGAAGTATTCGTTTTTTTATTATGAATTAGTAAAGTTTTGTTATGAATTATTAATAATTAATAATAAAAATATTAAGAATAAAAATCTGACCTCAGATTCGGACCTCACCTTTGATTAAGCTTTGATCAAATTTTAAAGGAAATATTAAAGATTGAGGATAACTATTAACAAAAGTGTTAATAAAATGAACAAATTATTTTGTGCCGTTTCATTTTTTTAGCAACTGCGTTGCAGTTCGATCGTAATCGAACACATGACCATTAGAACTCGAGAAGCTTTATCGATTCACCCATGGGTCATCGATTCTAATTCACAACCACGTACATAGTCACACAGAAATCTAATATCCAAATACCTAAACCCAATTCCTTGTGGATATACATTCTATTGTTTATGCCGATTGTCGCGTCGTGGGTCACTTGTAATGTATGATCTGCTATATAACATCACGTATCGTTGCATTTATGCACCCTCATCATCACGTATCCTGAGCGTCGCCCTGATTTACTCTCACTCAGAAAGTATATCAAACGAACAGATCAGCTTGAACACGTAAGAAAACAGATTTCTATCGAAGGTGTGAGTGCGATTGCGATTTTGCATGTGTGTTTGGATGTTAACTGGCTCAGAGTTAATGACTTGGGGTGTTTCTTCATCAACATATTCACATTCACACCCACACCTGTTTCTAACTAAATTATCAAACAAACCTACAACAAAAACTTGAGGATAAATCTGATCATCTTTGTGCTCAATAGAAAAAGAAGCCCGATGATTGAATTGAAAAGTATTGAATATCACTTATTTTTAACAGCTTTTCTAAAATGAATTACAAAACAATATTCATCACTTCTGCTTGATATTCCAATAGAGGCAAAGATTTGTTTTTCTATGGTTTTATTTTATCAAAAGTCAAGTATCAATAAAAACGAAGAAGATTTCAATTAAACGAAAGCGAAATTGATATAAATCTTTTATTGATGGATGATTAAAAATTTGTCTCTTGCTTTATGAGTTCAAATTAAATTGTCATACTTGGTTTCATTTTTAGTGTCTAAGAAAAGATCAAAAAATGGATTTAAGGAATTTCTTAAATTAAAAAAAAACAACAGCATAAAGATAATTCTGATTTCGATAGAGGCTGCTTCGGTTGTACACAATTTTCTACGCCTTTTACAGTCAGTGATTATCGTATTTGCGTATTTCAATATCGAGCAAAGGGTTAGTGTCTTAAAATGACCAAGAAAACGAAAATTTGGTGAAATATATTTTGCTATCATTTTTTTTCATACTTTCAGATAATAAGACAACTGATTACTGTAATCTTTTCATCATCAACAATAAACACAAAGTAACTCAGTGTTATGGGTGGTGTAGCATCTACAGCACCAAACTCTTTAAAACATGTTGAATGGATGTGGCAATCTAATCTGGATCCATGGTCAAAATCGGAACCAGCCGAATGGAGCCATTATTCAGATGTAGAAAATCTAATAATCGAAGAAGAATTCTCAAAAAAACAACCACGAGCCACCTTGGATAATTATTATATTGATTTCAATGACAATCTTCAAATATCCAAGATTGATGAGAATAAGAAGCGACCTATAAAACGATTTGTGCGTGAAAGGGAGGACCAACGTTTAAGAGAAGAACGTTTTATGGATCTTCCTGTTGCTTCAACACGTTCATTTGGTGGTGAGTATGGTTGGATATCACCATTTGTAATCGAAGTCAGAAGAGACTTGGGCCTTCAGCCAGAAGAATTACCTTCCAATAACAAAAGTATTATCCCGATGCTTGTCGAAAAAGCTGCTTGTGGTATAATTGAAGAAGGTAAGTGTATCGGAAAACAACATGAAGCCGAAAAATTGGCTAACATGCTTCGAGAAAAAAAGAACAAGAAGATGAAAGAAGTATGGAAGTGTTGTGTTTACCTTTACTCATTGGAAAGTTTCTTGTACAAAACCTTGAACGCGACCATGAGATTAGTAGGAGACAAGGAGCATGAGAAAATATGGCGAAGTAAAATTCGAACATTGGGTCCGTTCTGTTTACTACTCTGGGATGATCCTTACAATAAAAAAATGAAAACCGACACGACTCTTTACCGAGGAGCCGAATTGAAACCTGAGCAGATTGCTGCTTATGAAGAGATGGTTAAGAATCCCGACGAATATCGATCATTTCAAGCTTTTACATCGTGTAGCCGCAGTCGTGAAAAAGCAGAACAATTTGGTAATACTGTATTCATCATGGATGTATTGTTTGCTTTCATCGCTGATCTTCGTGGATTATCTGAATATCCCGATGAAGAAGAAGAACTTATTACACCAGGAGTTTGTTTCCGTGTTGAACGTGTTGAATTCAATCACAAGACGAACAAATATTTGATCTACTTGCAACTGAGACAAAATTTTTCTGGTAAGTGGGAACAAATCTTTTCTCATGATTTTTATAATATAAGCAGTATTTTTCCTAAATATTTCCATTCTTATTAGAATGCTGTATTGAAGTTAACATCAGCCGATGTAGTTGTAACTTCCTCATGTAAATGTTTCAAAGTTTTATCTACTAAGGAAATCAATAAATAATTAATCAACTAATTATTTTCATGTTATAATGTGTAAATTGAACTTATATTTCTCTTAAAATTTAATTAATCAGTTGATGATGATAAATAATATGCACGAATTATTACAAAAACAAGCAAAGTATAGAGCATTAAACTTCATTCATCTTTACTTGATATGATTGGGAGTTAGTTCGAAAATCGATCAACTTTCTCAAACCTTTCATGCGGATTGCCATTAAAACTTTCGATGACGATAAACATGAATAAATATCCTATAGAATAGTGAAAGATTGTGTTCTATGAATATACATATGAGGAACCCACGCAATAACTTTTATGGCAAAATATATATACTTTCGATACCGGTTATCATAAAGTTTGTAGCATTTATACCTAATTTAAACCCAAAACAGTTAATTAACATATGAAAATTGTTAACAAAACAGAGTCTAAATAACAATATTAGAATTCATAAATTGATTTTAATTGTTGCAAAATGAACACATTGAAGCGGAGAACCGATACTATTCACTTGTTGGAAACCTCAACTACGTATAATAAAGGATCATCCATCATCAATACTCCAGTTTTTACAAAAACTATATTCTTCGTCTGTAATATCTCCTGTTAGATATAGATTTTCTACGTGTGGAAAGTTAACTTTTGTTCACGCATTATTAAGTAGACGAGTCTATTGATAATCGTATTATATAGAGTTCGGAAAGATATATATGCCAAAGTTACAAGATCATCGGCTGGTGTAACATTAATACGACAGACACGTAATGAAATGATACAATTATGTCTACATTACTTCCATCTTTCAAAAAGTCGAACATTTGACTGAGTAAATTAGATGACCTGTAATATTGAACTTGCATCGTGTCAGAATTGCGCATAATGCAAAAATTGAGTAAATTTATTTTTCTCGCTCCTCTATATATCATTCGACAGAACATAAAAAGTTGATCAGAGGTGTATTATTTTGAAATCGATTGGTTCATTTTTAAGGGATGGAAACCAACGATGAGAAAGATATGAAAAACGAGTTTAAAGCAGCTAAAAAAACTGTCTTCGTCATAAACTGAATTTTTTTTTGTTACCTCCATTTAAGTATATTTTTTAAAAGAACTATTTCCTAGTTCACCACTAAAACATTAGCTAAAAATGTTAATTGAATAAGTTGGAATTGGATGTTTTGTCCGGCATGGCTCTGTCAAATAAGATCACCTAAACACATTTTTGTGATATCCATAGACAATCTTGTAAGCTTTTCTAATTTTTTATATTAAGAGATAGGACCAAGTATCGCATCTTATTAGAGTTCTTAAATATTGAGCTTCGAACGTACCCTAGAAGTTTTTCTATATTTTTTGTCTCATTGTTGAGAAAATTTGGTTGTTTCATTTTTTTTCTACTTGTACGCTAAAATCATGAAAAACTATGCACACATTTACTTGATATGTGCATATTTTTCCCGATTTTAGATATAAGTAGGGGAAAATCGAAAGAGCATGGTCTTCTCTGTCATTTAATATCAAAGAAATCATATGAATTTTCTTGATTTCTATCGTTTCCAAGTATTCAATGAAATTTTTGGAAACTCTTGTAGTCTTTTTGGCTAGAGCTGTGTTTTTCTATGGATTTTTTTTAACTTAAAGACGTTAACAGAAGAGATTTCATGAAAATTTTCATAATTTCTTACTAATTACAAAGATTTTCTTCATAATCGGTTTGAAACTTGCTCTCATGTTATAGTGTTCTCTAAAAGTGCATGTCAAAACCCATTCTCACATTGCCCTAATTATTGTTATCTCCATAACCTTGATTGCTCTGCCAAATATTTGCTATAAGTTCGTGATAGTTAAACAATACTATTTTTTCTGAAACTAACTGGGCAATTCATTGTCGAAGACTATTAATTAGGAAAATACCTTGTAGATCGCTTTCTTATAGGTTAGCAACTTCGGAAATTACATAGAAAATTCGATATGGTATATGACTCATTACCAAAGCCTCCTGGAAATTTAATTCCTATGTCCTATTAAATTTCAGAAATTCCTTGCAAGTTTCCGGATTGTCATTCTGAATAGTTGTTTGTACTTCGTGACAAAATGAGGAATTAGAGTAATTTTTAAATATCTTTTTTTGCATAGTAGCAGTTTTTGAGATTTTAAGATTTTTGAAAATAATTAATTTTTTTCAAAAATCTGAATAACGCTTTCTTGAAATGAATAATGTAGTTCTATCCCTGATAATACAAAGAATAGAATGGCACTTTCACATGTTTTTTCTGAGTACTAAGATTTCTCACATCTAATATTTCTACAAAAGAAAGAGTTTCACCGGTCAAACAATCCATAAAAATCCGTAACGGATTTCGACAAAAATCGACTTTTTTTTGCACAAACCGCGCTTCATCAACAATGAGGAGCACTAAACTTGATCAATCAAGTATAATTTCAGATATTCCAAACAAAACAAACTCAACTTTCAATTTTAGCTTACGCCCAAGCTGATATCAAAAACACTAAAGATAATCCAAAAATGAACGATGCATATGATAATCGTCTTTGTTTTGATCGTCCTCATCTTCTTGATGATGATTTTCATCTTCGTTATGATCGTGATGGCAACCGTCAAATGAAGTAATGAAAAACGCGATGTCGTCACTATACAACTATGTAACAAAGCCATTGACACTGATTAAAATGCTAGAATCTATTCTGAAACCTTTTTCGTGAAACCGTTGCAGACGTTCAGTTTTTACGTACGCAAAATGCAGCAGTTAAGTCGTCTTGTTCCATGAAGCTTCATTATATTTAAACTGTTCTATCAACCGTCCGGTTTCATTACTCGGTCGTTCTACATTTTCTATAAACGAGTTTGCTTTGTTAAACTTACAATGAGGTAGTAAAACCAAGTAAAACGCAGACGTTCCTATACCCCTAGGTACATGTTATGAGTGATTTTCACGCCTTAACCAGTCGAAAACATACGATTTGAAAACAGTAATTTGAAGTAATGAGAAACGCGATGTCGTCACTATACAACTATGTAACAAAGCTATTGACACTGATTAAAATGCTAGAATCTATTCTGAAACCTTTTTCGTGAAATTAAATAAAGAAGGTACTGATGAAAGGAAGAAAAATTGCAACCTGCAATAAACTAACTCTTGAGTTTTCACTTCTGAAAAAGAAAACGAGTAATGCTTCCCGTTATGAAATTTCACGTACTCCACTCATATCATCATAGACAAATAAAATCAGGGTTCTGAACTAGACTCAAACAAATTCACATGAATGCAGCTTCTAAAAACTCTCGTTCAACGATAAACTGGAATTGATTCGCGCTTGAAATTAAAAATGAATCAATGCGCGCTCTAAGTTAAACTGAAATAAAACTTGTTGAGCATTTCAAAAACAATGAACTTCATTCAACATTGAAGAAAACTTCCATGTCACTCGAACCGGTAAAAAACCGCCGGTTAACTGGGAGGTTAACCAGCGGTAAGCATGGTCAAGAGATAGTTCTTCATCATAACCCTCTCAACATCCTTCCTACACTCCCTACTCATGATGTTTATCATATTTTTAGGAATGCATCAAATCCTGCTTATTTACCTTAAGACTGTACACTTTCGGTAAGAAAACTTCCGAATCCAACCAAATCTTTGTGTCAATTATAAATTATAACCAATTTTAGTCCCACTACTTCATATTGTATTACTATATTTACAGAATCTCGGAAGTCGGAAGTGTTTTTCTGAGATTTAACAAATATGGTACTGCAATATCAAGTAGAGCGACTAAAAATGTTTCTAACTTACAATTGATATGAATATTTGATCTAATTTGGGTGCTTTATTACTGAAAATCTAAAATCTTTATGTAGAAGCGCAGGACTTGCGGCATCCCTCAAATTGATCGTATGGATAAATACGCAATTTAATTTATCAATTCATACTTAAGCTTGCATAAGTTTTTCAATTAAATCTAACCAAAAAAGCTATATTTTTTTAAAATTTATTCTTACACTTAGATTACGCACTGTAAACTAGAAAATAAGTTAGAGTTTATTGAAGGTTATTCTAGGAATGCCCATATGAATTCACCAATGAATTTTTAATTCTTTGAAAATAAGATTTTCGAAACATTAAGAATAAGAAATTTGATTTTCCAATTAGAAAATCGAAAGTGAATTCATATAGGCATTCCTAGAATTTCGGATTCTATTTAGCAATTCGAGTATTTTTTTAAAACTGGAAAATCGAATTCGATTTTTATGTTATAAAATAAATAATTTGATTTAATTTAATTTTGATTTTGATTTTAATAAATTCATAAACATTAAATTCACGCAAATGCATCAAATAAAATAAATAAATAAAGTAACTTTAATTTAAATAAATTCGTCAGCATTTGACTGATATAAATGCACCGAATAAAATATATGAATAAATAATTTTATTTTAAATGCATTCAAAGTGCCTTGACTCACGCAGCAGTTGAAAAAATATAATTTATTACCTTTCACTATAGCTGCCGAAGAAAATAATGTATGCACAACACTACCGGCCTGACTTATATACATGAATGTACAATGACACCATAGCGATCATTGTTCAAATCATTTTCTTCAAATCGAAATTGATTTTCGAATTTTATTCACAATCCGTCTTGATTTTTCATTTTTTCGGACAATGTTTTTTCGAAAATGGAGCATTTTCTAAATTTTCAAAATTCAACTAATGAATAATGAAAATTTGAAAATGCTGCAACTTTTTAAAGTCAATTTTCTAAAAAGTAGAATTTCAAAAAAAAATTACAGTGTGTGTTGGATCGCATCTAAATAAAAAAGGAACTTATTTTTTTCAAAAATTTATATTTACATTTCAGTTCAGTGATGGTCCATATCTAAATGAAAAAAATTATTTTATTTTTTCATAAATTTATACTTACACTTGGTTTGGGTGTTGTATTACATCTAAATAAAAAACAAGTCTCTGCATGTTTCTGTCCGTGCCGAATAGCCATGCATGTTAATTTCAAAAGCTATGCGTTTATAGAAAAAAATCTGATCAATCTTCTCTATGCTAGGCAAAAGGCTTTCGCTTTGGGGATACATTTTGCATTAATTCTTTTCGAAGAAAGAAAGATTTTATTTTTATTTTTCATCAACGTTAAATCAGAAAAGTCAAAAATCTTATTTTAGCTGTTTCTTCCTTGTACTTTTCATCAATTACATATGGTAAAACTAACTAAACAACACCATCGGTTAACCGTGTTTGACCACCGGTTCGGATTTTGACCGTCGGTTAACCGTCGGTTTTCGAAAAAAAAGACGACATGGGCTAAAATCATAGTTGATATTGAACAAATATGAATCTGGTTCGGCAATGAACAAATTTTTATTTCAGCTCAACGTTGAACCAAATATATTACCAGTTCAATGTTAAAATGTAAATAAATTTCGTTCAATTGAAACGAANAAGTTCGTGAAAAAATAACATTTTAATTTTTTATTTATTTTTATATTTTTCTCACTGTTGAGATTTCAACTTAATTTTATGGAAAAAAACATGCACTATATTATTTACAATTCTCTAAAATATTAACCGACAATGTTTCATGTCAATATTATTTTTTCGACATTTTTCCTTTCGATATTTTTTTCTTTCGACATTTTTCCTTTCGACATTTTTCTTTTCGACATTTTTCCTTTCGACATTATGACGGCCAACCTTATATTTCTTTAGTGTTAAATTCAAGTTGACGAATAGTGTGTATAATAATTTTTTCTGAAACAAATTTTTATTACTTTATCATCATACTTAAATGTTTTTGCTTGATGACACTATCGACTATATAATGACATGATATTATTAATAGATCATCGAACTGGATTTATGAAAATATGTATACAAAAAACGAGTGTAAAATAAACTTTTCAAATTTATATATTTCACATATATGACAACAGATGTATACATAAACGTAACCTCTTCAATATCTATCAAGTACTCTGATAATTAATTTCAGAAGTACTATTCTCGATATTTCTATTTAATGAAAGTTATTCACTATTATTATTTACTTTTATATTGATATCAACATCTTCATCTTCATTTGTGTCAACTTCTTAGTAATTTTTTACATTCTTAATATAATGCTTAGATTTGTTCGACAAAAGATCATTGCTAATAAGCTGTTTCAGCATCTATGAGTAAATATATTTCTTGCTCTGACCATCTTAACTGATAGTCATCCATGCTCAGCATTATTGCTAGTGAACATACGATTTGTAAATCAATCTCTATTCGAATAAAAATAATTAATTAAACCGATATTGGCAAACGATAGTAAATATTCAAACAGAACAACTTATTAGTGAAGCTCCTTTAGGGCTAGATTGTGGAACCCACATATGTTCTTTAGCTTAATTATACTAATATAAAAAACGTCAAGTGAAAAATCTCTAGTAGACTACAGTTATTTTCCAAGAATACGCGGTCGCCAGAAGAGACAATCTGTTTTATTTATTTCTGCACTTCGAACAGAAGTTTTGTTTACTGTCGCTCTATTTTTTGTTTGTCTTACTACTCCTTGCTCGTTATTTTGCTTAATTTAAAATTATTATTATTATTATTATTCGAACTGGCAGATAAACTTGTTGCACATATCAATTATATCTACAGCAGATCTCACCGCAGTATTATACATGTCAATAAGCTTACAAATACTAATGTTGATTATTTCTCAAGGTTATGAATTAATCAATGTAATCTTTTTATGTTAATCATATAACTACTGTAGCAAATCAATGCGTCACTATCTATCATTATTAACATTTTGAATATAAATTTTTATCTACGAAAAAAATCAAGAACTGCACTACTTCGAACATTCATAAACTTATTCCAGCCATTCAAATTTCACGGAAGACTTTCGAATGTTCTTGAACAGTTTAAATCTGATTGTTAATACCGTTCAGCACTTTTTCTGCTGCGAAGGAATGAGTCTGACGTCTATTTTTCTTTATATCTAAAGAAATGTACCGAATAAATCTTAGTCTTTCTTCTCTCAACCTTCCCACGAATAGGAAAAACATACTCATTGCTCTCTGACCTTGATACTAGGTTGCTAATATATATATATAGAAAGGGAGAAAGTCGTAGAGCATTGACTTAGTACTTACACTTACTATATTTTTCTTCGAAAAACGTAATGTGAATTCCACAAAAACTATACGAAAGACGTAACACTAACATAAAAAAGCAAGATTTAGACAAGTGTCACGTATGCATAAAAAGTCAGCTATCACTTCTATTTATTAATGGCTGTTGTCTTTTAAAATAGGGCTAATTGTAGCGAGTCGTGGTCTCTATATGATCGTGGCTATAATACATAATAAATATCTTTTATTACATAAAAAAAATCACATCAAAGCGCAGAAAAACATAAAAATTAAATCTGAATTCGTGCCCAAAGGAGTATAGTGTTCGAACAAATTATCATATTGAAAACATTATGTTGAATTGAGTTGTCTATTACCAGTTATGATATATGGCCTTATTGTGAAATTCATTTTTTACCATATTACAAATTTACTCATCGGAAACAATTACTCATCCGGATGTGACTTGAAAAGATGTAGAGGAATTTCAAGCTAAGTCAAATTGCGATCTGTCTGATCATGATAATGATCTATAAGAAAACAACAAGTACAACAGATCCGACGGGTCTTATGTCAAACTATTCTTGCCTGTTCGAAAGAAATTTTTTTTAAATTAAAAGATTCAGCTTCGAATTCTCTATAAAATGGTTTATATTTTTATTAACGAAAAACATGTTTTCTAGCTTTTTGACAGACAATATAAAAGAGTATGTGAATATATACTATTTTCTAGCTTAACGTTTTTATACACAAGTTTGTTATCATACTTATTAATTGTTCGAATGATGATATTTTCCACTGTAATCTGTTCTTACTTGGTACTGGTACATCTCCATTAAAATAGAATAATCTAACTGATTCGGGCATCGATTATTCAAAGATAAAATTTGTTTATCAACTTAACACACAAATATCACGATTCTATCATTGAGTAAAATCTTGGCATGTATGTTTGTGCTCTTATATATGAACCTCTTTGTGATCATGAAGCTTCTTATTCGTATTGTTTATCAGACTGCATTCAGTACTTTGATTTAGTACACATTGAAAGATTGTAGTTCTTACAGATAACTGAGAATTAAAACAATTAAATGAACAACTACAAATGACATCGGAATAATGTATGGATAAATGACAGTTTTATTTCTTCTGCATATAATGATTATTGGTTTTTGAATAATCAATGCCCAAATCAATGTGGTGTTATTTAATTACACTGAAAACTCACCATTAACAAACGAAGGTGGAATCGATGTGTTAATATTGATATCAACTCCTGCTGATCTTCCCTTCCGCTTTCCAATTTATCCTCTCTACTATTCTTTCCTGTGCTCATCTTTCTCTCTCCTATATAAGCATGTGTCATATATGAAGTAGTTACATTCTGTAGATATGAAGTAGCTCAATAAAGATCATTAGCGACGGTGGTGGTGAGTTACTCTTCCAGTTTGTCGTTACAATAGGTTCGTGCTTTTTAGAACTAAATCGAGTTCCATCTGTGCTAACAAATGAGAACAGATAAGAATGAATTATAGCATCACTTGAGCAATTAATAAGTATGATAGTAAACTTTCATAAAAAGCCTGAGCTAGAAAGTCATTTTTATTCAAATACTCTTTCTTATATTGCCGTTCAGAAAACTAGGAAGCATTTTTTTCATTGATAAAAACATACCTGTTTTTAGGAAATTAAAAGCCGAACTTTTTAATTTAAAAAAAAATATTTCAAATGGCTAGAACATATGAAATATCGAAAAAATATTGAGCCATTTATTCTGTCGAACCGATTCAATTATTCTATAACAAATTATACTAAACGTTTATCCCATACATGCTATGAACTATAAAATTTGTTTAATTGACTATAAATATGTAAAAAAAACACATTGGTGTTTATATCTATTATATTAGTAATGGTTCGTATGAAGTCTGAATGTCAAATTCGGGTATAGATTATTTAAATTACTCTGGAAAAAAAGCAAATGTCAGCGGAAATAAGACACAAAAATAAGTATAAATAATAATACGTTGTAGGAAAATATTTGCAGATCCTAAGTTAATACAATTCATGGAAGTTATTGCAAAGTGATTATTTTGAAAATCATATCGTAATTCCAATGATTATCTTTTCGTGATATATAATATATTTCTTAAAAACATTAGTTTTAAAATCAAAAGCACAATTTAAACTGATGGTAAAAAATGCACAGCATACTGTTCGAATTTATTTTGCTGATATAGATTATTACACAAAATATGTAAGAAAGAGAAAAAAAGATCGAAAGAAAAAGATAAATCCTGTCCTTTATTATTCTTTTATGACATATTGTCCGCTGCGTTTTCATTGTCATCATTCGATTGTATACGCTGTGCCATTAATTTTTCAATAGTAAGAGGACTTACTAAAGAATAACAAAAAAAAAAATGTATATTATTCTCAAATGAATTAACTTACAATCATTGTAAGCTGAAAATCGAGGATGTGCAAATTGATTACGACGTGCTTGATCATAGAGTTCTTGAAGAACATATTGGTGCATTTCGTCACTATCACTATCAGATCGTTTTCCCCATAAATTGTTCAAACGTTTTCCCCACAATCCATTTATACGTTTACTTAAAACGCTAAAATACATTAAAAAAATAAAGAAATGTATTCCGGGATACAAAAAAACAAGAAACAACAATAATTTTTATTTTATATTGAACTTATTTATTACACTACTTTATTTTCTAAAGATTGTCAAAAATACAAGTTGACTTGAGTTATTCTAATATTCAGTTATATACATTTTTTTGATGAAGTTTTGTTTAGAGAACAAATGAAATTGAATCAACCCAAAAAAGCAACAACTAAGTATATGACCTCATTTATTTTATAAATCAATTGTATTTATAGCAATAAACTACTCAAATCAATTACTATTTACTAATGATCAAATAGATTATCTATAGAATCAAAAATGAATTGAGAAATATCTGTAAATTTTAGCTAATTTTGCATAGAATCATTTTAAAAAAACTATATGATGTCAAAATGAATAGTTCATAAAAAAATATCTCTAGGAAATGATTTATAAGCCAAGAAAACAACAAAAAAAATAAATATTTGTCTAATTCAATCACATCATTTTTTTTTCTTTTTGAGTTTGTTAGATACTCTTGTGTTATTCTCTTTTATTGACTAACTAATAAAAAGAAACCGAAAAGGATCAATTATATAGTCATAAGTAGATGAAAGAAAAAACCATTAGAACTCTATGACAATTTAAATTAGAATATCGAATAAAAAAACATATATATTATTTCAGTAATCGGAAATATTTTTTTTTCTGTCCAAATTTAAAACGGAACTAAATGTCATTTATAGCTGCTCATTATTTTCTCTATGCACTTACTGTTTATAATTGTCACTATTCGAAGAACTTTCCATTAGTTTTGCTGGAGTTAAATACGTTTGAATCAAGACAATAAGTAGGACAAATATAAAGCCATATAACTTCATTTTGATGATGAATCAAAAGTGATTATTATTAATCTAATGTAGAAAGTAGCGTTTAAGACAACAGATTTATATCGATGAAAAGAAGACTGTTTATATAGATCGACGGTGAATGAAATGACACTGGTGAGACAAGAGAAAAAAAGAAAGAGAAATTTTTCTCTCTATATATTTTTTTCTCTTCAATCTCCGCCTCTGTAAAATATTTTTTTCTCTCTTTTAACTAGGATAAAATGATTACTATGATTTTGTCATTTTATTCATTGTTTTTAATTTAATCCGAATAATCTTATTGAAATCTTCTTTGAAATATGAATTTTTATTCAAGCAAATATAAAAGTTTTTCGTACACAAAGAAATAAGCTCTTACGAAATAGTAATTGCCTGTCTACGGAATAGACTTAGTGGTGTTTCTAACTTATAAAGTTTACTTTGAATTTATTTAAAAAAAATGATTTACTTGTTTATTTACTGGAATAAAAAGAAAACCTTCTTAATAAACTTGACCTGACAGAGACGATCTAAAACAATGAAAAAAAAGACAAATGTATGATAAAATGACATAGAATCATTAGCTTGTCTCGTAATATATATACTTCCGAGAATAAATGAAAAACAATTTTCGAATTCATTAAAATTCTAACCACGCAATAATATGTTACTCATCAACATAAACAACAAAAACAAAAATTATTTTCGACTATGATTGACACATATGATACAATAATATTAACAGTTGCCATTTTATCTACTGAACAGAATCAACAATTAGTCTATCTGTTTATCGAACCAAATTATTTATCACATAGTAGAAAATTTTCTTTCTGGTTAACGGCTTTGTTATCCATTCATTTAATGAACAAAAACATAAAATTTCTTATTTATTAATAATAGCTATTTTCCACAAATCACGCATTGCTTATTTTCTAATTATAGAATAAATTTTACCAAGAATATTTTTTGTTGATCTAACTATTTTGTCGTGCATTACACAGAAATATCTGTTTAACGGTCAGATAAAAGAGATAATAGGCACGTTACACTTTTTCTTCTGGAGTCTAGCTGATGCGAATACATATATAAATAGAATATCATTAAAAATTATTGTTTTTTTTTTTATCGAATATAACTATAATGCCAAATGAGTAATAACTATCGTTTATGTTTTTATATAAAGGTTGTTGTTATTAAGTACGAACATCTAGTCATAATAATCAATGTATATTTGATAAATTTTTTACTTTATAACGCCTATTATTTAATATATAATAAAAAGTGATCTTATATTTTTCTTAACAAACTGTTGATTGTCAGCAAGTTTGTTCATTTAGTATACAAGTCATTCTATTAATTTTCAACAAAGTATACAACTTTTTTTGTGTTTTATTGAAATAAACATTCAATATATGATTGATGAGTACAGTAATTTAATCTAAAATCTTTTTTCAAATAACATCAAAATGTTCTCAATGTCATTTTACTCAAGATTTTTCTCACTCCTGTTTTTCTTACATTTTTCATGTCGTTCAATGTAGACACTTTGCATCTTCCTCTTCTCGTTCTTTCATAAATCGCTGAATCGAATAGTTAATAAGAGCCACATCTACAATTCTAAATCAATATATCATCATGTGTTACAACTTGAATATTAAGTTCCTCTTATACAAACAATGATGTCTTTCGCGATAGAATTTGGTGCATTATCTTATTCAAGAATTGTTTTATTGTTGTATGATCAGAACATAAACATGAGATACTATGTTTATAACAGTTCTGATGAATAATGTTTGTTGATTCATGTTCGATAAAATCTAACTAGGTTCTATCATGAGTGTTTATTCTGATGTAAAACTAGTACATTCATAGAGTTTAAACTATTTCATTAATTTTTTTTTTTTGATTTCATTTTATCTAGTAATTCATGATTTTTTAATACAATATATATTTTAAATACATTAATTTACATCGAAGTAAAAAGTATACTTCGTTGGTAGTTACCATATTCTTCTATTATCCATTGTATAATTAATAATAAAAATACCAAGTCATGGATCAACTCTATTCAATAACAGCTGGATATAATCGATATGCTAGTCTTTTTTAATGGCATTTTATATGAACAATTTTATGGATAACACAAAGAATTATCTTAATACTCGAATAACATCTAGCCGACTTAAACAGATTAGTTGAAATTCTTTTTATTTATCAACGATATAAAACAACAAACAATACAAGACGTTGATAAATTGACGTCAAAGATAAAAATTTTAATTAGCATAATTCGTATTGTTCTTCAATCTTATTAGAAATATAAGACTATACATACTTTTCAATATATTTCAATTAATTTATGTGACTCAAAAAAGATATTTAATAATCTCTTCCATATGTTTAGATCTATCTTTTCTTTTACAAAGCTTTCGCTTTCTTTGAGAACATCTGTCGTATTAAAGACATTAACTAATACGATAATGTCAGATCTGTGTAAGTTATGAATGAAGAAAAAAAAAACTCTATACACAATTTAATGACGTTTAGATTTAGATTGTATTCAATTAAGAAAAATTCTTTTTGTTTTTATAAAGCACACATACATTTAGTTAAGAATAAAAGTAAAAAGTCTAACTCTCTATGTACACAAGCACACACACAAAGAAAAACAAATGAAAATATGGCGACAAGGTTAGGAAGTTGTATTATTAGTTCCGTTTGTTGTTGATGACTTTTCTGTATTGCTTGTAGCTGTTTGTTGTTGAGCTTTGGAAATATAAACATTTAATAATTTGATCTAGAGAGAAAAATTTTTCTTTTTATTTAAAAGTATTTTAAATAATCAGATTATTCGGTTAATAAATAAATAAAATTGCTCGTAGCTACAAATATTTGAAAAAAAGTACCTGATGAAATCGTATCTAAAATGAGATTGAATAGTACGGGTTTTGTTTTTCTTTATTACACATACACGTAGGTCTGAGCGATAAATACCCAAGATTTGTTATATGAATACAGAATATTACTGTTATATATTAAATTTTTAAGTCTTAATCTAGTTTGTCATTGAGAAATTTCATCAGTCTGTAGAGAGAGGCAAAAAGATCGGCTCAAGTTATTGTAAGCTGATTAGTTTTTTTGCTCGTTTCATCGTTGAAATATGTTTTTTTCCATCGCAATTGACTGTTGCGTTCCTTTTGATTTTGTGAAACACGATTTAAAAGGAGTGTTAAGAAGTATTGAAGCAAAAATTTAGATCATCCCGCTTCCGGCAGACCGTGATTGGTCCTACTAGCTGTTTTAATCTTTGTGATACACGAAAGTAGATATGTCTCTCAATGGAAGATTGATTATTTGAGAAGATGAATCGTTAATAAACATCGGAAACCGATAACAAAAATGACTGAACGTTGTGTAAATTTTCCATTATTGAAGCAGTCATCATTACTATCCTTTCTCGTATGTTGAACACTCCTATCTACAAACATTTAAACTTGAGTACAACTGTGATTTTACCTTGCTTGCACTTAGTTTATGTAAATGAGTACGAAGTGCTTCACCAACAACCAAGTAAATTGACACCAAGCAAAAAACAGCGGCTTTTCTTACACTTGATGTTTCATTATCCCAAGACTAAAATTATAAAAATCTCATTTTATTAATAAATTTAATCGGAAATTGAAGCAATCTTTAAAGGCATCATATTACATGCAGGCATGTCAGGCAAAGCAATAATGTTTTATTTTCTTATTGAAAAACATTCGTCCTGGTTTTTTTCCTCATGCACTTACACTAGTCGCACCAGTAAGATTGTGGGAATTAGCATCCCACACCTTTTGTTTTTGGAAATAGGCATTATTATTTTAAATCAAAGACAAAAGAAAATAATAAATTTAATTTAACTTACCGTTAAAAGTGGTGGAATCATTTCAGGCATTAAATCAAGACATATATCTTTATTCATGAATTCAATTGTCTTTTGTAACATTGTTATAGCTGATTGATTCATTGGATATTTTGCTTGTTCGATTATTGGTTTAAGTACACGAACAGTACTTTCAGCTGGTAAATATTCAGCTGCAGCATGAGCTGCTTGTTCAGCTGCACGAGTTATCTAAATAAAACAAATAATTAAAATAATACTCAAAGGATCTTATCATATTTAATCATCTAAGTTGAGCTAGGATGCTACATATATAGTTTTATAGAACAATTTGTAGTGCATCCAACAGTATATAAGAAATCAAATTTTGATATGCTAAGAGTCTATATAATGATTATCATTCGTGAGAAAAATATATATGGTACTCAATAGACATAATGCTCCCTAAGGTAAACTTATGCAAATTTTGTTTCTAAACACATTTCGATAGAGTTATAGATACTCTTCAATTTTTCTATAATCAATAGTTTTCACCTTAGTTTTGTGTCATAGGACAAATGCAACTTTCTCAAGACTTGTATAGTATTGAACTATGTATATTTCCTAGATAACATCCTGCAGAATAAAAAGGAGCTCATTATCAACTTGCAAAATTATCCCTTGGAATAGGCAATTTTCCTATTTGAAAGGACGGGTATATGGACGATATTTTAACGATCCTATTAAACATTTTCATGTATCAATTATCAACATGGCATCCGTAATGAACTGCTATCTTGTTTATAAATTGAAAAATTTCTTGGTTTTTGGATCCCTCGATGGGAGTACTAGTATATGACTGAGGTTCTGAAATTTCACTAATAGAACTTTCGCCAATTCATTAATCTACTATCAGCAAAATTCCGGCCAGTCATAATGTTGTAGAGAGAAGATCTATTATTTCTATTCCCAAGCATCCAGGTTTGATTTATGCATGAAACTCCAGAAGAATCTATTAATATATCATGCTAATTTGAAAAAGAAATACTTCCATATTTTTGTACTCCCTACCAGGGGTCAGAAGGTCAAAAGACTTTTTTCATTTATAAATAAATTACGTATAGTAGTTCATCCGGAATGCTGTGCTGATTATTGGTACATGAAAATTTTTAATAAGATCATTAAAATTTCATCTACGTACCTATCTCTTCATGTAAAAGTCTATTCTGAGGAACAATCTTGCAAGTTGAAAATCTTTCCCTAATTTTTCAAAAGATGTTATGTATAAAACATATAGAGCTCGATAATGTGCAAGTTTTGAAAAAGGTTCAGTTGTTCTATGGTACAAAGTTGAGCATACTGAAATGTCAAGTAGTCAAGAAATGACCTAGATCTAATAAGAGGAACCATTTTTAAGTATGAAGCAAATAACGATGAAAAATATTGATTGTAGAAAATTGAAGAGCACCTGTAACTCTATCGAAATAAGTTTAGAAACAAAATTTGCATAAGTTTATCTTAGGAACCATTATGTCTATTGCGTACCATATATATACTTTTCTCAAAGATGATAATCATTATATACACTCTCAGCATATCAAAACTTGATTTCTTATATACTATTGGATGCACCGCAAATTGTTCTACAAAGTTACATGAATAGTATCCTGGTTTATGATAGATCACAAAATTCGATAAAGTTCTTTTTCGTTTTAAAAAATAACTTACATCATTTTCATTTTCACTTTGTGCTTTTAATATTCGAAATATAGTTAATTCAATATAATTCATAAATAAATAAGTATGATGAGTTAATAATTCACGTATTATACGAAGACTATAAACTTTAAACATAACATCATCATTTGTATTATCAAGAATTTGTGTTAAAGTATTTAATGTTTTACTAAATGCTATATCCCATGTTTCAGCATCATTTAATTTTGCAAATTTTAATACACAACGTAATGCATGTTGTCGTTGTTCTTTTGATAATGTTGTTGTATTTGCCACATTAAGAGCTATATTAATTGCTGCTGGACGATCAGATGCATCATAAATACTCTAGATATGACATAAATGAATTGATTTAAATAATACAATTTTTATTATATACATACATCTGCTGTTTCTGTCATATGACTTTGTGTTAAATTTGTACGATAAGATTGTGATGAATAATTTCGAATAGGAATCATTGAACGTTGTTCTTTATCTTTTAATGATGTTGAATTTATTAATAATAAATCATCTTGATGATTATTTACATTTAATGCTTGCATATTTTCCATTAATATACGCATATCAGATGCATAAGATGGACTTTGAATTTCTGAATGCATTGATGTTGTCATTGGAGATGTTACATCAGAATAACTTGGTCTATGAAAAAAATCATATCTAAACAAAAAAAAATCAAGAGAAAAAGACATAAATATGATATAGGGAAAATAAATTATTCTTGTTTTTTTTTTGCTTTTATTACTTATTGTCTAGTTGAGAGTGAGTGGATGAAAGCATATCATTAGCAGATCGAATGACTTTTGCAGCAACATCCTAAAATAGACAAACAAATAAAAAGAATTAATGTCAATAATAGAATATATGCATTTATTTGAGAGTTGGTATTATAAATAAAATATTGTTTAATATCATAGGTCAAATTTAGATTTAATCAGTAGATGTTTTGAAATAAACGCAAAGATCGACAGATTCGAAGTAACGATAGAATTTACAATGAATTATACGAATGATTCTGACTATGATAGCAAGCATATTTTCACTTAATGATATACTTTTGCATTCAGATAGAGCTAAATTTATGAAAAATTCATAGATAATTCTCAGTATAGATTTTGTCGTGTATCATGTTTAGGAATAGCAGGACTCGTAGACATGAATGATGATCTTTGCATTCACAGACTTACTCGAAAATAAAAAATGTAGTCTAATATGCTTCTAACAAACATAGTGAAGGCAAGTATTGTTTCTTTTTGACTGTAGTTGACACCATAATGATCTTACTAGATATGGACAATATGATCCCGCTCATATTTAAATCCAACTCAGAACCTAATAATATTAATGTTTGCTTCAATTGTATTTGAACAATTTTATTAGTGAGATAAACTCGTGTTTGATGAATGTATCAGAGTACAAAATGAATGACAGAATAAATTTTACAATGATATCTCTATTCAGTATTGATTAGTGAAAGGCAATTATAGAATGGAGTATGAACAAGCTTAAAGAGATACACTTTCTCTATTTAATGTGCATATTTTATCGGATTCTACTGCATACTGTTGACAGATCAATAGATAGCGCCATCTTTGCCGCGGTTATGGTAGAATGCGATGAAGGTGACACCACCTGTTGACATGTCAACGAGAAACAGTAGAACCTTAACATATATACCATATTAAATAGAGGAAACCTACCTCTACAAGCTCACATACATCTTGTTTTGTAATCAAAACGTTTTAGTCGCATTTCCTATGTAGCTCTATTCTGTAGACTAAGTTAACTTCAATGCACGATGTATTCCAAATATAAGAAATGGACACAAAAGTCCATATAGCTAAAGAAGTACAAGGTATACTAAACTATTTAATATGAGAACTGAACGTTTACTAAATAAAAAACAATGTAAATTAAAAGAAACATACTTGACAATTTTGTGATAAAGCAGTAAGCATTATATTAAATTCTGGTCGATTAAGATTATGTAGTGCAAGAATAACAGCTTGTGCAGCCTAAAGTTAAATCATATATTTTATTTTAATTGGCAATCTTTTCCTTTTTTGCTTCTTTTTTTTACTTTTCTCATTTCAACACTTTTTGGTTCACTTGACCAATTAATAATTTTTGATAAAGTTATTCGAATATCTGTATTATTAGTTATATCAACAGGTTCCATATGTTGTATAATTTGTTGTAAATAACGTAAAAGTATTTCTTTAACTTTAATTGCTGGTGCTGAAGAATTATCATTAATAAAACGAATAAGAACAATAAATTGTGCATGAACATCAAATGATGTATTAACAATCGATAAACATTGTTTTAATTTTTTAAAAACCGAATCAAGTATATCAGGTGAACCCAAACGAATTAATAAACGAGTGAGTAAAATATAAAGCCAATCATTCAATTCACGTTTATATGCTATGATAAAATCTGGTAAAACATCAAGGAATGCTGCAAATACTTGTGAATTTGGATCATAAAAACGTTTTGTTAATAATTCAGTTAAAAGTTTTAATTCCGGAGGACTATACAGAAGAATATTATTTTAAATAGATGAATTCTATGAAAATTTACCTGAATGCACGACCTAATCGAACCGTATGATATAAACTGACAAGACCTTCTTTTCGTTCAGCCCATTCATTACTAGACATTCGACGTAAAATATCAGCTACATCCTAAGAAAGTATTTGAACAAAAATATATTATTTGTCCTTCATTAATTATTGGACACTGTCTCCTTTTCTCGTTTCTCTCACGAGTGTAATGGACAGCAATTATCACTAGAATGATACAGCTAAGAAAGCTCTACATGTTTACTGATAGATAGTCAATCTTTTTTTAAAATTTGTTCTCTTCTGCTCTCAGAGTCAGGCAAGACATATCAACTAAGGTCGACTATAGAGTGGAATGTAGGGGAAGCTGCGGGTGCACATTTTTATGAATTCGAACTCGGTCGAAATCCAGGCTCGAGCTCAACCGGAACTAAATCCAAGATTTTTTTCGTTAATATCTGGCACCTTCTGTGTACATGAATAAGAGAAGAATCAAGGTTTTAGTTATTCATTCGTTACTCTCAAAAAAAAAATGACACGTCCAGTTATATTTTGTTGCTGTATTTCCCATCTAAGGAGCTGCGGATCCAGACAAAAATGTGTAACTGGGTCCGGCCTGAATTTGGAAGGGCAAGCAGCTCTTGAATGGAATTATAACCTAATGAATAATTCTGATCGTTTTTTATATTCATATCTTCTTTACATCATTTCAAAAGAGTATGGTCCATGTATAAAAACGAGCATAAATCCGTTTGGAATCAATTAAAATAGTACTAGTTCGATTTCATTACAATCTGATTTTAAAGTTATGTTTTAGTTTGTTCTAATTTACAATTCCATCTTCAAATTTTTGTTATCAATTCATATTTATTGAAAAATATTAATGAACTAAAATTGAGAAGTCTTTGTAATCGATCAATCAAAACAGAGATTCTTTGTGATTGAATATCTATCATCATTTACTTGAGCAGGAAACTTTCATCACTGGTCAACATTCATTTTTACATTTACAAAACACTTTCAAATGACTTTTTATGAAAAAAATATTAGTGGGATTACACTAGTTTAACTTACATAAACTATCATGTGATTTTCGAAGAAGATTATCAAAAAAACAAAACTAATATAAGTGATATTTGTTTATCATACAAGGAAGACCTCAAATGTTTAATCTGATGACTATTTCAATTTAGTATAAAACTTTTTAGATTTTATTATAAGAAGACGTACTTCAAATGCTCTTTCTGAACATATGCTTGATGTTTCTGATGCATCATCAGCACTATCACCATGCAATGAGCCACTAAAACGACGTCCACTAGCATGATCACCATAATCACTGCCTGGTCCTCGATATCCATATGATCCTAAAATAGAAATAAATTAATTCAAACTAAATATCAAAAAAATCTAAGTTAATATTAATAGAAAACCCAATTAATCAAATAAATACGAAGAAGATACAATCTAAGATGTTAACGCACACAACACATATTTATCCTACAAACTTACGTCCTAGTCGACGTCTATTTCCACCACCACTAGCAGTCACCGCTGAAAAAATGTCTCAATATTTGATAATAATCTTTCTTTTTTGAACGCATAAGATCAAACAAAAGAAAACAAAAAGATAAAATAAATATTATACATACGCGCTCGTCCTGGACTTGATTCTCGACTTGACATTCGTGAACCTCCATTTGAACCTATTGGTATTCGTGAACGAGTATTAGTTGATGTACGTAATGATGATGATAAATTATGAGATGCTTTCAATGAATTAGGTGACGTCGAACGACTACCCGGTTGAGATACAGTAGTATGCAGAGATGTTGGTGTTATTGAAGAAGCATTTTTAGTATTTGGTGATTGAGCAAGAACTTCAGAACGATCTAATTCATAAATAAAAATATGTATAAATATTTTTATTTTGAATTAGGGATGTAATGATAAGTAGAACCTATCGGATTGGTCCTGGACCTCATCCAACGGGCTATACTGTCAAACTAACAGTTAATTATGAGTTGATTATTATAAGATCATTGTTATGATTATCTGAGAAATGTATTAATAGTAGAATTCAAAGAGATTAACATACACAAACCAAAAGATTTCATTAGAATTAGTAGAGCAGCTAGGATCCGGGTACAAAAATTTGGAACTCAATACGCTTTAACGGTAAAGCTGGTGAGCAAATGACGAACGTATGGTGATGACCGATATATTAATAATAACTTTTCTTAGTATAGAACTATTTGAATAATGAAAGAAATCGATCATCATCATAGGTTCCTGACATGTTCACCTATCTTAATAGGTAATGTCTGAAAGTATACTCTTGTATTTTGAATACTCACTGTTTACTGTTTGATCAGTGGTTACGTTTAAACCTTAAGAAAAAATCATTTATTTTCATCAGTTTCAAACGAAAGATACAGAGTTTAATAATTGAAAATTCGTGATTTTATTTAAATAAACTAATCACTTACTGCTTAATGTTGTTGATGATGCATTTTTTTTACGTAATGCAAGTTCATTAGCACTTGATGATCGAGCTAAATTACCCGATGAGCTTTGTTTGTCTATAAAAAAAAGAAAGTCAAAATTATAAAACTATTTACAATGATCGTCATTTTTATTTCAATCACAACTTGATATTTGAGAACACTTTTTGATTCCTCAAATATCGAGGAAAACGTTTAAAAAAACCCAAAGATTATCATCTTCAAAAGAAGAGATAATTTTCAAGTTAATAATAAAGTATATGAAAACGTCATAGTTACCAATGATTTAATTCAAATGCAAATAGTGCTTTGAATAGTCAATGAAGTGCTCTATCACATTCATTCTATACTGAAATTTTATGAGAGAAAGGTTTCTAAAAAAGCAACCACGATAGTTTTCAGATCCCAGAAGATTATATCAAAATTAGTTTTTACAAGCACAAAGTTCTGAATAGAATGAAGGATAATCACATTTCCCATGACTTGTTCTTAGAAAGTTAAGGATGTTACAAAAAAAAATTTATCCTTGTAGTGCAAAATAAGGCTTTCACATGTATAAACGTTTTTATAATACACTTCAAGCTATGGACCGCGGACTGCTCTCATTTCACAGAGAATTTCCTACTGCTTCACATGAGGAAAAGCTTCTTTTTTTTTAATTTCATTTTGAGAGTTCTCAAAATCTTTGACAATGTTTTCTAAAAATCTCATGATTGCTTTGATACTGAGGATTGAATAGAAAATTGTTTTCCCTTATCCGAAAGAGAATTCATCTCTCTATCAAATAAAAAAATGTAGTTTACTAGAACGAACACTATCGAAAATAAATTATTCGACAATTTATGCAAAAAACAATATCTAGAAAAACGCGTGAACATTTTTTTTGAATATTTACATAAAGAACTTTCTCACATAAGCATCAAATCAGACTAAAAAAATTCATCTAGAGTTTTGTCGAGTAAATTGGAAGTCACTCTTATAAATTTTCAAAGTGGATATCGTATGAGTTATGTCTATATGGGTATCTCAAGAAGTGTTCTTTTTTTAGAAAAATAGGTTTTTTGGAGAGGAGAGATCTTAAGTGCTTGAAATCGTAGAAAAAACCTTCAAAGACACGTATCGTTACTTAGCTTCGTTTTTAATAACGAAAGTCTTCATCCCAGCCGATTTCGATCACTATATGTACCGAATGTTTTAATATTTGTCTACATGCACTTCATCAAGGATGTAGGTTATTTGCATTGCGGCACTGTTGT
This sequence comes from Rotaria sp. Silwood2, assembly GCA_905329745.1. NCBI lineage: Eukaryota > Metazoa > Rotifera > Eurotatoria > Philodinida > Philodinidae > Rotaria > Rotaria sp. Silwood2. The sequence continues at coordinate 284,460 of CAJNSZ010000018.1, read as the reverse complement.
AACTTGATTAGAAAGTGAATTATGATGGATACCATCTATTATTTTTATTGTCAGCTGACTCCTCAATATGTAATACTATGTCTCTGCTATTTGCATTACTAAGTTCATCCAAGTTCATCAATCCTTAAACATATTCAAAAGTTTTAAGAAGCTTTTTCGAGATTTAAGTATTATTACCTACAAGATTCATAAGCGAATCTTGAAGTAATGAAAAATTAAACATAGATGATTATTTTGTTAGTTCCAACGATCTCAAAACATCAATATTCAAGCAAATGAACTTCAATTTTGAATGAACGAAGAAAGTAGATGAGACTTCAGTTACATGTAAAAATGCCTAGAATTAATCATATTATTCATAAAAAATAGTACAATATTTTCTAAGCATTCTTTTTTGGCAATGATCGGCTTGGATGAAAACTATTATCCATTACTGTAAATCAAAATCAATCTGTTTCTTACCATTAGTTCCTGTTCGAGTTTGTCTTGGTGTGCTACGAAGGACAAAAAAAAATATCAAATTCAGTTAAATGTTAACATTTGAAACACATACTCTTTTGTACTGCGTATTCTTGAACTACCTACACTTGCTAATGATTGTGTACTTGATGCATTACTCATTTCACCCTATTTTAACAATATATGTATAAAAAAAAAAGTGAAAACCTTTAAAGATAAAGATGTTTTTAAACAAACCATTAATGCTTTCTTTTTTGATGAATCAAGTGTAATAAGAAGTGCATCAGCTAATTGAGAAAAATGTTCACGAAAATATCCAAATGCTTTTCTCGCATATAGTCTTGCATCAGCATCAGCATCAGATAAACCTTTTTTTATAACATCATGAATTAATTGACCATGTTTTTCCAAATAAATAAAATCCCATTTTGAAAGCATTATTGCTAATAATTCATATGTATGTCTATTGAAACAAAACGAAAAAGAAAAAAACAAAAGCTCATAAAATTAATTTTAAATTAATAGAATAAGTGTTTATTAACCTTCGAATATCTTTAGATTTTGATTCAATGCCAGCTAATATAAGTGAAGCAAGTTTACTTGATTGTGTATTAGTAACAATATAACGCATAGCAACACTTCCACTTGTTGCAATAATTTTAGCACTATTTTGCATAAGATTAACCATAGCTGGTATTATTCCTTCAGCTGTACGTTCAAAACGATTTGTTAAACGAACAGACATAAATGCTAATGTAATACAAGCTTCACGAACTATTTGTGAACGTAAATCTTTTACAGTTGTTGCTAAAGCTAAATCAAGTTGACGAAGACTACGAAAAAATTCGTCATATTGATCACCACCACCGGATATTATTGATCGTATTCTTTTAAGCTTAATTACAAGAAGAAAAAAAAACAAGAAAAACTTAAATAAAGACATGACTTTCTTTTATTTCTTACTGCTTCAATACGTTTTTCCCAATCATTATTAGTATCAGCAAGTATATCCCGAATATTTAACAATTGATTTTCAACATCTTTACCCGATGAAAGCTTGAATAAAAAACGAAAAGAAATATCCGTAGGAGTTGATTGTTTTGATGAGATAAAACATTTGCCATATAAACAAATGTTTTCTCCACTTAGATTACAATAGGTCATAATAATCATTCTTACCATAATATCAGATGTTGCATTGAATGCATCTTCGAATATTGCTTCATCAACTGCTCCACTTGCAGCAGCTATAAAACAAAAACAATTTTTACTTTTATCTTATTTAATAAAGAATCTTTTTTATTCTCAACTAGAATCAAAAGAACATAATGTACGATGCATGATCAATGTCTTATGTCATCAACTACCAAGATATCTATGCAACTTGGTCAAACAATACGACAAGCACGTGTTACAAACCGACTAGCGCAGATAAAACAACAAATAACAACAGCTGAAGTACTGACACAGCATAAAAAAAGATAATAATACCTCCTGTTGTTGATATAGATAAGTGTGGACGTGGTATACCCGATGATGAACGTGAACGATGATTGGTAGCCGAAGAAGTTTTATTTATTTCTGTTGCTTACTTTTGTATATATTCAAAATATTTTTTATTTTATTTAATTACCTGCTGAATTTGCACTACCAACAGTTGTTCGTGTTGGAATACTACCACTTGGTCTTGCTCGAGGTACTGTTCCACCATCCGAATCACGTCGAGATTTTACTGTTGATGATTTTGCACGAGCTAAAAATGGATGTAATAATATAAAAAAAAAAGAAAATCAATTAACACAGTCTTACGAGGTTTACTAGCTAAAAACATATCTGTAATAGGCACCATCTGTATATGTAATGCTTTTTCTTTTTCGCTTTTGTTCTCTTCTCTCGTCTTTATATAGAATTTGAATATCAATGAAAATTACACATATGCATATAAACGATCATCCTTTTGTGTTTGCCGTTGCCTCGGCTTATTAAAAAAAATTTTCAAACATACACACCCACACACACACACAAGCATATATGAAAGAGAGAAAAAGAAACTCAATAAATGGATGAGTTCAATAAAGCGATTACTGTTTGATATGAAATAAAAAGAAACAGAGAAGAGTAACTAAAATATAAAGCATGAAATATATGGAATAAAAAAAGTGTAGAATTTAAATATATACAAAAGATTAATAACTATGTGTAAGTAATATACAAGACCTTATCTATATAGTATAATATTTATTTATACCTAGTAATAATTTTCTCGTTCGATTTAATCGACTAAATTTAATATTAACTAATGGATAGAGTTCATCATTTTCCTCTTCAATCAATGTTGGCAATTGAAAACGAGTTGATGATGGACCAAGAAATTGTTCAAGTAAAGTTGAATTCATTGTTTGTATCTCGTAAAAAGTAACTAACAAGCTTCGATCAGTTCAAGTACGATAGAAAGGTAGTTTGTCGTATATACACATAAATTTATGCATCCCTCATTTTGTATCTTTTTTTTTCGGGGCGTTTTTTTTCAATGTGACGATCAACTTATCATCATTTATATCTTATATATGTATGTATACCTTACACCTTCGATGACTGAGTTAATGCAATATAAATACGATCTTCCATTTTGATTAATGGTCAAAGGAGTATTTTGAGAATGGTGACGCACACACACACACACACACACACGTATAACACATTTACTCTGTTTCATCTATATAACATATATCTTACCATCATCTGTTAAATCAGTTACTTTAGCAATCATTCGACCACTTGCAACAACATCGTCAAATTTTTCATAAAGTTGCTTTAATCTAAACAATTCGAATTAGAATTAAGCAAAAGAAAGAAAAGATTTGAAATCCTTTACTTGGCTTCAGGTATGTCACGTTTAGCAATATCATTACGAACTTTATCGCCAACATGACGATAAATTTCTACAAGAGTATCAGTTGCTTGTTGACGAACCTATTTAAAAATAAATAACTAAAAAATCAATATATTTTGAATAATTTACAGTTCCATTTGAATCTGATACAAGTTTGCAAATAAGTGGAACAAGTTTACTAAGTTGAATTGCTGATGAACCAAACCTAGAAAAGAAAAAAAGCACCAGGTTTTAATTATATGTTCAAACAGTTATCGAACTTACATAAAACTACGAGAAAAATGATCTGTTTCTATTTCACTTACTTATCATTCATAATCTGTATTGAATTAGCTTGTTTCATATCGACTAGACACCATATCAGTAACACTAATAAAATTTTAATCCTCCTTTTCTTGTCTACTGACTACAAGAAATTATTTGTATTGAAATTAACTTACAGTTGACAAGACAACAGAGAAGAAAAAGAGAATGAGAAAGATCGAAATCCACAATGAAGAACAACACTCAGTTGGATTAAATAGACAGTGGTAAAAGGCAACGACGATCATTAGCGAGAGAGATATGTCATTTGCATCTTGCGTAATGCATTTTAACGATCATTATATCTCTATCTATTTGCTGTGTACATACCACCCTGTCTTTCCTACTGTATGTATGTACATACATACATACATACAGCCGCATCTTTGTGCTTGAAAAAAGCAAGAGGCAAGGTATTTCATCAGGAGGATATTACCTTTAGATTGATGGAAAAGAAAAGTAATCTAGACATAATGTCAAAATAAAACAAAACTATTTGTATACAAATAATCGTTTTATTGTCTGTTTTTACTAGAGTAGTTTTAATCAATTAGAAGAAAAAATACTCCGTAAGTGAAACATAATAGGAAAGTGATATCGATCAACTTACTCAATAATCGAAGAAGGTTTTCTTGATATTGTTGTTGATTGATTTGTTAACATACTATTACTTATTGCAGTTATGATTAAAACAATGATCTTGACTTGCCACTCAAAGAATATGATAAAAAGTGATATGAAAGAAGACAAAACGAGTACAAGACCTTTGTTGATTATATTCAATGCATGTACAAATAGATAGTATCAATGAACTTTTTTTCTTTTCCTTCTGCTATATCGCTAGATCTTTCTCACGGTCGTTGACCGTTCAACAGCTGTAATTGCATTTCTCTTACGTTCTGTTGTATTATCTCTTCTATTAATGATGATAGAAGGACGTAGACATACACAAATGTGTTTATAGGTATATGAGAGAAAAAAACAGGAGTCGGAGTAATGCATAGTCGATTGTATACGTTCAATTATGAGGCATTCAGATATTTATTTGTTTATCATTCAAAAGATTGCTTTTCGTTGTCATCATTCCTTTAGTGTAAAACTCTGACAATCCTTACAATAACAAACAGACAAAAAACAAAAGTCGATTATCCCTTCTATCGAAAATGAGCAGAAGGTTGATCGGTAAGATAAGCTTTGTTCTTATTCTAGATTTTTGTTTTCTATTTAATAATTGATTATTTTCGATTACATACTCATTTAATGATCTTATAAGTAAACGTTGACTTTCTTCTTTTACACGAAATTGTTTATGATCAAATGATAATGGTTGTATTAAATCCCAAATATGCTATATACAAAAAAACAATAATAATAATAAAGTTTATTTTAATGGACAAAATTTACTTGTGGAGTGAATGTTATCATTAATTTTATAAGAAGATTAGATGCTGCTTCTCGAACCTAAGTGTAAATTTTTATTTTTACAATTTATACTTTTGAAATTTTTTATTTACTTGATCTTTGGCATCACCCAATCGGTCAACTGTTACAGATACAACTAAATATTTAAAAAAAAAAGAACTACTTTTATATTAATCGAATCATTTCGTAAATACCATTGTCAAGAAAACATTCAAATTCATGTGAATCTAATCGATCAATAAATAATTCTAATGCACGAAGACCATTACAAGCAATCTAAATTATAAACAAGTATTCTCAGAAAAACAACTATAAATGATAAGAAAGCCATACTCGAAAATTACTGCCTTCAATCCATTTAACTAAGCCATTAATAAAACCAGTTAGGTCTTCACATTCAAGTGACGTGTTTACATCAGATAAATAATTTTCAAGTGCAGAAAAACATTCTAGTCGAACAGTTGGTTCTTTTGATAGAACACTTTCATGGAAATCATCGAGTTTTTTATTTTGAGCTGTTGATGATGAATCCGCCATCTATGAAATATGTTATATAAAAAGAAAATGATCAAGAAATAGATAGTTTTAATGATGCACCATCAAATCTTTCGATAAAAAGAAAACAGACATCAATGAGAAAGGGAGCAGTGACAGCCAAATCAAGAGTTGTTAGTCATCAGATTACAAACATTTCCTTGATGACGATTGGATTAAAATGTAAACCAATACGAAAATGTTTAGACTGAGTGATTGATTGATTTTATTAAATTTAAAACGAAAATAATCTAAGTTAGAGGTCAAGCTCGACTATAGCCTGTACTTGTATAGAAACAGTGAAGTAGTTGTTCTCAGAAGTACATTCTAAATTTCTGATTAATTACCAATCTTAACTGAAAATAGGACTCTGATTTAATAATTAAATGAAAATATTGCTAAATTATTCCACCCATTCCTTCGAATAACAAAATTTAAATTGAATCACTACCACGAAGCTGAAATTATAGATGTTGAAAATTTCTTGCATATTTGTACATGAGTTATTCATACACGAAGGTGTCTTTTCTTCTACTCAAGTATCTGATGATTCTTTTTGTGACATTAATCAAACAAAATGGAAAAGACTGACATTACTCACGAATTTGAATTTGACCAATCTAAAACGAGTAATGACGAATGGAGGTTCGAACGTTGTCAATTTAACAAAAGACCAAATACTTTATTTCATAAAAAACAATTTATGAAAATATGTTGTTTAGTCTTTGAACATTTTGTAAGAGAGTGATGAAGTTTTCGATCAACTTATTCTATTTAAACTTCAAAAATCGAAACGTCAATATAACGAAAAGAATATTTATTAGACAAAATATTTGTCGAAATGAGGATATCGGATCGAATAATGCAAAAAGTATCAATATTCTTCAAATATCAATAAAAAAAATCAGTGAAAGTAACAGAATAAAAGGTTTAAAAATCACCAGTGTTTAAAACCAAGTCTATCGTTGATCTAAATGATGATCGAAATTATCGAATATTATTTCAAAGTATGAAAAGTTGCTCGTATGGATCATTTCATCCAAAAAACGTTAGAAGATGACGACGAAATTGCACAAAAATTTATCTGTCTATGGGAAAGTGTTCATGTCGTTATCAACAAAAATGAAGAGAAAAGCCTCAGAACGAGCATTATGATAGTCGTAAACAATCTTCTGCTGTTGTATTCAACCTAAATAAATAAAAAATTGTTTCCGTTGTTGACTTCAAAACGAAAAATCTATGTGCTTGATAAGTGCAACTCGATTTATGACTGGTTTTCAAATGAATACAGTCGTTTACGCTTATCACATACTTTATGTATGCATTGATATTATACGACACGATCGTTTTTTGATATATTTCATAATATACAATTCTTGACAAAGATACTTTTTCAAGCCAGATAGCTCTATTATGATTAACGATCAATTCTAAACTATTAACAAATAATCTCAGATACAGTGAATGACTTTTCATTGTCAATTGTTATTGACTTTTGAATTTTTTAGTTAGAAAACGCGAGCACAGGATAAATTTCTGTCGAACAAGGATTATCATATTTAAACGAGAAACAATTAATAGTAAAGATTACTCATAGATTCATATTTGGTTGATACTCGACAGTTCAACACACGAGTTTTTGTCGTTATGTTAATCAGAATCTATACATTTATTTTGGTTTTTGCTTTGCTGCACCCTAGATAAAGAATGATTATAGTCATCGATTAGATTCGATTATGATTGACGATATCTTTCATTTTGATCGACATCAATTGAATGCAATTCACTTGGTTTCAATAAATTAAACAGAATGAACAAACCAAAAAAAATCAAATGAAAATAATTCAATCTCCGATGAAATTGACAATAGATATTGATCATTATAATCAACTGTCTTATATGACATTCGAAAACAATCATAGTAATAGCAATAAATCTCTGATCGCCGTTTTTGAAGTGACAACATCAAGAATCTATTTCGTCAACGATGTTCTATATGATCTTTCTTGGCAAAATGATAATTATACTAAATCGATGAATTTTTGGTTGGTCTTCCATTATTCGAATTATATCGAGATTCATTGAATAGTTCAGATGAGTTGTTGAACAAGCTAATATGATCAGAACTCATCCATGTGCATGCACTGCTATTATTGAGACTTTTCAATATTTAACAACTTATTTTTATTTACTATATATTCAAATGCTGAATATATAATGTACTTCTCCATTCTCGCAATGAGTTTTTTGCTTTCTTTTAGCCCAATGCCTTCCAGTATGTCGTATTTTTCCCATCTTATGTGTTGCCATTAGTAAACAAAATTGTTGGACTTTGTGTTGCTGGTGAAGGTTAAAGGCAACATAATTATCTACATGTTCTCTCACTACAGAGACAATCGATTATCAGATATATAAGAATTAAGTTCTAATGTCGTCAATTACCTCTTTTCCCATGGTCCATTAGTTGACCTGCTTTCCAGTCAATCGCTCGTGATTGATCCTATTTATATTTATATTTCTGTCAATGAATGACAAATTCTATTCAATTGGAAAGGTCATCTTCTCATTTTATGTGTTGATAATAGAGATCATCATGGGATCGAAAAAACTATTTCATGTTGTTTCATCACCATCGACACTAAAACATTATGATGCGCTCTCTAATATCTAGGAATGACATTATACAAATAAGATATCTAAAACAGAATAGTTTTTGCTTTCTATTTTAACTGTCATCAAATATTGGCATTGTTGTTTCATTAGAAATTATTAGCTGCTCAAGCAAAAGCTCTCTCAGTGATTTGACTATGTTATTTGAATACAACAGATGTCATATAGAAAGATTTAACGATAATGAGTTTCCACTTGAAACTGTTTTTTTGAAAACAATTTCTCATGATATG
>CAJNSZ010000018.1:160090-275850 GCA_905329745.1 Rotaria sp. Silwood2 | reverse complement strand
GTGGATCAGTTAGAGCGTGGACAAGAACAGAACCGATTTCCGTTTATTTATCTTTGCAATAGGTGAGTTAGCCTTCTTGTTTCTTTATGTTTTATATACCATTTTCTAGCTCGTAAAATTCTCTATCGAATGGTATATAATAGTTGGGGTTTTGTTTGACAATGATAGGAAAATGTTTTTACGAAAGCGGGGATGGATCGATTTTCGCATAGGAAGCCATAGGGAAAAATAAGTATTTTTGCAATAACTTAGGAACGGTTCGGCCAATTCTTCTCATCTTCGAACTCGACCGAGATATTGTTAGGACTGAACTGTGTAGAAAATTTCATCGCGATCGGACTCTCCTTTCAAAAGTTATCGTGTAAACGGCCGGTCGGACATACTGACCGATTCTAGAGTGTACTCGCTTTTTGAGTACCGAATGAATCATCTGATGAATTAAGTACATCAGGTCGTTTAGATAGTACAGATGAATTATTAACTGATATACCACCGGGTTTTGTTTTATCAAAAAAAATTAAAATTTTAACTGGTATGAGTTATACAGAACAAATTTATTTTGATCCAAGTGCAAATACAAAAGAATTATCATGGAAATGTGATGAACACAAGGGGGAAAAGCGGATTCCGGGATCCCCGGATACTCGGGATCCCCACCGGATCCCCTGGATCCCCACCGGATCCCCTGGATCCCCACCGGATCCCCTGGATCCCCACCGGATCCTCTGGATTCTCGGGATCCTCACCGTATCCCGGATACATGTTACGTGAAAATAGAAAGGATACGACAGTGATACAGAAAATTCACGATACACTTTTTCTCTTTGATAAAAACTGGTGGTACGAAAAACACTGAACAGGACAATCAGAAATTCAGTTTTGTGCTCTAGGAGCCAGTCCACATGTGCCACAACTAAACTTGTTTTCAATCAAAGTTGTTGCATCTCTCTGATTTTGAAATATGTTGTAGAAATGAAAGTTTTAAGAATTTAGGCGCAAATTGTTTGAAAAAATATTGTTCCGCGCCCAAAGTATTTAAATATTTCTAAGAACACTATACACAAACACCGCATATTTTGTGGCCTTCTATCGTAGGCATACTCCAGCGAAAATACATCCGGTTGACTGAAGATGCTGAGGTTCTACACCTCTGATCTTGATGTAATAATCGTAAACAGTGATTTGGAATGACCGAACAATGAATGAGTTCATCAGTATGATAAGGTACACGGCAACATGATTATTTTTCGGCATTATGTGAGCATACATATTCCAACAACAAATCCTGTTAGAAAGTTGATATTTTGACTGTAGCGGAATTTCATTGAGCATTTACTGTGAAAAAATTTCAGCTCTCTGAATATTTCAGATCGCTCAGTGAACTTTCCACAGAATTATGATTTTGATTGAAATCACGATTTTGGCAGGGAACGATATCATAAAATACCTGATCGATAGAAGCCGCGTTGGTGTGATTTGAAGTACACACTGAACACTACCAAGCTATGCCAGAATTAGTATGGGATCTCCTAGAATCGGTTTGAGAGACTTATTGAAAGATATTGAAAAATGACCAATCTATCATGGAAAATATACTCGAATTCATTTCGAAATTGATAGAAAAAATTCATCTAGTGAAGTAAAATCTACTCAGTTTAAATCAGCATATAACCATCTATGGATGCTCATAAAAGGTTTTTGAAAGCAACAAAAAAGAACTGTTTTTTGTAAAGTTTCCGTAGCGGAGTACAGAGATTTCAAAAAAAACCTTCGCCAAAAGCCCTAAGGAGGGTATAAAGATTTTTCAAAAACAACTGCCATTTTCAAAGGACTTTTCTATGGGATTCGATAGAAATCCATGTAATTATTTATGTTGGATCGAGTATATTTCTTATGGTGAAAATTTTCTATCAATTTCTAAATGAACTCTACTATATTTTCTATAGAAAATTTGTCAGTTTTGAGTATCTTTCAATAAGGTGTCACGAGCGATTGCACAGGATCCTAAGTCAATTTTTATGTAGCTTTATTACGACAAGAGTGTACTTCAAACGATATCGACCGGAGTTTTATTGATCAGACATTTTCGGAGATCGTAACCCTCCAAAAGCGTGTTTTTAATCCAAATCATCATTTAACGGTCAGTTTCCTAACTAGTAGAAGATCTTTTTATAGCTAGAATTTTACTTCTGTCACATAGTTCGATTGTGAGATATGCATATTCGCGGATCTTCGAAAAATGACCATTTTGTACTGTATCTGGGAGTAATAATACACTCATTGATACTTCCCTCATTTCAATTCACTTTTCTACAATAAGCACACCAACTCGAGATGTATAGATACTAAGCATTTTAAATCAAATGGATTCGTTTTTGCTGAGATATACTTTTCACGCAAAATCTCAAAATATGTGGCTTTTTGGCACTAGCTTTGCCAGAAACATGTAAATGCTCGAGATCGTAACACAACTTTTTTAGAACGTTGTATGTCGTAAATCATAAAACTGTTTCCTTTACATACTTTAAAGTGGATAAAGTCTAACAACTTCCATTAAAAGCAAATTCAATCGTGTTTTATGTGGACTTGCTCATATACTAATTGACTTCGGCATCATATTGTGCACAAATTGGGCTAAGGTTCAACAGGTAGAGTGATTGGGCACTAAATAATGAAAATTTTAATTCTCCTTAGTTTACATCCATTACATTCAATAAAGCAATGTATTCAATGTTGAAATAAGTGGCAAAACAAATTGCAAACTCTTTGAAATCGATAAAAATTCTTCATCAACTCTGCCTCACTCTAGCTGCATCATATTTAGGGTGGAAAGCTCACGTTCATAAGTGCTGCGGATATAAGCGTGTGTATTTATTTTGGACCATTCAAGGGCTGTCCTAGGGGGTACCCGTAACCTATAATGGGCTAAATGGTGGGGATGGTATGATGGGAAAAGGCCGAAAGAAAAAATATCGAAAGGGAAAATGTCGAAAATAGAGGCGCCACAAAACATGTAAGCCATGCGGTAACATGTGGAAAGTGGCGCCTCTACTTTCGACATTTTTCCTTTCGATATTTTTCCTTTCGGTCTTTTCCATCCATTCGTGGGGACATCCATAACTCTTTATGGTCTATATAACAGGATGCCTGTAAATCATCATAAGCTGTGTAAAGCTAGTCTCCATTACTCATATGGATCAATACAAAGTTGTTCTCGTACCCTTTTGAGTGCTTGGTACTGGTGATTCTTGTTGCTGAGGAAGATCTTTTTCGGAGTAGTACCCATATTTATTGGTAGTTTGTACCACATTGACCCCCAGTAACTCTTTTGTGTCTGTCCCCTTAGTTGTCCTGATATTGTTCGGATGGCTTTCTGTGTAGATCCCGAAAACTTGTTAATGGATTTCTGTGTTTTATTAAAATATCTCTGCAAGCGTCATATCAGTAGGACACTGATGATTTGTTGCGCGCTTACATCATTGTAGTCTTGTACGGTTTTTCTCGCTTCAATGATTCATAAGATATCTAACTTTCACATGATGAGTTCTTATGTTGGCGTTTATGAACTGTGATGAAGTTTCTACAATCACTGAGAAAAGTGTTGTCTTTCTTATGATTATCTCAGCGACCAATGCAAGGTCATTGCATTATATCGTTGCCAACATTCAGAATACTTTTTATGATTATCGCGTAGGCTAGCGAAACGTTTACGCTTGATGGAACACATCATGTAGCCCATGGTTACTTATATACACTTAATCTCTATACGTTGATTCTCATAGAGATCTTCTTATGACACCAGGAGTTTTGCATTGTGTTACCGGAAAGGACTGCCGCTGTTCATGTGAGTGACGCTGTAAGTGTACTCGTGATATACATGTGCACGAAGACATCGATCATTATTTACTGTTATAGAGGTCATTCCCCATGCTCCCGTTATCAATTCATCATCTTAATCGTCTTCTGTTCGTTATCTATCAAATGATGAACCAACTTCGACTAATCTCTTTGTACTACAAATGGCTAGATCATGATCATCTATCTACTGTCGTCGTAAATCAGGCGCCATTCTATATGTTCATGCAGCAACAACTACGTATCCGCACTTTTCTTGTTTTTGTATTCCTGTTCTCGTAGTTTTACATGTGGACCCCTCTTCAAGTAAAACTTTTTAATCAGCACTAACATTTACTAAGACCAAGTACGGCGATATTTTGAATCGAATAATAATCAGCTACTAATTAAACACACGTGGTTCTACAACTTATGTCAACAACAACCATTGGACAACACGCTATAGTCGTTGACAAAATCTGGTTAAGACGTGGCAAATAGCCTTCTTCAGTTATAACAAGAGAAGATCAATTTTGTGAATATATGGTGTCTATCCCCAAGAGTCCCTTAAACAGGTAGGACCCCCACGCCCAGATATACAATAAAGAGTATAAGGTCCAACCATGCATACGCCATGAGCAAAGGTGTAGACTACCGATACATACTACTTGCGTAGCCATGGGCATCCATTTTCATAGCTCATGAACAGTTACCGGTACCTCTGTTACATAGACACGAATGGTCATGAGTACTCACGCTATATGGTCCACGAACGGTTATGGCTACTCCCGTTACTTAGTCCACGAACAGTTATTGGTACCCCTGTTATATGACTCATGAACAGATATGAGTACCCCCTTCATATCGACCACAAACAGTTATGAGTACCCCCGTTATATGGGCCATGAACAGATATGGGTACCCCCTATATGACTCATGAGCAGATATGAGTACCCCCCTTATATAGACCACAAACAGTTATGGGCACCCACGCTACATAGCCAGTGAACAATTACGGGCACCCCCATTGGACAGGCAACGATCAATTATAGTTACCCCTGTTATAAAGCTGATGAAGAGTTACGGATACCTACTATGATAGCCTATGAGTAATACAGAGAAGATGCTCACGCTCATATGAGCGCCTCACAAGCGCGAGCGGTAGATCCGCTGACGCTCATGAGCATGAACTGTACAGCCCTAATCATGTTCATCGTATATATTATGTATTTTTTTCAATTGCACAACTCATATCCGCAGTATTTTCAATGTATCATGTGAATCCTCACCGGATCCTATGGATCCCATGGATCCCCACTGGATCCGGGATACACAGGATCCGCTTTTCCACCCTTGGATGAACAACTTGTTTTTACTTATGAATAACATGCTTTTAATGTAAGTTTTGAATGAAAATTTGATTAAGTTGAGAAAAAAAAGAAATAAGAAAAACCTGATTTTTCTATTTTATCTTTATTTTAGTATACAATAAATTTACATGGTGAAGTTCATTATCCAAATTTATTAATTGAGCATAATGATTTAGATTTTGGTTGTGTTCTTAATGGAACAGAAGTAACACGTTATGTAACAATGGTTAGTGTAAGTCCATTACCCGTTAAATATTTATGGGTATTTATACTTGATGAAAATGAAAGAAATTTTTCATTTGAACCTCAACCACAAACAAGTATTACATTTCCACAATTAAATCAAACACAAATTCAAAGTGGACCATGGTCAGAAAATAATGAACAACCAACAACATATGATAATACAAATTTAACACCAAAACTCGAAGAAATATTTGATATTTCATCATTTTTTGGAACACTTCAATCAGGGTAAATTTAATAAAAAAAAGCAAAAACAGACATAAACAAAATGTTTTTTCTTTATTTAGTGAAATTGAAAAATCAGCAATTCGTTTCTATGGTCATCTAGGTATAAAAGCAGCTGTTAAAGCTGTATGTCAAGTTGAAAATGGTCCTGTTTATGAATTATATCTTCATGGTCAAGCATCATATATGGCATATCGTTTAAATACACATGAACTTGATTTTGGTGATGTACATTATGATAAAACGGCCACACGTACATTAACATTAACAAATGTTGGTTCAGTACCATTAGATTATCATTTTTTAAATATGAATAATTTAAATGATAATACTCAACAGCAACAACAACAACAACCAAATGCACAAATTAATGTTGAACTTGAATCTGGTATATGTGTATCATTTAGATCAACAATAATAACAATAAAATTTCTTCCAAATATACCTGAATTATTTGAAAAAATTATTTATTTACAAGTATCACATTTTCAACCAGATGAAATACGTTTAATTGGTATTGGTATATTTTCACGTTTAGAATTAAACTTACCACGTTATATTATGGATAATAGTATAGAAAAAAACATTTTATGAACAAATTAAAAATAATACAAATGAAAATAATTTACAATGTCAATTAGATACATTTGTTATTAAAACATTTATACAAAATTCAAATGAAATGACACAATCAAATGAATCAATTGATCAACAAAAACAATCTATACATTTAAGTAATACATCATTAACACCATCAACAGTATCAAGTATAACAAAACCAAGTCTTAATAATAAATTAATACCAATTATACCTGATTATGTTGTGGATTTTGATTATATTATATTGGATACTGTTAGACAACAAATTATACATATAAGAAATCCAATTAGTAATGCTATTAGTTTTTATTTTGATCGTATATCTTATAGAAATACAGGATTTTCATTTGATTGTGATCAAGTTAAAAATTTACCACTCGGTGAATCAATTACAATAACAATTACATTTGATCCACGTGAAGCCAATCTTGGACTTGGTCCAGTTGAATGTCGAGTACCAGTTGAGGTAAGATAAATAACAAAAATCAATTTATCATGTAAAATAATTTGATCTATGTTGGACATGGGGTTTGAAATTAACCTTCACAGATTGACTAATCATACTCAAAAAAAAAGATAATTTAATATGTCTGGAAGTCTTAATATTTATTTTTAATTCAAAGAACTTAAGCATAGATTCATATTCATAGAAATGTATTAAACGATCTTCTAAAAAGTTTATCTTTTATTTCAATCAAAGATCTCGATAACGAAAAAGATTTAGTGAGTTAGTTCATTGTAAACTTTTCACATCGTGTTTACGAAAATGTTGAATATTTGCCTTAAAACTACCTACTCAATTATATATCAGGCAGCTTCTACTTATTTTGGTCTCTTCCACTTATATGAACTGAAATATTTTCTCAAATTGATTTAATATACTTTAAATTTAAGCCCGTTTAAGAAGCTGAACTAATCATTAATTAGTTTTGTGTTCGACGAATTCTTTCACACTGTAAAAAATTTGAACAGACATGTATTCAAAAATTTTTCAGGAATACCACTGACTGTTTTTTGGTCAGTAAAATTTTATTGACTCATACCTGCTCTACGAGTACTTGTAGTAGTTTTTAGAGCGGAGGAGGTCGCTCTTACCATTTCATCTTTCTGTGTACGGACTTAGACTTGAGAGTTCTCCTATGAACTGATTAGAGTCCTGCGTTGGGTCGGGTTTCAAAACCCGACAGGTTCATTACTCAGCACAGGAGCTTCGGATGGCATCATCAATCCTTGGTTCAATGTGTGTGTTAGTCACATGCACTGAATCAATAGTGTAGATAACCATTCCAAACTATCATGTCTAAAGATGGGAGTTGTCGAGATTTAAAACCCGATCCCGTGCAGGACTCTACTTCGGTGAATCTCAGGAATATTTATCTGAACATGAAACATATTGACTATAGCGGTCGATCAGTACTACGAAATGAATAATCATTTTTATAAAATTAGAAAACATTACTAAAATTTTAATATAATCGTTTTCTTTTTTTTGCTGATAAAATCAATGAAATTTTCTCTATTTAATTGTTTTAGAAACACCATTTCCAATTGATAGTATTGATCAATCAACTGGTGGTGATATAACATCAACAGCTCAACAACCGACAAGTGGTATTGAACGAAGTGGTAATAGAGGAACTGTAAATTCTGCAGCTGAAGTACCTGAATCCATTGGTGAAAAAAGTGAATCAACATTAAAACATGTTGCAGAAAAAATTATTAATTATGATATGACTCCTGTAGCACAAGCATTAGCTCATCATTTAGGTATTGATTTAACACCAGATGGAATACAAGCACGTAATAGACGTGGTATTGCGATTATTGTTTATGGTCCACCTGGTTCAGGTAAAAATTAAAACCTTGAAATATTCTGACTGTTTTATTTTTGTTTTTATAGGAAAAACAATGATATCACGTGAACTTAATCAACGTTATGAATGTGCATTATTAAGTCTTGATCAAGTTATTATTGATGCTATTGATAGTTTACAACGAAGTGAATATGCACAACGTGCTTATAATGTGTCGTGATGCATATGAAAAACATGTTGAAGAACAACGACAAGCAGAAATGGACGCTGATCATGCTCAACCTACTGCTCAACCAAGTAAAATAGAATAAGAATAAACATAGCTTTTTTGTTTTTCAAAAAAACTGAGAATAATAAAAACAAATTTAAAGAAAAAAATATATTTAAATTACTATCTACAATAGTAAGCAAAAATCGTCGTCGTCCTTCTGTTTTCTCCAATGATCGAGCAGCTGATATTAAAACCATATCAACCATGGGTATATCAACTTTAACTAGTATTTTCTTCGCTCTTAGATAAATTCATAGTTCCTTTGCTCTTGTCATTTGATTTTTTGTTTTTTTTTCTTTTGAAATATTTTTCATAATGAATTTTCTTATTTTATAGGTGTACATGTTAAAAAACCTACAGATAAGAAGAAAAAAAGTGCTGAAACAATTGATCAAAATCCACAAGATCCAACCGTTGAAGCACAACCACTTACTTCTCCTGTATCAGTTAAATTTAAAATACATAAAAATCCAACTGGCATTACAAATAATGATTTACCTGATTCACTTAGAGAAACAGAAGATAGTCCATCTGCTGAAAATGATCAAGAAGAACTTATGACATATGTACTTACAGAAGATATTTTTGTTGAAATACTTTCTGCTCGACTTCAAGTAAGAGAATTTAAAAAAAACGAAGAAAACTTGATTTTCAATCTCGGATATTGTTACATTCGAATAAATACAAACAATTACTGAGGATTAGAAGAAGTCTCTTCATGAAAAAAAGACTTGTTCATTCGGATAAATTTTTCGATATAGTGCAATTTAACTTCATAACATGTTCTGACCTTTGCCCTCTTGTTGTCTTTTTCTACACGGTGACTTGTATAATTTATACACTAGTAAACAGGACGAACAATTCGATATTAATTCGTTACTGTTGCGGCTGTTTTTAAAATATTTTAACTTTTCATTATTTAAGATTTTAGTATCAATATTTATTAAATCAAAAGTTTCTCATTATAACAATTGTTAGGTAAACTATCGAGAACATTAATATTGATCGAATACTATCATTCTAAAATATTTTGATAGTCGAAAAAGAAATATTCTTTTCAATTATTAATGATTCGTACATCGACGTTAGTATATCGTCAAAATGCCTATTCTATCAATTTTCTAGATTACTTCAACGTACGATATTGATCACAAAAATCTGCTAAAGAGAATTGACGAGCAAACAAAATTATACAGTTCTTGATCAATATACAGTATACGATAGTAGATAGTACAATATATTTACTATCGTAATATACTTTAGTATTATAGTAAATCATAATATTTTATACAAATATGTATTTATTGATATTTTTGATATTTTTTTCCGTATTTATTTCTCTTCATATTAACGTTAATACAATTTCTAACAATGAAATCTATTATCCTTCATTATGGCACACTGTTCCATCATCATTAACTGAATATCCATTAGAAAACGATTCATCTTCTCAATATCGATTAACTGATCCATGGTTTTATCCACATAGACTTGGCTTATATAAAATTCTAATTAGTAGTACCACACCATTGATGCCATTTTGTTCATCATCAAATGCATCCAATATTCTTTTTGCTCTTCCATCTCAATTTGGTTGGCAATTTGATTCTAATCGATTATTTACTAATGGTACATAAAATATGTCATTAGATAGTTGGTGAGCAGCAGCTAATTATTATTTATCAGTCATACCATTTCTTGCTGCTATGGATGTTGGTATTATTCCTCACGAATCATTTCGTATCATTCAATATGAAAATTTTTGTTCGAATTCAATTGAATGTTTACATCAAGTACCAAAAGCTATGAAACAATGGCAAAAATTTTTTACTCATCTTCAACAAATTACATGAAAATAATGATGATACAATTATTGATAACAGAGTTATTGATAATCTTTATTTAAGACCAATGTGGTTAGCATATAAAACTTCGATTAAAGCTGCTTTATCCTTAGTTAAATCGAAAAAAGTCTTATTACCATCAAATCTTGAAAGATTATTTTGTTATGGTTGAGCACGAGTACTTCATTTAATTGCAATGACAAGAAAAAATACAAATTTATATGAAACAATTAAAAATCAACATTCATTTCTTCCACGTCGAATGTTATTAGATAGTGATCCACTAACACAATTCAATGATTTACCAGAATCAGTTAAAAAAACATTAGAATTTCTTATTTCATTTCACTTTGATTAGTTATCTTATATTGAGAAAATTTGGGAAAAACTTACATGTAATTATGAAGCACGAATCTATGCTCAACATACGTCAGAATCTATGGCAAAGTCCAAATTTCTTTCTGTGAAATATTTAAGTCTAACTATAATAAATATGCATTTTTATTTCGATGTGATGATTCGTTTAAATATGATCTTTAAACAAATTTCGTTTAAAACATTGCATTGAATAGAAAAACTTTGTTTTTTAGCATATATATATATATGCATAAGTTCTTTTCGAAATAAAGAGATAAAGAAAAGACTTTTTTTATTTGACTTCATACTTGTGCTTTTTATCTAAGAGATAAACACTTATATTTTCGTATTCATTTTTGTTTCTTTTCATCAACTAGCATGGAGAATAGCACTGAGTTATATGCTTGGCTCGATGAATATTCTTTATCGCATAAAAACTCAACTAATATTATGATACATAAAATTTGTGTGCCAACAATTGCTTTTACAGTATTAGGATTTCTTTGGTCAATACCTTTACCAAAATTTGTTCGTCAAAATTTTGGAAATCTCTTTAGTCATTTTATTCCAATGCTTGCTATTGGACCTATATTAACATTTTATTTTCGTTTATCAACAAAAATGGCTGTAACAATGTTAGTGATTGTTTTATGTGAATTGGCTCTTTTAGCTAAAATGCAACAAAAACGAATACGAATATTTCGATTATCATTGGCAATATTTATTTTGGCTTGGATTGGGCAATTTATTGGACATGGTATAGAAGGAAAAAAACCTTCATTTTTGGAAGATTTACAATTTTTGGCTGTTGGACCACTTTGGACATTGGCTAGTGCTTTTCGTGTTTTAAATATTGAATATTAATTTATCTTATATTAATCAATAGACGCTCATATTTATATTTTAAAAATGATTCACAATTTTTCTTTCTTTCTTTTCTTTAATATAAATCATTAAAAAAAGAACGGGGAAAATAAAACAGATATCATCGTTTTCTATAAAATAAAATTCTATTCTTCATTCGTAACAGGTTTTTTTCGGTTTTGATTTTGTTGTTGATGTTGTTTTTTATTATTATGATTGTTTATTAAGGCTTCTTTAATAAATAATTTTTGATCCGAATTTAAGGCATTTGGATATTCAACATCAAATTCAATAATCATATCACCATATTTATCTGGATTAGACATTAATGGCATACCTTGCCCTGGTATACGTTTTTTATATCCCGGTCTAAAAAATAACCCAAATAAATCATTTTGTTTTGATAATCGAAAAAAATTAAGCCAAGTTTTTTTTCTTACTTAACGATTTCATTAATAGGAACGTCTAGTTTTCTTCCATCGAGATGTTCAATATGTAATGTTGTACCTGTTAATGCCTGTCCTAAATTTATTTTAGCTGTATAAATAAGATCAGCATTTTCACGACGAAAATGTGAATGTGGTTTATCTTTTACAGTAAATATAAGATCCGATGGAACATTATTTGGACCTTGATCACCTTCACCTTCAAATGTTACTTTTGTACCTGGTAACCAACCACGTTTAACAGTTATTGAAAGAATTTTTTCACGAATACTTGATGTGATACCATCATCATTCAGTACCTAAAGGAAAGAAAAAAAAATGTCAACAAGTTTAAAATGTCAACGCAACTTTTATTATAATGACTACATCTTTTGATGAAAACAATTAGTTAAAGTATGTACAGGAAAGAACGAATAGAAAATATTTTAAACTTTATCAAGTTTTAACTCAAGAATGCAGGCAACACGAAGAGTATTTAGATCGATTTTTTTTCGAAATCTGAAGACGGATGTGAATGGAGCAATTTTCGTTAATTTTACTGTATCATGGTACTCTCTAGAAAAATGAACCATTCGTTCCTCGATAAGAATTTTTATGACAATATCAACTGGATTCAAATTTATAGCATTAACTTATTGTTTATAAGTAAATTTTCTTATAACGAGTAAACCATAGATTCGACAAAAGTATACTAGAACATCTAATTCTAAACTTCCAATTTAAAAATGTGATCGAATAATATTGCACTTCTTCAAAATGTTCAATTTTCGAGAGTTTTTTTTCTATTATAACACAAAGGTAAAAGATGTCAGAGAAAATTTTCAGAACAATAAACAGAATTCTTTCTCGTGATATACAGTGTTATGAACACTTGGTGTAATATGCCAGTCATTTCTATTCGAACCTTAAAAGTATAAAATCAAAGAATTAAGTTTTTTCAAAAAAACTTTTACGAATGTGAATGTCTCAAAATCATGATTTTGTATATTTTCAAAAACAGTATTCCTTTCCAGAATGACGGACGTTCATGTGAAAATTATTTAAACATAGCTGAAAGATAGAGATTTTTGTATACTACAAAATACCTAAGTAATTTCTTTGAAAGGTCAAAGTCTCCAGTTGTTTACATAAGAAGTTTAGATCAAACATTCTAATGGAACTTCATAAAGAATTCAAAGAGAAATCATTCGAGACGAAGCTCAAATTTCTATATTGAAAGTTAACCAACAACGAATACGAAATTCAAATGGTACCTTTATTTATATCCAATCTATAATATTGTATGAATCTCACAAAATTAAATATTTTCTGATTGAAAAATGAAAAACTTCATGTTGAAACGATCAAATAAACAATTCTACTTCCCAGAAATATCAAAGAAACAAAATCAACTAAGAAAACATCACCTCTTCTGATGACATGTACTAGTGAAATCTATGCTGATAGGTATTTTTAATAGAGCACACAGGTGAAACGATAATCACAAATTCATTAGTTTGATAGAAAAAAACTTTCTACGTCGATCTTTTAGAGGAAAACCGTATATATATATAGAGGTCAAGAATTCTTACTCGTCGACTAATTTTAATTTTTTTAACAGCACCATGATAACAATCTTCAAGTGAAAGTAAAAGGTCACGTATTATAGGCGGATCTTGTTTTTTTCGACCACGACCATCTAATCCACCAAAGCCTAAATTTCTATCTTGATCGGCACTGGCATAAAATTCTGTAAATAATTCAATTTATTTAATTATAAATGAAGAACGAGTTCGAAATGTTGACTCAATTTGTATAATCAATTGTTTTAAAACAAAACACATGTTTGTAAATTTCTCTCTATAATAAAATGATGCAGTAAAACATACTCTACAAAATGATAATTAATTGATGTCACTAACTTATCTATAAAGAAAAGTTATAAGCTTATAAATATGCTTCACAAAAACTAAAAATTCATCGTGATCTTTCACGAATAAAAAAAAGTTAGTAGACTGAATTCAATTAGAGCTTTCGTACTGAGTTCAGTTGCCAAGTCATTTTTAGCTCATTAAAACCGTCGATGTGTGACTAATTGAAAATATACCGGGAGAATTATGAACAAAAAATCAGAAGAAAAAACAATTGAAACTCGTTCTCTATTAGTTCGATTTATTAGATCAGACTGGAGAAAAATTACATCTAAACACTATGAAACAATGACAGAAAATAATACCAAAACATCTGACAAAGAGGATACAAGTTAATGAAAATCAAGTTTATGAATATTGATTTTGATTGTAATATCCATGATAAAGAATTCTTATTTTAATTAAAACAACATTTTTGAAATAAAGAAGCATTTTTATGTGTTCCAAAGAGTCGTGGTTAATTTTTATTTTTTGCTGAAGCATATTTCTAGACTTATTAATTTCCTACCAGATGAGCTAGCGAGATGAATCAATAATCATTTTGTAGAGCATTTTTTTTTTGCTATAGCGAGAAATTTACAAACACATGTTTCACTCTAGATAAATTGATTATACAAATTGAGTCAGTACTTCTGGTACACCCTTTATGCACATATATATTTTTCTTTCTTTCAAAATTACCTGCAAATGGATTATCACCACCGAAAAAGTCTCGAAAAACTTTATCAGCATCACCATGAAATACATAACCTTCATTCCATTCATTTGCTGGTCCTATTGGTACACCATTCTTTAAACCTTCATCACCATATTGATCATAAATAGCTCGTTTTTTATCTTAATAAAATAAAGAGAAATATTTCTTGTAAATATAAATATAAACGTACGATCACTTAATACATCAAAAGCTTCAGCAAGATCCTTAAACTTATTAAAAGCATTATGATCATTAGCATTTTTAACTGGATGAAATTTCAGTGCTAATCGACGATATCTATGTAACCAATAAAACAAAAAAAACTATTCAAATCAATTGATGAAATATTTGATTTTTACATACGCTGATTTTATATCATTATCTTTTGCACTTCGAGTTAATTGAAGAATTTGATAATAATCTTTTCCCATTCTAGAAAATACAAAAGAATCTTTGTTGAATTTTAACTCATTTTTTCTTAATGTTGATTGAAAATAACCTATGTGTTGCCTTGTGTAACTAGATGAAGAATGTAACAGTCGATTTTGTCTTACCATCCATATTAACTTTTGCATAGCGACGACTCTCATGTGATTTTAACTGAAAGCGACATCTTAGATTTTATTGTACATGAAACAATAATTAGAATATTTTTTTCTTATTAATCAAATATTATTAAATGTATAAAAACGAAGGAAAAAAATAATATGACAACTCATTTGAAGATTTAAAATATCTTGAAAACGATGATGCTAGAACTAGAAAATCGTCTATTCAATGCAAAGAACATCTCTTGATTTTAAACTCTAGTTTAAGTTTCAAAACTTAAAGTCTTTTACCATCAACACGGCATAAAAAAGAGTGTTCTTCATAAACACGTTATTTCAAATTTTAATCTAAGAGATTTATAGAAGCAACATATTTTATCATTTGATGAAGATCCAATCATTACTAAGATACAGTGTTTAAGTTGAACAATACATCTAAAATATTATCATAAAACAGATTTTGATTTGAATATGCATGAAATAGTGAAACGAAACAATTGTGAACTTTGTTTTTTTTTCCTAGTAATATATGAAGTTCTGTTAAAGACAAAATTTTGCTCTGAATCGAGCAGAATAAATGATAAAAATTCTTTTTAGATTAATTATTCTCTGTTGCTTCCAAATAGAAAGATTACCTTATTGCAAAACTTTGACTTCAAGATAGCGCAACAGTTCAAGTGAAGTATTGTTAAAACTGTGCATTATTCTATGCTCTACAAAAATAAGTCTGTTGTTCAAGGTATTTGCTTGTTTTGACTTCGGAATTATCCATGTGCTTAAACAGATATCTAAACTGTGTATAAAAAAAGTCTTTGCACAACATGTTTGGTAAATTTTCGTCGATTCATAAGACCTTAGAGAAGACGAAATTAATTAGCTAGAATCAAAAGATCATATCGATTTTCTCTGTCAAATGGCTATTTTAAATGTTAACATGTAATGTGAAAGCTTCGAAGGGCATCATTTTCAAAATAATCAATGAGAACTAATCAACGCTGATAATTACTTGACTATTTAGTTTTTACTTAAATTGATAAAGCTATCTGTTCTCTTTCGAATTCTAAAAAACCGCAAATCGCTAGATACTTCTGCACTTGAGTTATTTGTGATACAACAAAGTCATTGACTTTTTGAATGGGTAGCCGTTGCAAAAAAATCTAATTATTTCGTCATTGTGCTTTATTCAAGATCGTTTACGTGTAACAAAATACAGATATGCACTCAATGGACAAAACAAGACACATATGTACAAGGAAAAAGGGATAGAATTTAAATACAATCTAACGATAATACTTTTTCTTGTTGATTTGGAGCTGAAAAACTCGTCAAAACCACAGCCAACTTTTGTCCCATTCTTTTATTTTCTGCAAATATAAGTTGAAGGACTGTTTAATCATTATCAAAATTCATTGATAGTTTTGACAGAATTTTATTAATATTAACATTTGATGGACCAACTGATTGAAACGTCCGATCAATCTTAAAAACAAAAAAATTGAAATAGAATATGCAATTGAGTCATAAACTCAAAAGTTGACATATTTATTTAATCTCTCGCTTAAAGATAAAAAGGCATAAATATCTATTTTATAATTTGAAAATCTACTTCAGCATGTTGGCAATATACTTGGAAAACTTATAATATTTGGACGTCTAATTAACATATTGCTACAGTTTACTTCGACGTCTTTAAGACATTGTAAACATTCATTCGTAGTTGAATTATGTCTTTATTCATTGCCTCTCTCTCAGTAATGATGATCAAACAAATTACGACAAAAGATAGACAATACAGCAAAAGTAATATTTCTATCGATCGGATGCGGTAGGAGTTAATTATTGATAAAATCGACCTAAACAATATATAAAAAGCGAAAATACATGTTTGGTAGATTGTTCTGTTCCATCAGGTACATAATCAATCTGCAAAAAAAAAACAAATCCAAGTAAGAACTACTCTCTTCTTTTATCTAGGACATAATCAATAATTGAAGATCGCATTTTCTATGATCCAGAATTTTCTGTTAGTTATCCACTTTGAAATCGACTGTAACAGAGTATGGGTATAAACATTTTCCAATATGTATTTAATTGTAGGAAAGAAAGGTAAATTTTATTATACTATTTCTTGTTGCTATATTACAGGCACTATCGTACAGATGAACATGATCATCAATTCTACGAACGATATGTATATGTTGTCGATTGAATGTAACATCTAGTCGTTGTATAATTGTCATAGTTTTCTTACGAATAGTTTCTATTTGAATGTGTATCATATTCATATATAATTGTGTATCCATTTGTCCACCCCACCAATCAGACAATAATAAGACTTTTCTTATTATCCATTGTTGGTTTCAATACTTGTTAAATATAATATTGAACAAGCAAACGTTGACAGTTCTTCAGACTTACTACATGTGACAACAATGTTTGATACTGCAAATAAATTTCCCTTAATGTTATTCCTCATGTGACCTCTTGATTCTGTTAAGCATAGGATACATGAATCAATCAGTTATTCAGATAATGTAATGATAAATTGCACAGTGCAACTATGTGATGTATTGTTAATAAGTCGAACTTTCTTTCGTAAAGTAGTTTTTTTAGCCCTGAAAGATATAGTACAATTGCTCACCATCTCATTTTCATGACCACTTTGATGGGTGTTTAGAAAATGATTTTGTTGATAGTGATGAAGAAGTCTTTGTATTTTATTTACGAAGCTGCTTGCACATTCGTCCAGAGTAGTTGGATCTATTATTTTATGTTGTATTATAAGTTTTGCTACTTTTTGACTACAAAAAGAATATCAGCGTTTCAAGCGAAGAACTCAATTATACCTTGCACTGGAAGTATTATCATTTCGGTCTTTAGCCTTTCGTCAAGCTTATCTTTGCAAAAGAACATCATGCATCAAAAGAAATTCAAAACGTGCTTTTTCAAATTTTTCATGTGTATACTGATCAATTTCGTTTAGTTTTTCATGTTTCGTCCCTCCATTGTTGAAATACTTATGCAACTGTTCTCTATACATACGATTTTTTCATTTTTAGAAATCGATGTTGAGATAGGTTCTAAGAATGTTTTCTTTATCTGTTTTTCCATTTTTCTTGTCATAGAAATCAACAGCTTTCTTCATATATTGAATAGAAAATTGGTCGGAAAAGCTATTCTGCTGATCCTCGCCTATTTGCAATACTAATGGGTCCACTTGTTCGTCTTCAAACTGTTGGTGGTTATCATTGTAGCTGAAATCAATAGTTTGTTCAATTTCGACAGAGTAATGTGTACTTTGAAGAATGGATTCGATGTAATCACATAAATATTTAGCAGCGTCTTCATCATGTGCACTGTATGTAGCACTATAATGATGTGAGAATAAATTTGTAGATATTAAATCAGTGAGAAGTTCTGCAAGATGATAGGACTCTATCGTGGTCTATTCACTATATATCAAAGTAGAAATAAAAGAAAATAAAATAATAGTGGTAAACACGTTTTTCCCAAATTTTTACGATATAGAACACTTATATGAAAAAGTCTTTCTTTGTTTAAAAAACATCAAACGCAAAATTTTGAAAAACTGATTACGGATTCGAATTCCTTGACTCTGATTACCTGTGGTCAAACTATAAAAAAATTTATTTTTACGCTTACACGTGAATGTACACGTGACTGCAATCAAACATACAAACGCATTTTATTTCATATGATGTTTCCTTTAGTCGAGGGAATGAAGAATTTTCGATATTAGTTTGTGATGCTACAGAAGTTAGTGTAATTAATAATTTAACAGAAGTTAATATCATGTTGGTTCATTCCGATGATGACATATCATTGAATAAATTAGAATATCGTGAACAAGGCAAGAATGAAATATCAGCAGGTGTCAATTTATTCTTCTATGCATCAAATAGACTAAATTATGGTTTAATTAGAGAAACTGAAGTGTTTCAGTTGAAAATAAACGGTCCGGAAGCACTTTTTAACATGTTTATCGCTGGCACTGGAACAAAAACAGTTTATATGCTTCAAAGATTCTATGAAACCAAGGAATAAGAGGGTGTTTATGGCTGAGCACACTGTGCTTATATTGCATCATATTTATGTGCTAATTGATTTCAACTTCAGTATTTAGCATATAAGTCCGATTTTATGGAAAAGTCTACATAGAGTAAGTGTTTTACTAAGTTTTGACTTTTATTGTGAAAAAAAGTAAACAAGACAGTGACGTCGGCACTACAACACAAAACTGAATCTTTTTTTTTTATAGGTCTTGCATTACGAAAAACTTTTCATGAAGAAAAGAGAAAGGCAAAATGTCACGATAACATGAACTTATTCTATTACTTTGAATAATAATGACATTCAAACAAGTGCTATTCCTCATACAAACGCTAATGGCAAAGAAATTTCTTCCATCAAACTATATTACAAACATTACTTAATGATTGGTGGAAACCATTCGATTCTGGCGAACATCACATTAAGTCAATCCATCGTAAAGCGATTAATATGCTATCAAAGTCCAAATACTCTATGATAATTATTCGTATTATTTTTCAAGTCATGAATAACAACCTAAATACAATTGATCAACAACAAGATAATCGGTCAGCATACAATCTAACTTATATTGATACAACGTTTCGATATGCTATTCAAACATCCATCAAGCATTATTTATCAACTGAATGTCAACAAAAATCAAAGTAAAAATGGATAATATGGTTAAATAAGAATGATGTTCTTGTTGGTTGCAATTAGTATTTGCGTGAAATGTTAGTTGTTGCAGCACGTCATACAATCAAATCATAACCTGATATCTTTACTCAAAGAATAGAAAAAAAACTCGACTGAACAGTAAGTCTGCGTTCTTCATAACGAATAAAGTTAAAGTTTATATTCATGCTACTGCTTAGCATTTTTATACAAATAGGGTTGATTTAAATATGAGAACTTCTTAATACAGAGATATAAATGTTCGTTCTTTCAAAGTCTTCAGACTTTATAAATAAATCGGCAATACAATAACTATCTTATTCAATGTTTTTTTAGATATCAAGACAAAATAAAACTGGAAAAAGAAATGATCAAAGCAGTGAACTTTTCTGTGGTTTTTACAAGAGTGGACTTAACAGATCATAAGAAAGGTGAAGGCTCTCGTTAGTTTTCACTTTCATATGATTTAAAGCCTGATCAAATTCTTTCTTCAATAATTGAACACGGAGTAGTTATCGTGGAAACTTCATAAACAGTGCACCTAGTATAATGAAAACTTAAAGCATTCGACATTTTTCTGTAAGCAATCACCTAAAGTAGTTTTAAAAAATACATGAATAAAACAAGCATTCGAAGTAAATATTATTCTATTCTTTTACATCTATTAGCAGATCGTTTACTTTGCATGGAAGTAGAGTTATGCATAAAGTCTACCTGATGAATTCAATATACTCTGTTCTACGTAGAATAGTTGAAATGTCTCTAATGTGCTATTGACTCGGTGCGTTTGATCAACACACACATTGAAGCAATGACTGTAGCTATCGTGCTTGGAGATAATTTTTTCAGATCTATCTATCTATTTCAATAAAGAGCACAACATGAGCACCATAATCAATAGTATGTTTTTCTCATCATTTATTGACGAAGTCGTCAATAGAGTGTATCAGAGTTTGGAATGGATATGAAATTTGTATACCACAAATATTTGTACATGTTCTCTTCTAGCTGTCATATCATAAAAGAATTAATTGAGCAAAATATCGGCTTAAACATTAAAATTAAATGAATGTATGTCATTCTGTTCAAATAACCTTGTCATCAGCATAAAGTAAAACACTCTTGAATTGACTATGGGTAGCTGCTTTAATAGAAGTGCGCATTTGTTTATATTAAGTGTAAGCAACAAATCTAATTACATAAATAAAATGAAAATAAAAACATGACTTATGTTTTTATTGAATCAAAAAGTGAGATTAACAATTGAAAGATTTACTCTTGGACACACAAAAATTCACGTTAGTTTATTTTAAGTCATTAATTACTTTTTCAACTTACTCCGACAAAAATTCTTATATATTAAAAATAAAAAATAACTGTACAGGTATGGTAGTACCAGTTGATAATGAAATAATATTCTGTGCAGTTCAATATCTACCTCATCAATTCAATGAAAATAAGAATATCAAATTTTTGATGAACAACTTTAGTAAGTAATGCTAAACAATCTTTTTGTACCTGATAGAAATCATCTTTTCACAACAAATAGCAATTACTGTATGCAATAGAATATTAATATTTATTTCAGGAATATGTTTAAAATACTATAAGAAATAAATTTGTTGACCCTTCAGTGACTGCACAATTTGTCAAGGGTAGATAATTGAGAGTGGACGTAGGTACGTGGCTGAAGATGTCTGTGAGAAGATACAAAATATGCATACTCACACTGATATCCACATTCATACATCCGTGACAAATTGTCCCAGTACTCGATTCTTCTTCATTCGATAACATATTATGCTGACAGGTTTTAAGATTATTGTACGATTTTTCAACTGTTTATATAAATTAATCCTTTGAAGAATGACTTTTTTCAATCCAAAGAAACAAAGCTGAAGTGTCAGAATTAGTTATCATTTTAATAATATTAACTGTTGTGACTCTTATACTTGTTCTCAGTTCAAAGATACAAACAAGAGGATTTTAATATAGGAAAAGAAATAGAACGGTCGAAGAATCTATTTTAATCATTTAGTCATGTTCTCGAAGTCTCCAAGAATAAATTGTTCCATTCAGAATTAGTTCTGAATTCCCTTTTCAATTACAGAATCATTTTTTCGTTCCTATACACTTATTCAATTAAGTCACAAACAGCAAAGAAACTTAACTTTTTTCAAAAAGTTATATATATTTAGAAAAAAATGTAACATATAAACTTTATTGCTAAGGAAGTCTTCCACAAAACACACTATTTTTTTTTCAAAGATATTTCTTGATTTCGCATTAGTTTTAAATGAAAACCTATTGTTTGTAGAACTGCTCTTCGAAGAGTATTTAGCATAGCTCAATACATATGTTCTTCATAAAGATTAGCTCTATGGAAGTTCTAATTTCCGAGATAGAAGCATTCCGTTTCTGCAAAGTCACCATGCTAATGAATGACATAGGTTATCTGTAAATTTTCTGAAAATAATAACATTTTGAAAGCCATTAATCGGTGTTTTGGATTAACATTTAGATTTTTAAAACATTTTTATGTTGATTAGTATCAACATTGGAGGCATAAAAATTTTAAAAGTAATTTGAGTTTTTTCTGTGATGATTCAAATCAACGACTAGCTTAAGGAAAGAACGTCAGTCCACTCTACAAACACCAAGAACTCTGTATAACGTTATAATCTGATCTAAATGATATTGAACTATGGCATGAAAAAAAATCGTTCAATATTTTCTACAGAAAAATGTCCGAATTTACCATTGAACCTTTGTTGATCACTTAATCTTGATAACGTACCATGATAACATTTCAAAATATGAAGCATTATTTCACATTGGATATCACTTTGAAATATAATTCTAGTGTATCTATTTGACTCTATTTATCTAGCTCAATGATTTCAATCTTTGGGATAGTCGATTTCTTTTGAAAACTCGCCGAAAAGTCACTATTTCCGACTGAAAAACAGTAGGAACTCATAAACAGGAATTCGGTAATTGAATACACTGGCTGGCTTCGTTCAGTGATTATTGATTTCGATCGTCACTAGAAAAATCGGATCACTGGATTCGATTATCGGATTCCTGTCATTCTTCAGAGTTTTCCAACCGTACTTTATTCACTGGGGTAAGTTTCTTCTTGATTAGAATTGTTATAAGATGTCGTCGATGAATCAAATGATGGGTTTCTGCCGATTTCTTTACCACTAAAATGATCTAGACAGAGCTGGTTAGTAAGATCTGTTTTATCTGGTCCCACAACTTGGTTTTCTTCTTTCTATCATTCTGTGCGGCTAATCGCAGCAGCTCTTTTTCAGATTTACAACTACCGTTTGTTCTAGCTAGTCTTCAGTGAAAATGCCGAAAGACCATGAGTTCTCACAGGAGATTAAACAGTTAATATCCTATATTATTGATTTTGTCGAAAGCGAAAAAAACAAGAAGAAAAAATTTCTTTTCTGAAAAACTTCCTAATTTTTCCAAGTTTCGTCCGCTAAAACTAACCTGGGAAACACTTGGAAAAACTCTACTTTTTCCCTTGACTTACGTCCTCTCATATCCTCTTCCGAATGGTGAAAACCGCAGGTATCTATCTCTGTTCGTTCAAATGCAATAAGCATTTTTCCCACTGGCCTTCTTTCTGAAGACAGCTAATAGCTTGCGATTTTTTTTGTATCTCGGCATTGACCAACTACCAATAAAACCGATGATGTGATGTTATTGTAAATTAATACTTTATACGTTGGATAAATATTTCATTGAAAAAAAACGGTGGAACATTTCATTTCTCATCTTCAATGTCAAGTCAATATCACACGTGTTCTGTTTGAAGACACTTAGTGACATCTTCCTATTGCTGTTCTATATAAAGAAAACAAAAACAATATAATATTTAGTATAGAATATTATTTTTTCATACATGAAAAGTAATTATTATACTGATATAAGACAGTTGGTATGATCATCGACACAAAACAGAAATTATTTGCATGGTTAATGGCGCTTAACAACGGCTGCTGATTCGTTCGTTCGTTACTTTTTTTGCTTTTCTTTTTTTTTGTTTCCTTAAGACAACAGTTAAAATTGATTGATTAATCATTACATTCAATTTTGTTTTTTTCTTAAAGGTAGATAGTTGTTTTTTTTTGTAAGTTTCATGAATTATTATTTTATTTTGTTTTTTTTTAATTTTATTCTAGTCTTCCTCTTCCTGTTGTTGTTTTTTTTGTATCTATACTTTTTTATTACAAAAAAGAAATTTAATCTATTAAACAATTGTACATATTATAAAGAAAAACAATAAAACATTTGAATATATTATCGAAAACCAATGACCGATGGCAATATTGGAGGAGTCGGTAGCGAAACCGAAATTATCGGTAGCGCATCTGAAATTATTAAAGATCGTCTCTATTTCGCCACATTACGCATAAGACCAAAATCAACTGTCCATACACATTATTTTTCTATTGATGATGAGTTTGTTTACGAAAAGTAAAAAAGAAACATATAATTTTTTGATAATCTAAACGAAATATTCAATTTTTCTTGTTAAAGTTTTTATGCAGATTTTGGTCCACTCAATTTGGCTGTCGTTCATCGATATTGTACAAAACTTAATAAGAAAATTAATGTATACTTATATATATACATCTATAAATGAAGAGTTTTTTTTTTAATTAATTTTTATTTAGAATCCAAGTTTGTTACATAAACGTATTATTCATTACACATCATTCGATCCAAAAAAACGAGCTAATGCTGCGTTTTTAATTGCTGCTTATTCAGTAAGGAATATATATTTTAAAAAAAAGATATATCAAGCTTTATTTTTCATGGATTGAAGCGTAATTTGTTTTTTCTTTGTAATAGAATACATGAAGAGGGATAGAACAGTTATACTCCTTACCCAAAAAGAGTTGAAAGATAGATTGGTGGTTTGATACTGCATTTTATACATTAGTCGATTAATTCTCAAGACTTTCGTCTTTTCGTAGAGGCACAGTTTCAATAGTTGAATGAGACAAGGGTAGTTGTAAAATTTTATAGCGTCTCATAAAAAGAATAATTAGAAATACTTGGAACAAAGTTTAGTTCGGATTTTTGTTGTTGACTCTGAGACCTGAAGAAAACATCATCATACACTATTTCTAGAATTCTAGTATAGAGATGTGCAAGATCAAGTTTTTTGGTTCTGGTCTAGAGAAAACTATTCCAGAATTTATTCGTATCATATTCAAAAAAAGTTTTTCAATACTTCTTTTTTGATTTATTTAGTTAACGACTAGCATTATTTCGGATCATCTCTCTTGAATTATTTTCTCATTGATATAATTTATAAGATTATTCTCTTAAAACCATAGAAAATTTTACTAAAATCTTTAGTTTCAGTTGGCACATCTGTTTTCACGTAGTCACTGAGATCGTGACTACAGTTGGTTTCACACTTGGATATAATCAAACATTCGAAAACATAATCTATTTAATTAATGATTCTTAGACAAACGAATATGTTCGGAATTTAAAAAAAAAAGACCGTGCATAACATAACTACATTATTCCGTTTTTCAGAACATATTTCTTTGAAATGTTCTTTAATGATCATTACATATTATCATAATTACAAACAAAATACAATGCAATATTTCATTGTTCATGTTGATTCTATAAACGAGAATTATTATTGGCGAATGTTGACAGTTGAATAGTCATATATTTATATCATAGAAAAAATGGTATTATTTAGAAGGTATTAGTAAAATACGCTCTGAGCCAGTTTGAGTGCCGTTTTACTTGATACTTATATCCATCAATAAAGCTTGAAATTCTGAGTCTATTTTATTACATTCTAAATCACAAGTTCAAACAAACAAATGTTTAGAAAAATATTCTTAGACGAAGTTGTGATAAATATCTGATGGCTCTAGTCGGTTAAAAATATGTAGCAGAACTATATTTGATTTCATTTTCCAAACATTTAGTTTGTATCAGAGTGGGATTTAATAGACTTAAAATCTTCAGCTCTATCAGCTGATGTATGTTCTAAGTAAAACGGCGTTCAAAGTGGTTCAGAATGTATTTCACTAATACCCTTATTTATAGTACACTCATTCATTTGAAAAACGACCTACATTTTCGTTTTCACTGAGAAATAAAGCTTGAAATAAATTTTTCTTTTTTTGTTATATATTTAATTTTTATCAATAGATTATTCATCTAAAACGAACACCGGAAGCAGCCTATAAACCATTAATAAATGGTATTAATGCTGCACATCCATTTTTACCTTTTCGAGATGCATCACTTGGTTCATCTTCATATAATCTAACTTTACTTGATACAATACAAGGCCTTTATAAGGTTAATTATTCGTTTTCATCAATATTTTGTTTATGAATTTTATTTTTCTTTAAATCTAGGCAATACTTCATGGTTTTTTCAATTTTGAAAACTTTGATCTTGATGAATATGAATATTATGAAGTGAGACTTTCATTTTTCTTTTCTAATGTAAAAAGAAAAAGTTTAATTATTTAATTTTAATAGAAAGTTGAAAATGGTGATTTAAATTGGATTGTTCCTCATAAATTACTTGCTTTTTCAGGTCCACATGCTAAGAGTAAAATTGAAAATGTATGTAAATTTATTTATTTATTTTTTTGGTATATAAGTATTTACCTTTTGTTACAAGGGTTATCCATTGCATGCGCCCGAAACTTATTTCACCTATTTTCGAAAACGTAATGTAGCAACAATTGTACGATTAAATAAAAAAATTTATGATGCAAAACGTTTTACTGATGTTGGTTTTGAACATTATGATTTATTTTTTTCTGATGGTAGTACACCGAGTGATGCAATTACATTAAAATTTTTAACCATTGCTGAACAAGCTAAAGGTGCTGTTGCCGTCCATTGTAAAGGTATGAATTTATTTATTGAAAAAAAAAATCTATTCGCAAATTTTTATTTTTTTTATTTTAGCGGGTCTTGGTCGAACGGGTACACTAATTGGAACATATTTAATGAAAAATCATCAATTTACAGCAGCTGAAGCTATTGCTTGGTTAAGAATATGTCGACCTGGTTCAGTTATTGGTCCACAACAAAATTATCTTGAAGAGTAAGCAAAAGAAAAAATAAATCGTTCAATAAAAAAAAGTATTTTTATTTCTATCGATCGTAGCAAACAAGCATGGCTTTGTTCATTAGGTGATGCATATCGAATAAAAGATCGGCCACGATATACGTCAACTGTTAGTACGAATTCTATGGATACAAATACACATAATCCACTTCGATATTCAATTAGTAATGTTATTGGAGATTACAATAATATAGAAGTTCGTTTTTTCTTTGAATTGTTTTCTTTTTCATGTATATTTATAAATGTATATAGGAAGAAAAAGAAGAAGAAATAACTCAAGGTGATAGATTGAACGAAATCAAAGCACGACGTATGCATCATCAACATCCAACATCATCAACAAATGCTAATGTTACGTCAAGTCTTACGTAAGTTACTTTAATATTCTTCTCACATATAAGATAGAACAGAAACAGGCTTTTGCATGTAAAAAGAAAGACTAACACAAAAAACCAATCACCTAATTTAGATGTACATACTGTATGAAACTTTATAAATCATTATCGACACTTAACAAACACATTAAAAATCAACATTCTCGAACGACTAATCAAAAGAATAATAATGGTTATCAATCATTAATGACATGTAATAAATGTATTCATAAAAAATTTCCATCAAAAAAATCATCACAATTACATCAAAGTCAAATGCATAACAACAATAATTCTATCATCATTGATGATAAAAAGGATAGGTACTTGAGATTAAATTATAAACGCATGGATAAAATGTCATAAAAAGAAACGGAAAAAAGACAGGATTTATATGCGATGAATTCTCATTTTTGTTTCGCTCGTTTTTGGTTTTATTTACATTGCTCTATAGTTACTTGTTGAGTGACTAAATGCAGTCTTCTAGAAAAAAGAAAAGCAAGTTAAAAAATATTTTTTCTAGTCTCTTCATTTGACCTCGATCGACATCATATATCACTGATGACGAACAAGTATTATTACTAAGAATGTATAGAAGTCGAATGAATAGAATTTCTCTCCATACTCATGAAATATATCAATCTGCTATATTGACTACTGTCTATTTGCAGAGCTGTTTTTCATGAAAAGAAACACACGAATGACCTTTATTTTTTTTTTTAATTTCTTGTTTTTCCTTTTGCTTTTACATGATTAAATATTCCCATCTCGTTCAACCTATATGTGCTTCTTAGTTTGCATGAATAGTTGCTCGAATTAATAAAAAAAAAGAGAAAATTAATTTTTTCTACTTAACAAAAGAACCATCTATTCCATTAGATTTGATCCATCAACATCATTTAAACGTCCACATACAACATTAACTTCTGCAATTAGTGTGCCAATTCATGGTATGTCATCAGTTGATGCACGTCGTACTTATGCACCAATGTCAAATATGCCGTCCAATGTTCTTATAAATACTACAACACGAAAACCTCGTTCATACATTTCATCAACAACTTCAGTAATGAAAACGTACGTATTAACTTCTTTAGAAAATGTCATATTTAATCAAGTAAAAGAGCCTATTTATTTATAAGTATCATCAAAAAAATCATACTTGCATCAATAAACATTCTTTCTTTATTTGAACATTTCAGCCCAATATATTCAACTGGTCGTTATATGCACACAACAACACGTAATACTAATACAACATTAACTATATCTGATACTGATAATCGTGATTCAATATCATCAACTATGTTGAAAAGTTCACAACGTGGTAAATCTCCAATGACAACAACTACTAATACATTACCAACACATTCGTATTATACACGATCAAAATCGGTATATGACCCATTGATTGTATTATACTATATATAATTTGTTTTTATTTTAGTCATATTCCAAATATTAACGAGAGATTATCAAATTTACTTTTCCAATGCAATCTTTTAGTTAACTTATATCTCTCTAATGAATAATTTGTTTGTTTGTTTGTTATTCATTTCGAATGAAAATCATTTTTTTTTGTAGTGCAGAGATAAAGTTTTTTTTTTGTACGAAAGAACAAGTATCTTTGTCTTTTGTGTGTTTTACGAATTTTTCTTTTTTTGTGGTTATATATATATGTATACTCATGTAATTTAAAAATATAACTCACCTAACTAAGAAATTTATTCTAATCATAAACATTTACGCTATCTCTCTATGAACTCATGAGCAAAATATTAAATTGAGTAGTTCATCTTTCTTTCTCTCATTGTAAAAGCTAGCACACAGGAAATAGTTATTGAACATCGAACAAAAGAATTCTCTCCGGTTCTTTTCTTTTGACGAGCATTCTTCATTAGTTCTTTTTTCTTTTCTTTATGTTAGCTTTTTTTTCTTCGAAAAATGATAGCATTTACAATTGAAAGAAGAAAAGAAAAAAGAAAAAAAAAATGTGACGTAGTTTGTCGTAGAACAAGTTATACACGCACACACACACACACTAACGGAAAACAGGGAAAGAGAACTATAGTTGAGAAGCACACTGGGCGGAAAAAAGCTGAGGAAAGCACGTCGAGCGATTCTAACGAGAACAAGAGAAAATATAGATACATGAACAAACAATTGAATGGGTACTCTAGAAATTGAGCTCGTAAGTATGAGATGAATAGAATTATGTAACACACAAAACATTCAATTAATTTGATTGTAGTATATCATCACGTCGCAACAGGTTTCATAATGTCTATAGCTATTCTGTAAGCGTTTTCTGATAGATTTCTACTAGTTTGATGTTAAGCTCACTAAAAAAATGGGTACAAGATGTGGCGGTTGATCTAACACCTCCACCGCCACGATCGTCACCATCAACTACTTCAATTTTCTCATCATCTTCAATACCTGGATCAACACAACATAATTTTTATTCAACAAAATTTTCACATGAACAACAAGAATCAAGAGATTCATCATCATCAGCAGTATATTTATCTAGACCAATATCAATGGATAGTCTACCAAGTTCAAGAACACGTACTATGTCGATTCCCCAACCATCAACATCGCCAGTTGAACTTGATTTAAGTCATTTAAATCGAGAAGAACAAGAACATATTGCTAATGTACTAAGAAGAGCAAGAGCTGTCGAAGAACAGCAATCTAATTTATTATCAGTTACTGTTCCTTCTATCATGTCTCCACCAACATCTATAACATCTTCAATATCTACTTCGTCATCATCTTCATCATCAAGTTCGAGAATTAGTTTTACTAGTGAACAACTTGAAAAAAATGACAATGAAATGTAAGTAGATTATAATTGTTTTTTTTTTGTTCTGACATTTCAAAACTTAAGCATTAATGTAGCTGTCAAGTAAAGAAAGTCGCATAACATCATCTAAGATTAATTTAAAAAATAATTTGATAAAATCTTGTTTTACATTCATTTCATATCGATACGTTTTTTTATTTATTATTAGACAAGATGAGAGCGAAAAAACTGTAACTATTCCTGAATCGACATTTTCAAATATTTATCGATGTCAAACATGTGGGAAAGAACATCAAGAAAATTCATCGAACTGTTTTCAATGTCAAGAAAAAGAATTTGTTAACCGAGATATTGACAACAATATTACTTTTTTAAGTCAACAGGTAATTTTTGATTGAGTATTAAGTAAATAATTCAATGACATTTTTCATTTTCATAGTCGATACCATTAAAAAAATCATCATCACCTATATCAATTACATATAATAGTCATAAAGAAGAAGATAAAATCTATGATAATATCGAAATAACTGATTTAGAACAAATAAAACAAGATTCTTCTATACAAGAATCAAGAACAACTATAAATCATAATGATATTGAAAATAAAAATCAACAAAATCAATCAATTAATTCTGATTTATTACGAACAAATAATCTAACAGAAATTGATGAGAATGAATTTTTCTATGAAGAACCAAGTCCATATGTAGCAGTAATAAAATCAAATCAAAATGACGAACAGATTATATCATCATATTATATTGATGAATTTCTTGATGAAGATAAAAATGATGAACGTGATCATGTTAAAGAATTAGAAGAAACAATAGCAAACCTATCTCGACATTTTCCATCTGAACAAATTGAAAAAATTACACCATCAACATTATCTATTAATAATATTGATACAACTTCAATTCTTGAAATGGAAATAGAATCACCATCAATCGATGAAATTTCTTTTGATTCTTCTACATATTCTTCGAACACCTCGATTTCTGTTCCGATTCCAATTAATAATTGTCGAATTAATTTAAGTCGTTCGTCTGGCATACGAGAGAATTTAACTGATCTTCTTATACCAGCAACAACTAAATATCATCAGACATTACAACGAACTTTATCGACACATAGCAAGGTAATAGAGTTCTAATGAAATGAATTCTATTTCACTCCTATTAATTTACATTGAAAATTTATTTATGTTTGACAATACAATCAGTTAAATTAATTTGATTATTGATTAGATAGTCGAATCAGATCTTTCCAGGTCGAAACAAATATTTGTAAATAGATTGATTTGCAATAATAAAATTAGTAGAAGAGAAAAAAAGCATTTTTAACGATAAAATAGATTTAGCTAATTAAATTTAGATTTAGACAGCTCTGACGAACGATTTTTTGGTGGCTCTACTAACTTGATTAATTGAAATAAACAAAGAGAGGAAAAGTCTTTTAGCTTATGGGTAACATATATACTCAAGGAACTATATGATAAAAAATAGAAGAATTATTGAAGAATATTTATATGATAGTAAATTGTATTCGAATGAGTAATATTTTTCTTATCTAAAATAATCGAGATCCTCAAGTTGCCGTGTCACATCGTTCAGTTGTGCTCTGCCACCAGATCGTACTAAAATTTTCGATGGTTTTTCTCTTCTTCTGATAATATTCTCCGTTTTTTTAAGAGCGCAGCTAACTCTGTCAAAATGAATATTTCTCAAAGTTTTTTTTTTTTTTACATTTTAAAATAGTCCTTGAATACTTATAGAGATTATTTTCTTTATCTCGTGCCATGGAAATTAAATAGTGATCGGAGCGTGTATGCTCCGGAACAAGAAGAATATAGAGTCCGCATATACTTGTCAACAGTCCTGTTGCATCGTAGACAATCGTGTTTTGACGGTTCACCGAACTAAGTATTATGATCATATGTCGCCGTGACAATTTATAGAGAAATTTGAGACAAAACTAAAATCATCTACGACTTCCGAGAAAGCAGACAGTAAAAGAGTGTTTTCATCTTGGCAAATTATCATATTCCTTTGTATACAACATATTGATATACGATCGTAATATTGATTCATGTACATAGCTGTATTTTTGGAGAGCTCTTGATGACGACAATACTCGTGTAAACTGAGTACTTGAAAAAATTAGCCAAAAAGTCAACTCTTAAAGCACGTTTGTGATGAGGTGGGGTAAGATAGGTATTTAACCAATTAATGGAGATGAAATGATGACGAGGTAGCTTTTAAGGTGACTCATGGATCTATTTACAAAAAAATACCCATACGGATAGAAGTAAATATTAATAGATAAAGTTTTTTATTTATTTGAGGGCTATATTTTTATCATAAAAATAAATGAGTTCATGATAAATTTGCTTTAGTGTATATCTTTATAATCATTCATAATCAATAATATTAAATATATTTTTTGTTATCTTCTCTTTAAGCATATGTTATCAATAAATCGACAGAAACGTAATTTACCATCTGTGCCAAGTGTTACTACTTCAAATCAATTGCAATTACGTCGTGCTAATTCTGAATCTCGTTTTAGTCTTCCAGCTGTTCCAGTTCCATTACCAATAATAATTCCTCAACAAAATCTTGATGATGAAAGTGATTTACTTGAAATTGATCTTAATGATCCAATTGGTTCAATGAGTAGGACTTTATGTTCAAAAACTGAATTTGAATATAAAAAACCTAATGAAAACTATCAATATCCAGTAAAATCAATAAATGGTCATTCATCAAATGTTAAACAATTACGAGATCAAACAACGAATACTCCTCCAATATCAAATTTAAATTTATCCATAAAATCAAAGAAAAAATTAAAAAAGAAAAATTCAATTTCATTAAGTAATACTAATGATCAAATTAGTTCTTCAACTATTCCATCAATTCCAAAATTACAAAAGGTTTTTTTCTCTACCTTTAACAATATTTTAATTATTGACATTTTTCTTTTTTTTTTCTTAATAGAGTACAAGTACAGAAATAACATATCCATTTCCTGTAACAAAATTAATTTTAAATCGATCTCGACATGGTACTTCTACTGATCTTGGTTTTCGTATAACTGGTGGTCATTCAATTTCTAATTGCACGGAAGTAACAGCATGTATTGAAAACATTAATATTCGTCATCGAAATTATGAAATACTTAAAAATATTGTTCAAGAAGGTTTGTTTTATTCTGAAATGTTCTCAAATCGTCAGAATTGAAGGTCGATGTCTTGCGACGAAGCATTTAATCTGTTCGTCTTTATTCCTAGAATTTTCATTTGTAGATGATCGGGCTTCTTGTGTCTCCCTTGTTTTACGCATGAATAACGAGATCACTAGAGTAATGTAACTTTCAAAAGGTTCCTACTCATATTTAGATTTGGTCAATATGGCAAACTTTTAGTAAATTTCTCTTGCCAGAATCCAATTTTTGGAAAGAATCATACTTGGAAATGTTGACTTGGGATATTTTTTACATATGAAGATCTTGATCAAACTATCTCATGTATATAATTTCATCAGTTTTGAATATCATATTGTTATGATATAGGTTTCTCAATATATGTATGTTTTTCTTCAAGTGCTGTATTTGATATGGATATATGAAGATATTCGATCAAATCTAAACACGAGTAGGAATCTTTTGGAAACTACACTACTCTAGTGAGTCTCTAAATATAGGAGCAAAAAAACTCGATCACCTGCAAATGAAAATTCTAGAGTTAGCGTGCTTCACTATATAGAAAAAGTATAAACTTCATAAATTTTGAAATAAGAAACAACAAGAGAACAAATCCTCTTAGGCTTTTTTTTTTATCGTGATACACCCTAGATATAGAGAATGCTGGAAGACGAACGCAGTGAACTGCTTAGGAGAGTTCTTTCTTCAAGGGGGTGGGGGGGGGGGGTGAAGAGGTTGACGAGAAGAATGGAACCGAATGTTCTTTTTGCATCGATAAGCAAAAGAGACACGAAAATTTTTCCAGATCGGAGAGAATTACCTGTGGTTTTATTAATTCATAAATAAGAATTTTATCTTGTTTAATTAATTACTACAGGTGATGAAGTACTTGAACTTGGTGGTGTGCCATTACGTGGTAAAAGTGCTTTATTTGTTGAAAATTTAATGAATACAATAGAAAATGAATTCGAAATTATTGTTCGTAATCAATCGATTAATACAAATTCAGATTCATTATTACCAATAGATACAAATAGTCATCGAAGGCACACCATGGATATATCACAATTACCATTAAGTGAATCAACAAATAATACAGTTACTAAATCAAAAACAACATCAATATCTTCACTTGATCAAACATCAAAAATAATAATTGATGACACTCAACAGAAACAACAACAAGAACAAAATGTTTTATCAAAAGTAATAAAATAATTTTAAAATGAAAAAATAAATAAACAAGTAAACAAATACTTTGAATTATTTCTTTTTGTTTTGTAGACAAAATCACTATCAAATGAAAAATCAACAAATTTATTTTCACATCGTCCTCGTTCAAATTTATTACCAAATGATCGTGGACTAAATGGTGTTGATAGTAATATAAGTATTGATCAACAAAATTCTATTGAATCTGATGAAACTGATAGTTTATCACAATATTTTCATTCACCACAAAAATTAAAAATAACTTCAATGACAAAAGGTAATACATCAATAGCTCATGGACGTAGTCAAAGTGTTATACCACTTGCAAGTGATATAACAAATGCATCACGTCGTTTACAAAGTTTTCTTAAATCTGATGTAAAGCGTTCATCAAAAGATTCAACAAATACAGAAAGAAAATCATCATTAGCTTTAGCATCATTACATTTTTTAAAGAAAAAAACAAAATCAGCAGATTTTTCTAATCAAAAAAATATGATTATGAATCAATTACGTGAAAATCATTATGTTGGTGATATTGAATTACAAATACGACATGATTGTGAACGAGAACAATTAGTTGTTGTTATTATTCGAGCAAAAAATTTATTACCAAAAGATACTAATGGATTTTCAGATCCATTTGTTAAAGTTTATTTATTACCTGGAAGAGAGTAAGTACATTTTTTTATATCTTGAAAGTTACATAGAATTTAACAATTAATGTTCTAAATTTTCTAATTAAATTTATTGGAGAAAATTCTAGTTAAAATTTTGAAAAACTAATAAATTATCTTATATGTTCTTGAGGTTTAAATTCTCCACAACGAAATCAAAATATATTAAAACAGATCGTTTCAATATGCATTGTGATCTAATATATATGGGGATGCCCAATCTGGCCGGAGGC
Source organism: Rotaria sp. Silwood2 (assembly GCA_905329745.1). Lineage (NCBI taxonomy): Eukaryota > Metazoa > Rotifera > Eurotatoria > Philodinida > Philodinidae > Rotaria > Rotaria sp. Silwood2. The sequence goes on along the minus strand of CAJNSZ010000018.1, from coordinate 240,438 downwards.
CCCATTTATATTTTTTTTATTATAAGGATAAAACATACCATTGTTCGGGTCATATGAGAGAAGATACCAGATAACCCTCAATTGACCCGAGCAATACCATGTTTTATCCTTACAATAGTAGGGAAAAGCTACCTGTCTATCGTGTGACCTGGGAGCTTGTCTCTACTATTGTAAGGATAAAATATAGTATTGTTCGGACCAATTGAGGGTTATCTGGTATCTTCTCTCATATGGCCCGAATAATGGTATGCTTTATCCTTATAATAAAAAAATATAAATGGGGCCTCCGGCCAGATTGGGCATCCCCATATATATATCGTTAGCAACCACATAGCATCTTGAAATTAAGTCTAAATACAAGAATTATCATTACCCATATTGGCAATAAAATTTTTCTTTTATTCCATGCGCTGTCAAAGAGTTTATTAATTGATAATAAGGAAAAAAAATGTAGAGTTTATTCAATCATATTAACAATTGCATATAAACATTGAAAGGCATAAGAACAAATGAAAATGAAGAAATATGGTCTTAATTCTAGTCTTACAAAATTGAATATGCTGGTATGATTTTAATGATAGTATATAGTCGTTTTCGGAAGTTGTAATTATAATCTTGAAATTTCATATACTTCGTCTAATGGATAATTCATTTGTTTTTGTCAATTAGATGTAAAGGTCATTTTGTTTTCTAATTACACTGAATGAACGATGATATTGCTCTAGATAGAATTATGAAGACATACAAAATTATGATTGAGGAAGAACAATTTGAATTCCATTGAGATTTAGTGATTGTCTAATGGTTTCCGATTGTTTAAATTATTGTAGAATAATAATTCATGTATTAATGAGACTTGAAAAGTTAAGTAATAGCAATGGACTATCGAGGTTTATTTCAAAGTTATTAATAATGATCTCAAGAGTTAGTATTCGAAAGAATACAACATATTCAAACTAACGGTAAAGATTCATATAGATTAGACGACCGTCATCAAACTATTTTAGAATAGTGGTTGTACAGAATGCTAATTCTTTTAATCAATTTTGTATTTTGATTGACACTTATCAAATTCAAAATACGAAACTGTTTCTAATGGCCCAGTTTACTCTACAAAACTTGCTATTCACTTTTATATTTTTAAAAGAAGTTTTTGCAATAGCAATTATCAATTTCCATAGCAACTAGCTCTTTAGTGGAAATGTATTGAAAACATATTCGAAAATGAAGAAAAATTCTGATTCTAGTTCTAACCAGTTGTCTTTTAGTGGCCGAAAAATGAGCGAATATTGTTTTTTTGTGGCAAGACTATCACGCTATAGATTAAATTTTTCATTTAGTCTTTGAGTACTAGTTAAACGAGGAAATTTATCTGATTTTAATCATAGTTATTTGTTTCTAGTGCAGAAAATAAACGTCGAATTAAACATGTATCAAAAACATTAAATCCTGTATGGAATCATACTGTTATATATGGAAATATGCATCGAGAAGAAGTACAATATAAAAAACTTGAATTTACTGTTTGGGATTATGATCGTTTTAAAGCAAATGATTTTCTTGGTCAAGTAATAATTGATTTAAAAAGTAAAACAAGGAGAAAAATTCTAATTTAAATTTCAATACTTAATTTTTTGTTTTATTTAGATCCAAATGTGATTGATGATAAACCCCATTGGTATCGTCTTCAAGCATTACGTTCTCGTGAAGAAATAACAAATCGTAGTTCATCACCACGTTTAAATATCTTGGCATCAGCTGATTCAACAAATTCATCAACATTAACAATAAATAAAAATTCTGTGAATACGCAGCCACGTACCAATCAACAGAAATGATCTGTACATTTGTTTTCTCGCTTGTTTTCTTTTTTTTGCTATTTGTTTATGCTATTCAGATATTAACATTGAAATGCATATTTGATTTTATTGAAAAACAAAAACAAAAATTGATTTAATAATTCAGATAAAAGAAAAAATAATTATCGAAAATTAGAAGAGAAAAAAAAGATGACAATGACATACAAACTTTCGATAGAATATTTTCAATCATTATCGAGGAGCAAAATTTTTATGACTGAATTTATTGCTGTAAGTTTATAAACTTCAGAAATTGAATGCTTTATTTATAAACATACTGAATACAATAGTTATTATCATCTGTAGACGTTCGATATTAAATTTCTAATAATTAACCTTGTGAATATCAGCGTACAGAATTCTATAGGCTATATAAGAGTTTCTTTATTGTCGAATGGCCTGTAAACGGTAGAAGGATGCCAAGATGCGACGATATAGGCTTGTTGGTTGATATTAAATATTCTATTAGTTTTGCTTGCATGTATATGGAAAATTAAAAAGATGTAAAATAAATGAAATGACTTGGGGTTTAGAGAGCGTGCGAAGTCTATTGGAAAATATTTAACCTATGGGTATTTTTCCACCTAGATTATGATTATTAATTTTTACATAATTACGACGAACATTAATCACAAAAAGTATGGTAGAATGAATGATCCGTGATTTCTTGTTCTTATTTTTCTATTTATGTGCCAATGAATCTTTATATTTTATGTAAATGATCAAAAGATTGTTTTAGAACACGTGACGCAATTGCAATGTTAAAAAAATTATTTTTCAGCTGAATTTTGGATATTTTTAGAAAAAGATCTTAAAATTCAAAAGCGACTTTCGATCATAAAATAACTGTATTTCAAAAATTATTGAAAACTAACACTTCAATAGCATCTTTTACATAGAGGAAAATCAAGATTATATTTCGGTTAAAACGAATGAACCAAGCATATCTCACGAACCATGCAGGAAAAGAGGTCTAAACTTGTTGAGTGATCAGTATTCGTTGATAAGAATGATGACACAAATTAATAAGTGTCCCTCGCTCAAAAAAGTCAATTTTTAGAAAGTACATGAAAACTGAGATAAACATATAGGACTATAGTCCGATGTTGGATCTTTAAAAAATGGTATGATTTTTTATTTGGCATCTCGTTTTTTCAAAAAAATATCTGTGGCTTTCTACTTGAAAAATAGGGTTTTTCAGATAAAATGGAAATTTTCTTTCGTTTTTTCTCTGTTTATATCTTTTTGATCGCGCAATCCAGAATTCTCAGAGAAGGTTCATTCTATATGTTTAATTTTTTGTTTGTTTGCAAGATCATGCCAAGACGCAGTACAGAGTCCGTTTTTTTTAATTAAATTCTTTTATTATATATACAAACATTTATATGAAATAGACATCCATTTTTCGATAGTTTTTTGTGTCATTGAACTTTTCATCCCATTTCTTCGCTTAAAGAGTAAAAATTAATAAAAAAAAAAGCCTCTGTACTGCATTTCATCTTGTTATGTTCTTTCAAACATAGAAAGAAAAAAAGCTAAATATATAAAATGAGCCTTAACAGAGAGCTTTGTTTGCCGAATGAGCTATTTTTAACCCTTGTCTGGTGAATCTCTCTGTCAAACGTCATGGTACATGACTGAAAATTTTACTATAGTGTCTTCACTACAGCCCCAGCAATTAGTTTAAATATAAATATGGCTTTGTTGTGTTATCATTACAAAACAGCGAAAAGTACAAGCAACGAAAGTTTTTTCCGCGAAAAAATGGCAAAAGACAAACAATGAAATATAAAATAGAGAAATTTAATACGTGGATATCAAGTGACACAACAACAATTAAATAGAGAAATCAACTATGAAAATGAAGAATTCAAAGTATTGTTTTCGAATTTTTAGGCATAAGCTTAGATAAAGTATGTGAGAGTAAGTTAGTAAAAAAAAAGTTCACGTCCCAAAATAGATTCATAGATTGGCAAGAGGTATAACTTATATGCATAGGCACCACAATGAATCACCGTTAAAGATAAACAATCGAATCTTGTCAAGGAAAAAAGAATTCACTTAAGTAACTTTCGTAATTTTACTCTTCGTTATTATTCACCTTCGCTAAAATTTATGTTCGACCTTGTGCGCTTCGCGTATCGTTTTCTTACTGAAAAATGTTTCGTTTTTATGTTTTTTCGTCGAGTGGACATCATATCTTTGTTTTATTGTTTCATGTTGCAAATAATATGACATTAAACTTCATATCAAAAAGCAAATATTGATATCACTGCTACAGTTACAGGAATCTGTGAATCTATAAAGTTAATATAAAAGTATGAAAGAGTTTTTCAACAGCAGATGTGCCAACTAGAAATAAAATGTACAGAATATCTGCTTCTTCTGATGTACAATCTGTTAAAAAAAATAGAGTGTATCAGTGTTTATTCCAGATTTTCTCTTCTGGAGGGACGGTTTTAAACTTAGGGTAGGCAAATATCTATTTTTGGAAACACAAACACATTGTATTGTAATACAATAGTCACGAAATTACAGAGGGTCAATTCGACTTTCGGAAGAGCGCCGCCTCCTCAACCTCCACATTGGATAAAATACTGAAGTATACGTAGTATACTTTGCTGAAGACATCTACATTTTGATTACAAAACTTTAGAAGGTCTATGTCGTATTAAATTAAAGTTGATCTTTGGTATATATATTAGTGTTTATTTTATTGTAAACACGCTAAGTGATAAAATTAGTAAGTCTACTTATCGTTAATTAATTTGGTAAGTATTAGAAAATATTTCTCATGAAATACAAAACATAAATTTTTGTTTTTTTTTTCTTTACATTCTATTGACAAAAAGAAAATATATAAACACACATATAGCTCGTATAGAAGGGAGTATAAAAACAACATTCTTTAGATTATCATTGGAAATATTCATGTGAAAATAGTATTTTTATTTTTGTTTTTCAATTAAAAGCATTTATTGATTTCGATTTATTGAAAAAATCATGTACAATAGATATGTGAATGTAAAGTGTCAATCATAGCATATGCATAAATAATATTTTCAATTAAAAATATCGATGAGAGTAATTTATAATTTGTTCGATTAATTACCATCTAATTTATATGAATCAGATGTCGTTAATATACAGTGAAAAAAAAGATTGATATAGAAGATAATTCGAATTGATAGTATATATATATTTTTGACAGTAATCATTAAATTTTCTTTTCTGTATCTCATAATAAATCATTCGGATAAATATTTCATTCAATGATGCACGATGAGTCATCGATATTGTTTTTTTTTCTGTTCCTACTACTACTACTACTTGTTAATATTCAATTTGTTTGTTCAATTGTATTGGCAGCAATAGTGAACAGAAGTTGCAGTCAAATTTTTTGTAGCTTCAATTTCACTGTTTTAATAATCGAATGTCTCTTAGTCGTCGAACAATTAGTCGAATAGTTTTATCAACAAGACCTTGTTCATCACTTAAAAGTCTTAGTCAACAAAATATCTATTCTCAATTAGAACAAAGTCGAATCGTAAGTCAAATAAACGTTCATTTATTTTATTCGCACGTATACAATCGATAAAAACCTTGATTGAAAATAACGATTAAATAAAGCATACATATAAATATAGTTAACATGAGTAAATTCCATAGACATTCTCATTTTTCAACTGTCATTATCGTTTGATATTTGATCATTATTATTATTTTAGGAAACAGTTTCCTACAATGATAGGTTCAGAGCAACAAGTAAGAAAATACTCCATCGGGGAATAAGATATATATATATATCTAAATGTTTGCATGTTCTTCAATTTGAAATTGCACGAAATAAGATTATCTTTCCTTTAACGTTCGTTTAAATGCATGAGGAAAAAGGGATACATCTTATATATTGTTCAATTGAAGATCAAAACTCGTCGGATGATACATTTAATTGAATCTCCTCTGAAGGTTTCGTTCTAAGACGATGACATTGTTTGAATACTCCAGAAGTATCTCGTTGTCTTGATTCTACTGATAAGAAAAAACGAAGAAGAAAAAAGAAAGAAATTGTTGTTGTTCTCCATCGACAAACTAGTTAAAAGCTTATCTATCGTTTCTTTTTCGCCCTTTGTGTCTGCCGCTACATGCAACTTAATGTACAAGTACGGTAGTTGATTAGAATACTATCTCTATGCTGTTCGAAGAAATAGGATCCGAATATGAATATAATTCACCAGAAACAACATCACCTCCTATTTTACATCCATCGTTTTCAATCCCTCTTATTGATACACATCGTCGATCATGGTCACCTACTAGTTTACGTTCAGTAGGGAATCAATCTTATCAATCATCAACTGAAGATTTAAGTGTACTTAATAAATTTGCCATAAATGTTCGAGCATCATATCGCGGAAAAAACATATTTAGACAATTGATACAACGATACTGTTTTGATAATAACAATCGTGAGGTAGATTGAAAAAACACAAATGTTTTTTTTTGAAAATTGATGATGAAGAATTTTTTTGATAGTTTAATATTTCTTCCATTCTATAGAATATTGAACAACCGCAATTCATCTGTGAAGAACGACAAGAAAATGCTATATTTAAAATCTATTTAAAACGTCTACCACAAAAACCATCAACATCTAGTGGATCATCTTCTAGTTTTCGTACACTAGTTGATGATCAAAATGAACAGGTTAAATAAATGATTTTTTTTAAAGAAAAATTTAATTTATTGAATATAGAATGAATCAATCAATAATGAACATTCTGCACTTCTTTATTCAACAATTAAAATTTATCAATTAAAAGCTGGCACAATTGAAAAAATTGTAGAATGTCTAACAAATAAAAATGGTGATTTGGACACAACACACATGCATATTTTATTTTCAACTTATCGAATTTATGTCAATACTAGAATATTAGTTGATACAATATTATCACGTTATCAAGCAGTTATTCCCGCTTCATTGGATATGACTGAAGATGTTCGACAAAAAACTCTTAAGTAAGAAATTAATTTTTTTTATTTATTATTGATTTAAGAAAATGAAAACATTATTTATAGAAGTCTTTCAACAGCATTAATTTGTTTATTAACAGCTTATAAAGAAGATTTTTATGAGCCACCATATTATACAACATTAAATCATCTTCTTAAACAAACAATTGATATAGATGTACAAAATCAATGTCTAAGTTTATTAGATCGTTTTTTAAATGAAGAAAATATTTCTCAATTAGATTCAAGTAATTAATTCTTTGTTTGTTTGTTTTTCTTTTCTTTTAATTATTATTCGAAATTCTTTTTATTTTTAGATATTTTTACATTAACACAAGATATTAATAACAATAATAATAATAATAATAATAATAATAATTATTTAAAACATCTTCATGGTGATGATTTGTATAATCAAAAAGGGTTTGATTGTAATACACCAAGGAATTTTCTTGAAATGTCAAATGTCGTTGTTGCCGAACAATTAACAATTTTTGATGCGGTATGTTTATTAAATAAGTTTCGAATGAAATTTATTCGGAATTCCACTATGAAAATATCTATGTAATCAATGTCAGATACATAAATTTATTAATCAAATTTCAGCATAAATCTATTCATTGATTATATTTAAATTTCAATATTACTAATGAGAGAAAGAGTAGTTCCAGGGATGGTACAACCTAATAAAAAAGAACAAGCATTCTTTCGACCGATTCAAAATAGTATCAATTTACTTTTGCTCTTTTCTCTTAAAGAAAATATGTAAACCAATTATTTAGAAGGAAAGAAAATAACTGCCCATAGCATTTCGTCATCCAATGACTTGTACTGATTTAAACTTATTTCACTTCGTCACTTTCATGACCTGAAAGTTTTGTTGTCTTTAATTCTTTTTGATTGTCATACAATCTTAATCGATCTTCATTCACTGGAAAGATTTTGCAATTTTCTAGACGAGAAGTTTTGCATTAAGAAAATGAGAAATTACCCACATTTCTATGACACAATTGATCTAATCGAGCTAAGAATTTTCTCATAGATAATGAACACTGTTTATAGTGGGTATTTTCTTTTAGATATCGTTTTCCAAGGTTTTGGTATGTCTTAGAAAACAAATGACTTATTGAAAAGATACATGTTGTTTAGAGTATTCTTCTTATTTTGACATTTTTATTGGAAGAAACAAGATAAAAAGACACCAAGAAAGATAACTACCTAAATAGTATGTAGTTCCTTTAAAAAGGTCCTTTAGCTTGATCGGACAAAGTAGACCAAAGAAGCGAAGCACTCGAGATTTATCTACCATGAAAATTTTAGAATTTTTTGCTTCACTTGTTCTCAAGAAACTCCGAAAATGGGAGGAACTCTTAAAATTTTTATTGGTGTTTTTCGACCTAGCGTGTTTTTATAAAACACAATCTAAAAGGAGTGTTGAAGTATAGGGAGTAGGAATTCATCCAGCTCCCATCGGTACAGATGTCACAAATACCTTTGCAATGAGTCATGACAAACATTCTTAGCAACGTTTCTCCTTCATCAAAGACAGTGGTAGACTTTGTTGACATACAATGACAAAATACATATCAATAACGCTTTGTTACAATAAATGAACTACTTCCTTATTGCAGTTCTGAAGGACTTAGTAAACGGATGGTGAAGAAATTTGTCTCAAAATGAAATGTTATTGTCTGTCTAAAAGCGAGATGTATAGACGAAAAAAAATTCAATTAAAAGAAAAGGGCATTGCCTTTTTTCTATTTTTAGGAGTTGTTAAAATGTGTTTTACCACATGAATGTTTAACTAAACGAGGAAATAGTAATAAACGACGAGGATTAAATTCCAATCAAATGTTATCAACAGTTGATAAAACAATTGAACAATTCAATGCTGTTGTTAATCGAGTTATAGCAACTATATTAAAAGAACAAAATGAACAAACACGTGCTCGTATTATTGAAAAATGGATTGATATTGCATATGAATGTCGAAAATTAAAAAATTTTTCATCATTAACAGCTATTTTAAATGGTCTTCTATCTGGATGTGTATATCGTTTAAATAAAACTTGGTCGCATGTTAATTTAAATTATCGTTCAATATTAACTGAATTAAAAAATATTTTTGGTAGTTGTGCAGATCGAAAACAAGCACGAGCTATTCTTGATAAGGTAAATTAGTTAGTGTATCTATTCAGTTGTCTTGTTTGCTATTAAACATAATGATATGTATTAGAAAAACTAAAAAAAAAGAATGTATTTTTGCAGCAATTAGATGAAATTCGTCTGACCTTACCAGAAAACACTGTAGGTTTAAACTAACTATTTGTTATTGTACGCTTTTCTATGTATGTGCACAGCAAAAAAAAAACAATTGCATGATATTGCTTTATTTTATGATTGCTAACAAAACAAACTTTTTGTTTGATTCTTTTAATTATAATTTTTTCTTAATATAGGAAGGAACAGCGAAATATGTTGATGTATCAATAGCAATGAACGGAACACTTGATAAAAAACTTCGATCGAAAAAAACACGAAACCAAAAAAAAGTAAACATTTAATGAATTTTTAAATAAAATTAAAATATTTTATTTCATTTTCAATAGACAATGATTGGTACGGTGCCATATCTTGGTTTATATCTTAGTGACTTAACTTACATTGATTCTGCGTATGATAATTATATAAACATTAATGAAAACGATAAATCATCACAAAAATTAATAAATTTTGAAAAACATCGTAAGCAATTCGAAATATTAGCTCAAATAAAATTATTTCAATCAGCTGCTAATGCTTATACAACACTTCGATCATTACTATATTTTAAACATTGGTTTGATAATGTTCAAACATATATTGATGCTGAAAGGTAATTTATTGTTGATCTTGTTTTTTTTATTTGACTTGATTTTTTATTTTATTTCTTCTAGTTGGGAACTTTCTTATCAAATTGAACCGAAAACAATAGATAACATTGATAAACAACAAAAATTCCTAGATGATCCGTCACCTACCAATCGTTTAAGACCACTTAAAGCGTAAGTGTAATTCTGCGCCACTCCTCCCAGATTTTCATCGATTTTCTTCTGGCAAGATTTAAGTATGTTAGTCTTGTCGTCCTCATCAAGTTGTGTAGGAATTTATATTTATTCTTGATTCGAATCATGTACTAAATCCAACAAAGCAATTTTATAAGTCAATTTTATCGAAAAATAATCCACAGAATATGTCTGTAATTGTCAGAGTTACATATATATATCTATATCTCATTGTTTGGGAGCATTTGCAAAATTAGAAAGAGTGTTACTTTATGCTTAACTTAAATTGCCTATAAAACTTATATATTTAGCTCAAGATCTTTACATATTAGTATGAAAATGAAGGTTATACTATGCTTATATACAGCGAAGGTATCGCATTTCTCGACTAATATTCACTTCTTCAAATATATGAATTTCAAGAGTTCGTAGAAGCTGTTATTCATTATAAAATTTAAAAGTAATGAAAAAATTAGGTGGTTTTTAGTAATACATTTAGTTTTTTCAATTTTTTTCTGTAAACGCTCTGAAGTGAATCACATAAATGATGTCGATATTGTTTTGCTGAAAGCAGAGAATGTTGATGAAACTATTGTCTGAAAAATAGAATTCAATTGTTCTTCGGATGTATCTTTTCTTTTCATGTGTTTCTTCAACAATCACCGTTATTCAGCTATGTAGCATGCTCGCTATACAAATGATTTCTTTTCATGATCCATTCTTCTTTTAAATGTTTTCAGACGTACATATTTATTTTTAAAAACCGATTTAGCCATAATTTTTGTTCTCTAGCTGTATTGAGAAATTAAAAGTAGTATAGTAGTAAGTTTTATATCTCGAGTTTTGCATAATGAACTATGTTAAACTGCAGTTATTCGGTTTTGATTTTAGGCAAACCTGTAGCAATTCAATCTCGTACAGTAATTTACAGTAACAACTTTTCATGCTCTGGTAAAATCAAAATTTTCAAAGAAAGTTCATAAAGAATAAAACAAACAGATTCTGGGGAGGGAGCTATTTTTTGATTAAATCGACTTTTGGACCTGCTGCGCCGAAGTTAGCATATGATTCTAATCAAAACTAAATATTAATCCCTACACAGTCCGATGAGGACTACAAGACTATCATACTGAAATCTTGTCTGAAGACAGCTGATGTAAATTTGGGAGATATTGCGTGCAAGTATTCATATATAATTTCTATTTAATAAACTCAAATATCTGTTGTCTTTTTTTCGTAGGTTTCCCTCTGAAGTGTCACTTGAATCACTTATGACACCTAATAATCAAACTAGAGTAATAACATCACAATTAGGTGGTTCATTACGTTCATCACCATCTTTCAATTCATTTGATAAAATTAGTTTAACATCAAATAATTCTTTTCCACAACGTCAACAGTCAATAAATGATCTGAATAATAAAGTAAAAAGATTTGATTGTTTTTTTTTCTATTTTTAAACTCTTTATTGCTTTTTCTTAAGAAAACACATTCAAATCATGCACGTTCATCATCAGCATCAAGTTTTCTTACAAAAGATAGTTCAAGCCAAGGTTATATGTCTGCGCAAGCTTCACCTGCCAATAGTCTTGCTAATTGTACTTTGAATAATGTAGAAAATGATACACTTATTGCTAAAGTACGACTAGTTGGTAGAGATGATCTATTATATAAAAAAATTCGAGTAAGTAAAAATTGATTGTATCCAAAACAGAAAGAATAATCTATTATTTCTTTTATGAAATACTTCTGAAAATAATTTCGATGCGTAAAAAAAAACATTGCAATGAATATTATATTAAGTTTTGCGAAACATAATCTCTAAGGAGTATTGACGTATAGGGATGAAAATATGGAACTTCTCATGTCACAGATCGTGTATTAATAACATATTGTTATGACACATGAAATACTTCCTAATGCATTTCTAGAGTATTAAATAGAAAAATGATGAAAAAATATGTCCCAAAATAGATCGAATAAAACAATTTCTCTGTGACTAGCATGAGTAGTTGGAGCGTGTTTCACATTTTAATCCCGCAGGGAATGCACTAATAGCTTTTATAGAATAATAATTGGTGATCAAAAAGTAAGTACACAAAACGTTCATTCATTTTTCAGCTTTTTAAAGAAACCTACAGAAATTTTATAAACATTGAATTAGAATGAGAGTATTGTGTTCTTTTCAAAAATGGATTCAATTGTTTTTGTAGGGCTTCTGGTATAAGAGTCACGAGTCAGCCTTTTAGATACGCGCAAATTAGATCTGGGCGAAATTTCGCGTGTCAAAACTTATTCAAAATAGAAGCAAACATTATTTCAAATACAACGAATAAAAGAGCAAACACTTCTCAATAAAATGATATATTAATAACTAGTTATCTCTAAGTCATTTGTTAACAGCAAATGTTTTGGTAAAGAACACTGTGTCAATTCAGACAATCCTCTCAATTTCTATGGCAAAACAGACTTGGAAAATTCTTGAATGATTATTCTGAAACTCTTGATTCTTATACTACTTTGTAGAAAACAATTTTGCCTTTTATTCTATACAAAAAGATCGAAAATATCATGCAGGTAGTAGAGTAGACTATCGTAGCAAAAAATGTCAATTTTCTCTGTTCAAACTAAATTTTCGCACATCTAAAATGTCAGCTCATAACTTTTTAATCGGAAACCCTATAAAAGTTTTCGAAGCGATATTTGGTAAGAACACAAAATTCTGATTTTAACCCATTTTTGTGTACTCAAAAAGTGAGTACACTCTAGAATCGGTCAGTGTGTCCGTCCGGCCGGCCGGCCGGCCGTTAACACGATAACTTTTGAAAGGAGAGTCCAATCGCGATGAAATTTTCTACACAGTTCAGTCTTAACAATGTCTCGGTCGAGTTCGAAGATGAGCAGGATCCGTCAAGAAATGGCTGAGTTATCGAAAAAATTGTCATTATTGAGAAGATCATCCCTGAGGGGGAGTACAGGGNTCCAAAATCAGGAGACAATCTTTAAAAATTCTCTACACAATAAATGGAAAAGATATATACAGTCGTATAAAAAAACAGCCACTCCTTTTAGCTATTTTTGAAATTCTATATTACGGAATTTTTCTCAGATTTTCAATTAAAAAATGACTCTCAAATCAACTTATTTCTGCGAAGCCAGTGCATTCTTCTCATACATGCGAAAAGGCCGAAAAAATTTGGGAAAACTACATTTCTCAACAACTTATTTGCAAGTACTTCAAAGTACCTCAGAGTACTTCAAAGTACTTCAAAGTACCTCAAAGTACATTAAAGTACATTAAAGTAGTTAAAGTACAAGAGTACGATGTTTCTCCCTTGGGTAGTGCCCATCCTTCAGCCATACAGCTTAAATTATTCATGTTTCGTACAGAAACATCTGGAGTCGGCAATGATGGAGCTACGTTGGACACAATTTTGTCCGTTTGGGCCATATACGTTTTCACTGCAGTATCGAGTAGAGAGAGCTTCATCTGTGGATACACGTGTTTTCCTGAAGCAATGTGATCTTCGCATCGATCGATGGAACGATACCATTTGATGCATTGAGAATCATTGCACCGAAATATGACAAAACCTGTATTTGAGTCCAGTATCGGTCGACCATCGTCCATTTGGCTGTCTTCATCAGTATCTGTTGATAAACATTCACTCTGACTATCATTGTTTTCGTCTTCTTCGTCGCCTGATAAACTGCCTTCGTCATTCGCCTCGTTCCCTAGAGTTTTTTTACGTCAACACAGTCTAAAGTAAAAGTATAAGGATGGATAAGTAATGCCTTCTGAAAAATAATCTTGTTTCCATTCCATGTTTTCATGTTGGGCAGATGCATCAACTTGATGAGACGCCAGATTTTTTAAGTTCGCTTTTACACTTGCCATATTAATAATTTTGCCACTACCGACTCCAAATGCACGCCACGCTCTGATCTGAACCTCATTGATATCATTCGTTGTAACGATGCAGCCGTAGGCGCTCGGAAACAAGAAAGAAGCTACTTTGTCCACCGCCAGCGCGGGTACTAAAGTGATCAATTGCAAATCTCATCAATATCCATCGTCTCTCATACACCCACCAACAAGAACGGTACAATCGAAGTGAATTAAAAAGGGGGCATCAGACGACCATGTTAGGTAACACTTCAACTCGTGTTGCTGTGAATCTCTAGGGCTTCCAAATAAAGCATATCCTCGTTCAGTCCTGTCGCTCTCGTCATGAACTTGCGAATGTAAACTATTCCTAAGTCGATAGCATACCTGCGAGACTACGTGATTAGTCAACCACGGACCTTGGTTGGTGAGTGCAAACTCGTACTGAATATTGAAAATATTGCTGATGCCTGCCCACGACGTCTTGCTTGATCTCTTTGTGGAATTTTTCGATAACGTGGAGTTGTCGATGGTCGGAAGTTTGCTGGCAAATATCGAGAGATAATGGGTTAATTTTGCGGCCGCAACGAACTCCGTACTGTTGGTACAATTGTGTTTTTCGTCAATGTATCGACGCACTTCGCCTTTGATTACAGCCGCTCGTCTGTCACAGGTGCCCTTACCAGCTTGAGACTCGGAGAAGTCGATTCGTTGAACAAACACTCCAGTACTCTCGAAAATTTCCTGAACAAAAGTAGTTATGATAGCACTGTGGTAGCAAGCGCCATTGCCCGATCTCAAATAGGCGAATTGAAGTTTTTGATCATCCACCTTCAGTCGTTTGAGCACATCTTGTAAAATGCTGACGATGGACAAAGCATCTTGCTTGCATTGGTCAAAATCATGACAAAAAGTGCGCTGTTCAAAGCCATTCGAAGAGACTGTTGTTGACGCGTTGGAATGTGCTCGTTGACGTCGAATGACCACCATAAGATGCCAAGGAAGGCCTTTTTTGCCATACCACTCACTTTGTTTTTCTCGGTATTTAGCTTCGATCCATTTCATGGCCCAATCCATGATGATGTAGACGCTCGAGTCATCCAGCTGTTCGAGAGCATAATGGCGCGCACGGTCTTGATGCACAGATCGCAATTGGTGACGCTTCCAATTCAAAATGAGCTCCGAATTTCTGTCGAAATCTGTTTTGATCAGAGCAAGTTGATCGACGTTCATGTCTTCCTTATGTGTTTCGAGCAAGGCAACCATTTTTCTCAATGTATTATCTAATAACTGGCAATCGGTACACCTATAAGGAAGATATAAACATAGTTTTTTCTTTTTCTAACTCGATCAAGATCGCCTATCACAACATTGATAGTGATTAGCAAGAAGCCAATCCAATCAGACAATATGAACGTGTCGAAAGAGATAGGAAAGACTAACTGTTCATCATGCTGATGGTCACATGCTGAGCGTCAGCATGCATTCTTCAAATCGCTGAGACCGTAAGTCGAACAATGATCAGGCGCGCCACTATTTGTTGAAACGTGCATCTTGTAGCCAAGTTTGAGATAGTTTCGTGATTGATGCAAATCTTTCTTGAGTTGTGCGATATCATCTGATGACGCACCTAGAGAGTTTGTGAAAACAATCGTGTAGTCAGCTATCTCTCTCTTGAACCTACCGAACCCAACGAGCTGATCACACATGGCGGCCAAATCATCAAAAGCAGCTGATCCATCAGCTGCGATGTTGTCGAGACCAGATAGAGTTTTATGAATAGCAGCAGGACACTGATGAAGAATGCCAAAAAGAACCGTATCGTTAAGTGGAATGAACACACCGCTTGTTGTTGATTGACAATAGGCCTTGTATTCGGCGATGATGCGAGAATGGATCATATTTCGAATCATGTTCGGTACTACGATCTTTTCACCTGTTGATAGCTTGTAATTTCGTTCACCAAATGGAAGATCCACAAAGATGATTGGTGAAAGGATAAATTCAATAAAGTGCTCAATCTGATTAGTAGACAATCGCTGCATGGACAGGCGTTTCAAATCGGCTGGTGCTCCGCGACCTATTCAGATGCTCCATATATCAAACAAACGTAAATAAAGATTTTCCGATAGAATATGCGTGACGTCTGGCCACCTTGATTTGCGAAATAGTCACACCGGGAAAATGCTCTTTGATTACAAACGAATGTAGATCACCGGCGACGATAGCAAGAATCTGACGTCGAGTTGACCAATGCTTCGCTCGATTCCAGGCATCGGACAGTGATTTCATCACAATATCAAAATCTCTAAAAGAGGAACCATTTATATTCAAGAAACCTTCTATGGCATTTCTATTTGCTCCTAAGCCGTGATATATAGGAGTCTAATCAAGTGTATTCATCTGAAAATTTTAAATTTCAATCTTTCAGATCTGGAATTTACCATTGGTTTTCGACCGCAAAAGACACACTTTTGCTGAAAATATTGAGATCGTAAATGACGATTTGTTCATATACTTGATTCTCGGAAGGGTTAGACGACTCTTGCCTCGTTAGCTTTATCGGCAGTCGAAATAATTGATTTGTGGTTGAAATCAACAGCTACCAGCCGGACACACAACATTGGTCGGTAGACCCGTCGTGTATAAAAATAGGTACTTGAACGCTCATAATAACCAGACAAGCGTTCTTGTTCTACCTACCGAAACTTTTTTTCGATTTTCTTCTTTGTTCTTTTGATAGCCCGCTCAGTAAGAGCGATATGCACATCCTTGTAATCGACTGATGCGAAAATCTTAACAACATGCTGAATGACCTTGTCCATTTGGCTTAAGAAATTCATTTGACTGTGCGGCTGCATCGTGGAGAATGATGATGTCATCCAGATGCGATCTTTGAAACCAGTTTCCCGTAATGCTGCCGCCAGAATCTTCTTTTGAGAATTTTGCTGGGAAAGATTCGGTTCGTCATCATCAATATCCAAATTCTGACCTTGTGATGATCGGCTGAAAACCGTCGGCGTATGAACAATATTACAATCATAGAGCCAGTCTAAGAAACATAGAAAACTAGTTAGCCCTAATTATGACAAGTGGCACTTGTCAAACAGTTCATCGCATTTTTTTCGCATGGCATCATTAGAGTACTTTTTTTCGAATAATCGTCGGCAGGTTGTACAAATCAAACGTCCAAATACCACCCATGAGTACTGTGGTTGTCCTTCCTCCCATATTCCAAGAGACACAGCTTTGGAAACTCGTCGCAATCCTGAATCGGACGCTGAGCGTCGATTCAGAATTGGTACACACAAGTTGCAGCGTTGAGTTTTTTCTGATGTTGACACCAGGTGGTTCAGATGGTTGGTACAGATATGATGATTGTTTATATTCGTAGGCTGCAGAGAAAAGAGACCAGCGCGAAAGAGAAGATATTCGAGTTGGCATTTGAAATCTTTTGTTTCAGTCGAAGGTGCCAGTAAGTCACTCAGATCAGTGCGTCCTCCGCCACAATCAATCTATGCAACGTCTATATAAGAGAAAAACCCAAGAAAAAAGATCATTTTACCAATAGTTCCGATGAATTGAAGAAACAGGGTAGAGGGCAATCGTCCTTGTCGTCCATATAATCAATATTCACGATCGACAATCTTCGTCTTCGATAATACGTGTGATTCCGTAAAAACACAAAAAATAACTTGAAGAACACGTGAAGTTCAAATGAAATTGATACACTAAAGAGTTGATTTGGATGTGTGTTATATGCTGCCTCCAATAAGTATATTCTCTCACAACTGACTATCACCATCGCACATAGAGAACAAGAGAAAGAAAAGATTTAAGCAAGATAGTGTGAAGAATGGAAGTGCAGAGGCAGAGGAGTGATGTACGTGACTGGATGTCATGACTCTGTTTTCGTCTCGTAACATGTGTTATACAAGAATCTGACGAACCGACCATGTAAAATGTGTTCGATTTTGAATGGATGACAATATGGCGCTTTCGACCGATGCACAAGAGATACTACGCGAATAGTTCAAAAATCATATATATACATATATATCTTCTTAATATCAATGTCCTTCTTTTCGCCATAATATTGATCATATCAAAATGAGTACAAAACAATTATCATTGTATTTCGATTTAAAAATGAGTTCATTTTCCAATGAAATTGAAGACTCTTTGTGTTATTTCCTTGTACACATTGAATATCTTCTTTAATTTTAGGATATCTAATAGTACATACTAAATGTTTTCATCGCAGGATAAATAGTTACGGACGAAGCTTTAGAATTTTTTTTCCACTATAAGAAGTATACTTACTGAATACATTACTCTGCAAGAACTCATTACTATTGTTCGTTTCAAAATATAATGTGCTTCACTGTTTTTCCAATAACTCCAGCACGATAAAAACTACAGAGCTGCGATTTTCATGAGTTAATAGAAGAGATACAGGGACGTTTTTCTATTCAATATTGAATAAGACAAAACCGTATTAAGATCAATCATTTCTGCAAACTATTGCAAAAATGCATGTAAACTGGATATCATTTTGGTGAAATTTTAATTTTGATATGTGACTTGGATAGAGAAACTTGAGTTCTATAATTTAAGGTATAACTCAAATAATTATCTTCCAATATCGTAATGCTAAGAAAATAAATTGTTTATTTGCTCCCTCGAAAAATATGAATTTTTCTCAATTGTGAAGCAAATTTTCTTACTTTTTGTTAAAATTTCACGGGAATGATAGTCAGTTTTCATGCATTTTTTGCAATAATTTGCAGGAATGATTGATTTTTAAACGGTTTCATCTTATACAATGTTGGATAAAAAAACGTCTCCGTATCTCCTCTATCAACTGATGAAAACCGCAGCTCTGTAGTTTTTATCGTACTTGGATTATTGGAAAAACAGTTGAGCGCCTTATATTTAGAAACGTACAATAGTACTTCTAAATTTACACTTCGTTCTTCAACTTAAAAAAGTGAACTCAGCTTACTGATATTTTTTTTTTATTTTTTTTCTAACGAAAAAAAAAATTAAGCCAATATACTCATTTTTGTATTTGGAATTTCAATAATAATTTATTTTGAATTTAAAGATTTCAGTGTAAACATATATAAATATAAAATGATTTAATTTCCTTAAATTTATATGAAAAGTTATGTTATAATATCGTTATTAATTGATGAATTGATCGACACGATATCATCGAAGCTTATAATTTGACTTCGAAACATCATAAATATTTATGACGCCTATGCACCACGAATATATATACCTAATAATATAAGTGTATGTGATTGTATAATTTTTATAACCATTGTAATGTTGAATGATTAAATGCATCATGATAATAAATGTCTATTGAAATCTTTAAACAAAGGTTGATTAGCAAACTTACTCAGCCTGTTGATGAGAGAAGGTTTATTGAATAGTATGAATGGATAAAGAAAAAAATCATTCGATGAGTAATTAATAAATGATGTTACAATATTTTTCTATCAATTTAAAGATTGGTTATCAAAAATGAAGTACAGAACATAATTCATTTGCATCACATCTATGATTGATGTGATTATCAATTTTGTTTTCATCGATGGTCAATCAATCGACGCTCAACAATGCTCATATGACAGTTATGTTTAGTTTTTTTTTCTGTTGATTATCTCGCATTATATTTTTCATTAGCGGTGTTGATTGCACGGCCTTATCAACATCATTCAAGTTTGAGGCTTAGCTTTTCTTTGTCTGATTGTTACATTTTCTCATAAATATGAAGTTATACTCATCACTTCCTTTTATTAGCTACGATTAGTGTTTTTTAACCGGCGTAATTATTTTCCATGTACCAGATAAATAATAAAAATGTGGGTAGATTTTTGCATTAAATTTCATTATGCACTGCATTCTATCTATTTTTATTAATGAAATGATAATGAACTATACATCTATTGAAACAATTCAATAATCTTGGTGTTCAAGTAGAATCATGACAATCTCAAATCGATAGTACTTTTGTTTTGGCAATGTTAACAGTTGATAAAATCAATGAATACGACGAAAATAGATGTGGGTATGCTTGTAGTTATGAGTGATTCCTTTTCAAAAGTATACCAACATCTTGTGTTTCCATTACTTTCTACATTTCTCTTAGCAGATACTTAAAAACGGTTTTGAAAGTCCATAAAAGATATCATACGTAAGTAAAAAAGAAAGATTTCTATTACAGCATTCTCATCAGAATTTACTGTTCGATAACAATTATTCTTTCGAAGTATTCAAAGGTTTAGTGAGTGTATTCAAATATAACACGGTGAAACAAATCTTGAAGCATATATCTCATATTCATCATTATTATTCATAATAGACAGTCACCAAAGTCAAAAATGAATTACTTTGAATCGGATTTTATTATCTTTCGATGTACACACAACATCCAACCAAAATTCATTACAAATTAACACGATCAGACAAATCCTTATCTTTCACTGAAGTTTCGAAACCTGATTAAACTCGTACCCGACTAGTGAACATAGCTGTATACTAACTAATTCGAATTGAACTCTGTCGGATTATATTGGATGTAAATTTTACTTGGAAATATTTATAACTTTTTTAGTCTTTTTTTTCAATAACTTACTCGAGTTTTTTCTGCATCATGTTCCTCAGTTGATGCGAAATCAATGAACCAAAAAGATATCCATTTGTATTATTCAACCGTAGATTAGAGATTATTGAAATAATTAGGAAAAGATTTTGAACCTTTTTGTTCCAGCATACAATACCTTAAACTAATAATAAAAACAACATAACAAGATAATTTTAACCTTATAAAAATATTTTCACTCTTACATCCATGATTTTTTTCTACATAAAAAATTGCCAATAAAATATTAAAACAAGTTGATGATACAGTGGTGTTCTTTAATTTAGTTCGAATATGTTGAGAGATAGAGAGAGTTGTAGAATGAGAAAAGATACAATTTTCGATGTTAATTTTTCTTTCTTTTTGATAAACATCTTTTACAGAAGTAATACGAATACATTTCAAGTCTTCAAATTATGTTGCTAATTTACTGAACAATATCGAATACGTCTTCAATAACGAAACAATAGATCGGATGTGTTATAACATTTTTGACAAGAACACCAACTTTCCGAGATCTTTAATAAAAGTTCCGAATAGTCTGTTGATCTGAACTCAATAACAACTGTTGACGTTTATAAAAAAAAATCTACCAGGCAAGAATACTTTGCGCAAGATATTGATTCAGAATAGTTAACGAATAATATTATTTGTAAATGAACGGAACATATTTTGAATTTTGACGACATTTTAATTAATCCTTTCACTAACAAAGTGATCCCAAAAGAGGCTTTGATGCAACACAACCATAGAAATAGAGTATTGGTGCCTTTGAGATATCAAGAGTATGAATCAATCGATCAGGCATACTCTCGTTTGTGACGCCGATTTTCGTCACACCAATAACCATTGGCAGAAGAACGCCTTGGGAAAAACTGCTGCTGGATGTCTTCCATACATCTGATATGGTTTGACTAAGAAACATATAGATTTCGAAAATATCTCATTTTGTAGAGATTGATTTGTATTATTACATGTAGCAGAAATAAAGTCTATATCCGATTTGTAGGTACTGAAAAACTAGCGATTTGGTTTTCTAGAAACCCCCTAGCAACTATTCTGTGTCTTACGATCTTTTATCTATCTAACTTTTCTGAAACTTTCAAGTAATATTGATACCAGTAATAGCGATGATCGTTGTCATATACGTATATAACACTACATCCTCATCGTGTATCTTCTCTATTGGTAGGAGAACATTTTATTTAAAAAGAATAGCTTTTTATTAATTGATAGTTATGAAGATCACTGCAAGACATTTTCCAAAAATTTTCGATTCCATATTTCATGTGTTTCCTACAATTGTTCTACAAATCATCATCCAAATGACCAAAAGCGCGGGATATCGTGTTAAGGTTTAGATGAACTTATTATATCTTTAAAGCGCGAAGTAATTGTTGAATGAAAACATATGAACTGTCATAAGTAGAAACTGGCAGCAGACTATTCACTCCGAGTTCGAAAAGATGCATAGCAGCTATAGTATTCAAATTAGAAACAGTTGTATGAATCAATTTCGGTGTTATTTCAATTAGAATGCCAGTGAAGGACCGAAAGAGATGATGAATAGGTGACATTGTTTGCCGTTATCGATGTATGATAAAAAAAATCTCATGCAACAAGTTGTGCGCAATCAATTGAATCACTCTAGATGTATATTCTCTTGTGTTCTCAATATTTATAAGAGAATTCTCATTAAACTATAACAATTGACAAAAAACAGAATATTTTAACAAAATTTATGTTGATTGACATTTTTCTCCGTCATGATGACACGAATATCATTGTTTCATTGAATAGGTGATGGTCTATATCGATCTCTCTTGACGAATTGTCGATATTTGGAAATACGCATAGCATCGTCAATAATATCATTCGATAATCCACTGGTCTAAAGACCGGCAATTAATTATTCTGGTTTTTGTTCGAATCTTCTAGAAATTATATCCTTTGTCAATATTTTTTTCTTTCATTCTTCTATGCGAATAGTCACATCTTGACATGATGGAAGAGAGAAAAAGAAGAAATACATTGTAATGCTGCCATTGTAACATGACGAAATGATGGCATTTCACTAGAGCACATCTCATGAGTATTAACACAGGTGCAACGCTCCAAAGATATTCATCAATTATCGTATCGCAATAGCTTTTGATGCGTGTTTATCATATGCGAAGAACAGATGTATTGTTCTCATTTTCACGATGCTTTAAAAAAAAGACGTCAATTTCATTGAAAACTTTAGAAAAAAAACCAATCAATAGTGTACATCTAATAGCTAGCTAGTAGATTTCTACTCTGTTCGAGAAAGTGAACGTCTGAATAGAGACTTCTCGAACTTCTCTGCTTTTGCTTTTCGAATACTAAAAATAGTTTACAATAATTTCCAAAAAAAACGTGTTGATTCAAATTTGTCTTAAAATACAATCAAGCTGAGTTAATCAATTCAATCGTGTCAATTTCCATTTCTGATCTAATCCATTATCGAATGCTCGTTGTACCATTTGTACACCTGCTTGTGTAGAACCATTAATAATAGAAGCTACTTTTTGTGACCAAACATTGACAAATGATACAGTCTGATCACCATTTTCCATGATACTCCAAATCTGGTTTTCCTTTAAGTTAAATTTATATTGTACAATTTTTGCATTATCATCTGTTTGCCAATCATGAACATCAAGAACTTTACGACTATGAACATTGATTATTTTGTAATAACTATTGCCAATATAATTTATATCCCATTGTTGCCATGCAACACCTGTATAATTATTTTGTACGATTAATGCACGATCTTGCTTTTGACCAGATTGAACTTCAGGTGATAAATTAGATTTGAGATTGATAATTGTATAGCGACCATCGTATTTTGGTGACCACATTTCCACACTATCAATTAATAGACTCTGTGGATAATCAGTAGCATTCGATGATGCTACTGATGGTGATCGACCACCGACACCTAATGCTAAAATTAATCTCATTTCAGTTATTTGTGTTAATTCATTTGATTGAGCAAACGACTTTAATGGAACATTATCGTAGAAAAATGTCACTTTGTCATAACCCCAATCGATTGAATACAAATGCATATCTTTACTATTATCTGTCAATGAACGTGCAGTTCCACTAACTGAAGCACGTGATCCAGCTGGAGATGTATATTGAAAAGAATAGCCAACATTTTTTCGATCATCGAATATGTCCATCGTCAACATGGGTAAAGTTTCATCAGTTGGGACGAGCATTATCATTGGCCAAGTACTTGTTGCTGACGGGACTTGCATACGTACAACAACTAGACCACGAGTTAAAGTGATACGACTGTTTGTATAAATAGCACCCGATGTATAATCTAGCGTAACAAAACCATAATCAGCTGTATCAATATTCATTATACTTGTTGATCGCAGGGCAAGAGCTGTCAAGTTGACTAGATCATTCGACATAGTTACTTGGCGTGGGACCATATTTGCTCGATGATTATAAATTGTTCCCCAAGGATAATTGGGACTCCATATGGATGCATTAAGTCTAGACCCACTATTAAATGAATCTTCAAAGACCAGTGTAAGACCATCTCGACCAATGCTCAATGCATTCTGAAAGTTGAGAACAAGAAGCACAATCACCAAACACGTCGACAAATCGCGGACGAACATTTTTTCTAATTGAAATCCGTATTTTTTTTTGTCACTGTATATAGTGCTTTGCTGATATCTTGTGAGAAAATAAACCACATGGCATTTAGAGTAAGTGAATGTATGTTGATCTGGTTTAGTTCTGCTATGCACGCAATGACGTGCGTGTTTTATTTTTTTGAAAACTACACTCGTCATTATTAGTGCACGTTTTCAAATAGCTAATCTGTCGCACGAAATCTTGATATCCTACATATGAACTAGATGTCTAGTTAATGGTATTTTGAAAGTTTGATGATCGATTTTGCAATAGACAATGAGGTATATCCAGTTTCTTTCATCGACTTTGAAAATCAATGGATGTTGAGCGAAGCAGTACCAGCATGATAGGTGATCGTTCTTTTAACACATTCAGAGTGATGTGTGAGTGAATGCAAATGTGAAAAAAGAGAATACACACACATCCATACCCATATCCTCAAGTTCATTAAATCATGTTGGAAATAATTAGTTGTACCTGTGTATCCATTATTTCTGCATGTCGTACAACAAGTTTAGCTATTTTATTCATATCAAAATGATCATATTTACCAATAGGTTGTGCTAAATTAATACTTTCTGATTAAATATTTGATAATGTTGTTTCATTAGGTGTATCTGATGGACTTATTATTGTCGAAGAATTTTGTACAATAATAGGTGGTATTGAACGACAGATATTTCTACTTTATTTGTTATTACCATTTATAAATGAGTTTTGAGGATAATGAGGAGGAATAGATCACTGAGAAAAATCTTTTTTTATCGACATGCAGTTGATTATAATTGACGTTGTTGTCGATTGAGAGGTAATGATGAGTTAAAATTTGTTAGTGTCTATGGAGGGTGACATTTTAATCAAGTTAGAAGTGTATATGGTCGATAGATCATTCTTTCATTTGAAGAAATAGTTTCGGATATTTGTGATTTGAATACAGAAAATTCACTGATTGTTTACTGATGCGAGCAACAAGGTAAATGATAAGATATTGATACGGTTCATTTTTCGAATATGAATGAGTTAGATAATATACTTGGAATATATCAAAAGTAGTGACAGTAGTACTATGTTACAGTACAGAAAAACTCTAGAAAGTTTTCTATAAATATGTTGCAATGAAAATTAAAATTTTAATTTTGATTAAATTGAAATTTTTTTGATTAGAAGAAAAGGTACAGAAAAATCAAAAAATTAAAGCAGCGACAACTTTTTTATTTCAAAAACATTATTAATAAATATTATATGAGTATGAGTGCAATATAGACTTTGCAGCGGTGTCAATTTATGTTTATTATCAATTTTATTAATGAGTAAATTAAATTATCCATAATTTAAGTTTAAAATAAATATAGACTATTGTTTTCATAACTTAAATTTAAAAATAAGTTTAAATTATCATAATTTATATTTTAAATAAAGTAATATTTTTTTTCATGATTTACATTTGAAATAAATTAAATATTAAATTTTAATTATGGAAAAAAGCTCCTTCCACATTCACCTACGTCCATATCGATATGCTTTGTTATCAGAATATTACTTTTTTGTTTTCATTGAGAAAAAGAATTTTAATTTTAATCACTACATATATGTACTGGTAGTCCAAATAATTATCGGTAATAGTTCACCCGTCTGCATTTGCTATGATAATATTAGAATTTCGATCATACATGTTCATCTCTGATTAAAAGATTAAACAGATTCATTTCCTTATTTATAATGATCCTCATATTACAATTGACGAATTGCAAGTGCAAACTAGTCGAAATCATAGCACCATCCGACAAATAATCGTTGTTCATCATTAACTTAAAAAGATAACAGCTTGTTAGGTATCATAACGGCTGATTTTGAGAGAGCTCATGAAAGATATGATCTATATGGCAGGTCTAATAGATCGTTGATTCGTCTTCAATATCTTTTCAACCTTCACGAAACTATTCATATCATTTTTCAGTTGTTTTAAGAGGTGAAGCTTGATTGCTGAAAGCACAATATAATTTATTATAAATAATTTTGGCTTGAATATATAGTACAGTTCAGTTTTGATCGAAATTCTCATATTATCACACCATCTGAAGGAAGAATGACGAAATGTTATAGAATTATAGAGCAATTTTGGAACTATCATTATAAACGGTAGGTATCAAAATTATTCAATTAGTAGAAAATCTTATATTCTTTTGTGTATATCTCAAAAAGTAAAACATTGATTAGTTTAGTTTTTATCGACAATACAATCACAGCATGCCATTTTTCATTCTTTCAAAAGTATTCAACGACCTATTTTTACAAACTACTGTGCATCTGGTCTAATTTGAAAGTTTCGTTATGATACATGATTCAATGGAACAACTTACATTCCACGTAATGAATACTTTTTATTGTAGCTTTTCTTTGAGGACGAACAATTTTTTTTTGTTTTCCACCAGATTTTATTATATGATTACATTCGCTTTAAAAATAACGGAGGAAAATAAATTTGTTTAATGAAATATACCCGTTCTGTGCAGAATTTCAAGAGTCATGCTTTGATGAAAAAAAAAACAAATGACTCAGTCAACGTGAGAATGGAGAAAGCATGTAGAAAATATAAGCAATACACTTATTTGCAGCTCGCTTGTTACTTACAAGGTCATTCTTTTAACTTTATCAACATTTTACTACTGTAGAATATAGAAAAGTGAAAAGAAAAAGAACGATAATAACCGATGTATAATATTAATGCTATTCTTTCTTGTAGTATTTTATCTTCATTATCTTCTTTAAACTTTCATACATACTAAGCATGTCTGATGAAACAACCGGTATTCATCATGTCGAATTTCATACAATACAACCGGATTATTTACTTGATTTATTTATACATGTATATGGTTTTCAATTAATTGCTAAACGTATTACTTTCAATTATTCTCAATGGTTTCTTAAATCTTATGAATGTCATTTATTAATTTCATCGGTGTCAAATTCAGATATAAACAATATAATCAATTCCAATGATGATCATTATGATATTTTAACTTCAATAATTCGTAATAATACTACTCGTGATTTTATTCTTGATCGTGATACAGTGTTTAATATTGCTCTTCATGTTAAATCTGTTCAGTCAATTCTTGATAGGAACTCTGATGTACAAGTAAGGAATTTTTTTTTTGTGATCTTCGTATATAATCCTATAAGTTGTTCTTCATTTGCCGGAACTATCCTGGAAGCCAATACTTTCACCAAACATCTCAAGCCAATGCTCACCAAATCAATTATTGTATTTTTAACATATCATTGCTATAAATTATACATTCTGGTGGCAAGCGAAATTCTCTATAGTCCTATATATAGCTATATATGTTTTGAATTTCACTTATTCGTTAAAATAGAAATTCAAGCACAGAGAAGACACGTTCATTGTCAGATTCTCTGGAAATGTGTTTTTTTTTGTTCTTTTTTTTTCAGATTTATTTTAATATAGAAACAAGCTATTTCACAAGTAAGTGAGTGTTCTGCAAGTTTGTGGAATTTTTTATCGTTCTGGACGTATGCCAGTCGTAACTTTCAATTATTTGATGAAAAATATTTCGAATATTATTAACCTACTCTCACCCTGGCATCTTCACCCTCGATTACTCTGCATAATTCATTCAGCAGTCCATGAATCGTTATTTAGTCATTAAATGCCAAGTTTGGACAATTATTCACCTGTCAGACCTGATCTTAACATTATTTAGAGTGTTTTTTGAATTGAATGAATCACTGTGGATAGAAATATTGCCGAAATTGTCAACAAAACGTGACCTAGGAATATAATAGGTAAGTACCTTAATAATACTCGAAATATTTATCCTAAAATAAGTGAAAAAATTAAGATTAGTAAGAATACAAGATGATAGAAAATTTCACACACTTTCAAAACATTTGCTTAATGTTGTAATAGCGTGTTTCGATATTAAAATAAACTTGAATACGGAACAAAAAATACATTTTCAGAGACTCTGATATGGAGCGTGCCTTCATTGTGCTTGAATTTCTATTTCAAAGAACATGCGCAATTCAAAACGTACATTAATATAAGGCTATAGAGAATTTCGCAAGCTATCAAAATATATAACTTACAGTAATGATATGTTTAAAAAAATATTAAGTCTAATTATTTTTTCCTAAGGAAATATAAAATTTCATTTACCTATGTTCCTTCGCTCACCGGCAATGATAAAAACTGTAGTGCCATTACAATGTACGGTAGCACATTGCATTGTGTAACACATGTGATGAAGGAGAATCTCGTTCGTTATTGAGTTAATGCTATTATGGTTCACCTTTAAATCTATTCAAAGCTTATTCATCATACTCTCAATCATATCAAGATGGGTAAAGTATCTTTTTTTTTTGCGCGTCTCACATATTGTTATTCAGAGAATTTATTATCCTTTCGTGTGTCATTAAGGTACTTCTCTCACATCGACAAGCAATTGATCAACATGGATCGATAGAATATGCTTGTATTAAATCATGTATTGGAAATGTAGTACATACATTGATCGATACATCTCAGTATTCAGGACCTTGTTTACCAGGTTTTGTACCAGTATCTATCTCAGAACAACGAGTACTTACTCAATCGATGATTAACGGTATCGATCATGTTACATTTGCAATGCCAAAACAATCAGCATTATCAAGTGTTGTTTGGTATGAAAAAATACTTGGTATGAAACGATTTATAATTAATCAGTAAGATTTTAATAAAAACAAAAATTAATCATATAAATTACATTATTTATTTTTAGAGAAGATGATCCATTTCAAGGATTTCCTGTACGTGTTGGTACAGCAGGTATGCGCTTATTCGCTAGTCAATATTGGAAATGTGCTGAAACAGCTTGCATTAATGAAAAAACGTCTAATTTAAAATTAGTTTTTGCTGAATCATTAATCGAAAATGATTCGAGTAAATGATATCAATAAATTTTATAAAAAGTAAAAATTAAGATAATTTATTTTTAGGTAAAATGGATCAAATAAGAACTTTTATTGCTCAACATAAAAATCAAGCTGGTGTTCAGCATGTTGGATTCAAATCTGTGAATAATATAAAAGATGTTGTACGTATAACAAAAGCAAATGGTGCTCAATTCTTATCTCCATTAGGAAATTATTATCTCAATGTATGCATAAATTTAATATCTGCATTGATTTCTTTTTATTATTTATAATTTTGTGAATAAAGGAAAATAATGGTCATGTTATTGAAGCAGCCGGCGAAAATGTTAGTGAACTTGCTGAATTAGGAATTTTATTAGATGATGAAGATGCTAATATTGAGAAATCAAAATTAAATAAGAAGTAAAGATTGAAAAATGACAAAGAAAAGAAAAACTTTTTGATTTTTTTTCTTCATTAGAATTCTTTTACAAATTTTTACAAAATCAATTTTTAATAATGATACATTTTTTTTGGAATTTATTGAAAGACATGGTGCGACAGGTTTTGGTGCTGGAAATATTCGAACGTTGTGGAAAATTGTTCAACAACAAATGGATTCTAGAACAAATTGAAACATTAAATTGGTTTCTTTTTGGTTCATTTTAATAATAATCTTTGATTTTTTAACAACGATAAAAATAATTGGCAGAATAAACAAAATTTTAAATTAAGTAAACGTTGAAAAAATTTCGTGCCCATGGGTTGTTGTTCTTGAGTGTTATGGACACTTTAGTTAGTTTTCCAGCGCAATACCGTGGATAATCTTCTAAATCGACTAACAAATTTAAATTTTTCATAAATAAACTTCTCTATGTGACTAGTAGTTCATTGTTGAGGTACCAGACTTTCTTATATCACCTATCCTCAGCTATAAAGACAATAACCAAGTAAACTTTTCTCAATAATATAATTTTCAATGTGGATATATGAGAATGAACGAGATAGTAGAAGTCCTGTTACTCAGACAATGAATTATTTCTCATGAGAACTTAATTTGTGCAATGTTTGGACTCAAAACTCGATTTCGAAGATGATCTAAGATGAAATATGACATTCTATTGAAAAACTTGCCAAAACAGCCATAAATCAAGAACAAATTATACATGAACACA
Organism: Rotaria sp. Silwood2; assembly: GCA_905329745.1. Taxonomy (NCBI): domain Eukaryota; kingdom Metazoa; phylum Rotifera; class Eurotatoria; order Philodinida; family Philodinidae; genus Rotaria; species Rotaria sp. Silwood2. The sequence goes on along the minus strand of CAJNSZ010000018.1, from coordinate 210,199 downwards.
AATCGTATTGTTAGTTTGCTTCACTTTCGACCAGACCTCTTGAGATAGATAATTTTTGTCTCAAATTTGTCTTTTTATCACTTTGCAATCATAATAGTTACTCAACATGTAACTCTATTGTAAATTGTTCAGTAACTTTTTGCTTCAGAAATACATAATTCTATAAAGACTATTGAAATGAAGCCGAAAATAAATATCCGAGCCGTAAAACTCAATAGTTGTGTTATCGAATAAAATACATTAGTACCATTAGTGTACGTCGTTTGATGACTGTGTAAATTGTACAGATCAAAGGAGTAAAAGAAAAAAAGTTATTACGCAAACACTACGAACATGTGTCATAAACAACTTTCAAACATAAATATACAAACTGAGTTATGCTTTCTTCCCATTAATAAAGCACTATCTCGAGCACAATCATGTGTGCTCTACGTAATGGCATCTAGAAAAGAACGTATCAATCAAACATATTGACAGAGAATTTAGCATTTGGGTAACAAGTCGAAATCTGCCATATCGGATCTCTTTTGCTTGAGTCTAATCGAGAGAACAACGGTTTCTTAGAAATTAAGTAGACTCCTTTAGCATAACTTAATAACTTTTAAATAAGAACAAATTGACTCCAAAAAAGAAATTATGGCTGAACTAAATAAATTTTCAGAAGAATATGAAACGCTACGGTGTAAAAATGGTGTCTTTAGGAAAATCTAAAAAAGTAAAGAAAGGTCAGTTTCACTTTTCCATATCTCAATATGAGAATGCATTAACATTAGAAAACGAAATATTGTGCTGGGAATTTGTTAAAAGTACAGGTTTGTAGCAATTATACAATATCTGTTTTGTTTTTATTTCTACGGTACACATATGTCTATAGTTTTGTAAAGAGTTGAACGCTGGGTCGTTTAAGATGAAACTCAGTTCATAACTACTAAAATTAATATATATATTAAGAATATACTGCAAGGCTCATTTGTTCTAGGAATTCTAACCGGTGTCTCAAGTGGAATTGCACTAAATTTCGGTGTTTCTTTCTATCGCTTGTTATTCGAAAAAGAAGTTTGTCTACATGCCAAATGATAGAGAATTTAAAGCTCTACAAAACTGATCACTTGACTTGTTAAATAAGTTTTCTTTACTAGTATCAACTTTACAAGGTGAACATCCATTCAATTACTCAATTGCACCGTTCAGAAATGCCATAAAATTCTACATTTTTGAAATATATGTTTTAAAATTTGAGGTGAAACATTTGGAGCAAACGACTTTGAAATTAAAACGAACTGAAAATATTGACGGTAACCTTTTATGATAGATCAATACAATTCTTTTTTAATTCTAAATAATCTTGATATTTTCACTATTCAATTGAACAGTTCAGAAATAAATTCTACATTTAACAGTTCAATAATAAAGCTTTTCTAGAGTGATTATTGACTTTTGAAAACAAACGCTTTCAAACTACATAAAAACTATTGACAGGTGGTACCTCTAAGCCTTTTCCTCTTGATTCACGCCTCTAGAAATCTTGAAACGGTCGTGAGAGTATAGAACACATAATTCTCTATCTTTTGACATATACACAAAATATTTTTACAAAAAGCAAGCGAGAGAAAGAAACAGCCAAATTCAGTATGCTTTCACTTATAGCATCCGCTAGAAGCAATACACTTTGAAGTTGAGAACAGAACAATACATTCCATACGATTATGTACATACCTACTAGAAACCATTGAAGAATTTGATTATTTTTCTGTTGCTTGAGAAATAATTCATTCTGGCTTTCAAAAATCTAAATGGCATAGAAAATATTATCTAGATAGATTGGCTTCATTGAAATTCTCATTCTATACACATGTAGACATCTATAAAATTTACTACTCGATTCTGATTGATTTTAGAATCAAACCAATAGTATACATTCATAAACAGGAATTAATTAATCGATCAGTGATCAGTGAGTCTCCTATAAAAGAAGATCTATGGCTGCAGCAATCAATGAAAATGCTGCCAAAAATCGTCGACCTGAACTTTTAAATAAAATTGATACTGAAGTCAATGTAAATGATGCATTATTACTTACAACGGAAGATGGTCTATTAACTGCACTTGAGGATAGGTATTTATTTTTCGATCAAGTCTTTCTTATTTAAATCCATGATCAATATTTAGAACATTACGTATTTGGATACGAAGACAAACTGGTAAATATTGGCCATCAGTTTGTTATACATTAGAAAGTAATTAAACAAATTATTCTTATTGTCATTGATAGATAATTTTGTTTTTTTTATTCTAGGTGCACCAACAACAATTTTTTATCATGAATCATCTCATCGTCTTTTTTGTGGTTGTGATACAGGACTTCTTCATGTAAATTTATATGTTATCATAATAATTTTATTTATATTTTTTTTTAAGGAATTTCTTGTTTCAGAAGATTTTAACAAAATTACTCTTCAGTGTACTTATTTAGGTCATCAAAGTCGTATACATGCATTATATTTTTCATTAAATAATGAAATTTTATTAAGTGTTTGTCGTGAAAAAAAATTAAACTGGTATTCAACAAATCCATCTGATGAAAATCATCAACATCCACGTGGAAGTTATACATTATCATCATGGGCCATGTCACTTGCACTTGATGAACTATCTCGACAATGTTTTGTTGGTGATTCAAATGGAAATATAAATTTTCTTAGAATAAATACTGATAATAAATTTCAAATAATAACAACATTATCGGGTCATACAGGTTAGAAAAAAGAACGAAATAAAAATAAATTCATATATAATAAAGAAAAAATCTTTTCAGGAGGTGTTCAAACACTTTTCTGGGAATCCGAAGTTGAATGGTTATTTTCGGGTAGTTTTGATACATCAGTTGTTGTTTGGGATATTGGAACACATAAAGGTGTTGCTCTCGAATTAAATGGTCATTCTGATCGTCTTGTTGGAATATCATATGATAAGTTACGTAAACTTTTAATAACATGTTCAACTGATGGTAATATTGGTGTATGGCCAATGAATGTTAAACGTAATGAAACTCCAAAATGGTTAGAAAGCGATCATTGTCAGATATGTCAATTACCATTTTTTTGGAATATACAGGCAATGTGGAAACAAAAACAACTTGGATTGAGACAAGTAAAGATGATTATGATTTATTTTAGAATGTTAATTTTTGTTGTTGTTGTTGTTTTTCTTCTTAATTAGCATCATTGTCGTAGATGTGGTCGAGCTGTATGCCATGGATGTTCACAAACACGTACAGCACTTCCATTAATAGGTTATGAAACTATTCAACGTATTTGTAATGATTGTGGAAAAGTATTAAAAAATGAGGAGTAAGTATTTTGAATATTCCTTTTTTTTTTCTTTTTATGATGATGGTCTATACTCATTTAAATAGAACGGTTCCACTTGCTGCTTTTTATGATATACGTCAAGGAACGATTAAGATGGATTATAATCAAACAAAAAAGATTATGATGACTGTTGGAACTGATCGAACGATTAGAGTAAGTTTATTATAAGTGACTTGATAGACAAGATAAACACCATATTTTTACATGAAATCTATTGACTATTTTAATATGAAATAAAAATTTTTAAGATTCATTCCGATAGATATTCTGTTTTCAAATTATTTTAGATATTTTAAATAATTTTATCACAAATCGATTATTGTTTTTTCTTTTCAAAACCTCGTCGTTAAAAAAAGACATGCTCTTCTATTGAGGTATAAGCCAGAGATGGAATCGGTCTGGGTGGGATAGACCGGATCGAACTGATGAATTTTCATACTATTCCATCTGTGAATAGTGATACTTAACGTAGTCAACTTTCAGAAAAGTTTTCTTACATATCCTCGATGAGATAATCAGAGCAGAAAAAAAATAAATAAATAAGACTCACTCACCAGTCATAGCCAGTCTACTAGTTATTGGTGCCATCTCTGGTGTAAGCTGATCGACTGAATCAACGCTCAAAGCAATTCAATTGTGTCGGCATGACACAAGAATAGACATTTGAGTTTCAAAAAATATTGACAATCTAAAATTGCGTCGTCAATGAATGCATTGCCTTACATCCTTATTACCTCTATATCTTTTCCAAAAAGAAAATAGTACATAAATTGAAAAGTTTAGGAAAATTAGAAAATTTGTATTATTCTATATTTTGAAATATATAAAGTTAAATAAGATGCATTCGTTAAATTTATTAAGAACGTGAAATTTATTTGTAGTTTTAACTAGTCTATAAGAAAGAAATTCGTATATTATCATGATTTGTTTGTTGAATTTTACTAGTTAATTTATATTCTAGTGAGAGTAGAAAATCATCTAAAAAAGAATTTTCTTTTATAATTAGGTTTCCTGGAGAGCATTGATTTTAAAAATATTATAGATCAGGAAATGACAAATCTAGTATAAGCCGTTTTTCTAATATCATTGAGTTTATAGTTCAGAATGATGTTTTTTCGACCTCATGTTTGACTATTGTCATTAAATAGAATTTAATTATTTGCTTTATACATTTTCTAAGCATAATTTGATTGTTGAATATGTGAATTTAATTATGTATTCAATATAATTTGCTTTTGTTGTTCTTTTTAGATATGGGACATGTCATCTGTTTTATAAAGCCAAGTGAACGATAACAAAATTTTTTGTTATACAATTCTCTCTTTTTTTTTTCTATAGCCAGCATTCTGTATCTCATCATTATTTATTTTTAACTGTCGTTATTGTCTTTTGATTTATTTCTTCTTTTTTTTTCTTTGAAACTGTTGTCTTGTAATCAAAACTAACATTTTTTGCCTATTTATTGTACATTCAGTTCGCTTAAATAATAAATATTTTTCAAAAGTACATAATCAAATAAAGCAACGATTTAATATTTTATTTCAGATCATGGAACAACAGAGTACCAATGGCAAAATTTTAGTTATTGCTCTATATGCTTTTAAAGCACAAAATACAGATGAAGTAGGTTATCTTTTCATTTGTTATTTATGGAAATAATAAATAAGATTTTTGATTCTAATATCTTTATCATAAAAGAAAAAAAAAACGTCAAACATGTTCAATAAAAATCACAATGAAAAACAAAAAATTCTTAATAAAATTTTTATGTTTAGTTATCATTTGCTAAAAATGATATTATTGTTTTAACACAAGCTCCAACTGAAGGTGGTTGGTGGGAAGGTACATTAAATAGTAAAACTGGATGGTTTCCATCAAATTATGTTGAACGAATTGTTAAGAAAACAGGTAATACAACTAAAACAATCCATTAACTGATTCCTATTCTGTTGAATATACAATCAGTTTTGTTACTATTATAAATAAACATATCTAATATTGTTGATATCTGTCATCAAACTGACAGAAAAAGAATCAAATTTGTTGTCTTGTGCGCATTCGACTGGAGTCTTTCTTGTTATCATTCTTCTGCAATAGTAACAACATTGTTATTATAGTAATCATTCGACAATGAAATCGTCGGGTTGTGTATCATGCAGAATATTCACTTGTAAAACAAGTATGTACTTAGCATAAAACATGAATTCATGTTTAGTTTTGATCATCATCAAAAATTGAATATTTTTATACAATAAAAAAAATTATCATTTGAAAAGTTTTTATTGAATAAATTAGAATAATTAATATATTGAATAAATTATGAGAAATAATTTTCATCTTTAGATTCAACACCATCAACTCAAAGCACAATTTCCCAACAATATGCCGAAATGCATCAACATCGAGAAACAGTTAGTTATTTAAAGATTAAAATATTTGATTATGAAGAAAATTTCAATGATATAGAGATAAATTTATGACTTCGTCTTTTCTTTAGTTAGATTTTTAAAACGAAAAGTATGAGAAATACTTAGGAATATTTTAATTCTGTTGACAAACTTTACCTTAAAAATAAACTTCAATATTAATATGTAATAATTAGAAATGTCTATGAAAATAATTTCATGCAAGTAACAAGACAGATAGCCTAAGGAATTTGAAAATTTAGTATTCCAATAATAAGACATTAGTTTTGGCTGATAGTTTCAATACAGTTCAATGATCTGTTATTAATGATGGAGTATCAGATGAAAAACATGTTTTCTTAAATCTCGTGTCTAGCGCAGAAAGTCCTTCAACTAATTAATCGCTATTTTGTAGCGGCTTTGTACATCATGTAGACCCTAATGAGCTCTTTTAATACCTTGCAAAGAGTTCGTATCCTTAGCTAATTGCTATGGAGATACTGTATTTTTTAAGTCAATCTCGTGGTCTCTCTCAGAAACATTAGAAAAATCAATTTTCGAATTTTGAAGTTAAACTTTGTGAATATATAGAACTTAACTAGACTAACTTGTCTGAAAAAAATTCATAAGTTGGGAACAAAGTTTCTTCGAGATATGAGACTTTCAAGATATAGACTCTTTTTTCATGGATGATGTATACAATATGCATCTGTTGAAAGTTTCATATCTCCAGGAGATTTTGTTCAAAATTTGTGTTTTTTTAATAGAAGCTCATATAGTCGAGTTCTTTATATGTTTAAAATTTCAGAGCAAAATTCGAAAATTTGGAATCTCTAGAAAAAAAATCGATAGTTTAGTCAAATATCAATAGAAGCCCAACTCTTTTTAGAGTTTTTATTAGAACACTAAGTAGTATCTGTAGGCAAAAAAAACAATTAAAATCGGAAGGAAGCAACTGAAGAGGTTTTCTCATTAGACTTACCCATAGAGACAGAATTTAATGTGAAAAGTTTATTACGAAAGTTTCAGATATTTTCGTTGTTACTCTTCGAAGATCGAGCAATAGTAAAAGTTTGTCTTTTATACTGGTCATAAACACCGGCAGATCCGTGGTTCTTATTTCATGGTAGGATCAAATCAAAAGGCTTAAAATTTTCATAATAAATTATTCATGTTAAGACTTGTCTCGGTACAAAGTTTCACATTAAAATTCTAAAATGAATTTTTCTGATGTTTCTAGGAGAAATCATGGCATTCATTTTAAAAAATATAGTAAAAATGTAATATCTCAACAGCAATAAGCTCATAGCCGAAGCTCTTTTCAGAGTTTTCATAGTATCCTTAGGGTGCACATGATGCGCAGAACGTTAACTCAAATGCGATTAATCAGTTAAGACACATCGCTTGTAAAATCGAAAGTTCATTTAAACAATCACAAGTTAATTTCGACACCTATTGATACGAACTCCTTCATGTATTGACTTAAGATACATGAAATAATCAAAGTATTTTTTTTTCGTAAATTAACTAAAAGAATGTAAAATATCCTGTTTGAAACAAATATATACATATGAATTGTTATTTATATTTATTCAAATAGATCATCGAAGCATTATTTGAAAGCGAACAACGTTATATATCTGAATTGGATGATTTTATTTCAAAAACACTTCAACCATTAGCTCATATTCTTTCAACGTAAACAATAAAATTATCAATATTTATTAAATATGTATTTTTATTTTTAATTTCATCATTATAGATCAAATCAAACTCCTCTTTCTTTGGATGCACATATACTTGATGAATTAATCAAATTTCATCGTCATCTTTCTAATATGTTACGTGATTCAATGAAGTAAAAGAATCTAAACAAAGTATTTTATAAATTTCTTATCTTACTTAGTTTTTTAGAACTCAACATTGCATTGGTGGTCTATTTCTACAAGTAGCTCCTACTTATAAACCTATTTTTGAAGCTTACTGTTATCAACATGCTAAAATCCTTTTTCTATTTAATCGTAATAAGTAAGAACAATACAAACTATTTAGGTTTTTATTTTTATTTATGATTTTCAATATAAAATAGAGATCGAATATTGAACGCTATATCAAAAATTGATCCATCGAATGATAATAATAATGCTTATATACATTTAATTAAAAACTTATCATTACCAATACATCGTTTAGATAGATATGCTAGTTTACTTAAAGAATATTTATACAATCTTGAAGTAAAATTTTTCAATTTTTAAAATATAAACATATTTATATTATTCAAGGAGTTTCATATCGATCGTGGGAATGCACAACGAGCAACTGAATATTATAATGAATTAACAGTAAGAAATCAAAGAAAGAAATTTCTATTATTAACGTTAAGTATTATTTAATAGTCATGCGTAGCTGAATGGAGAAAACGAAAAGAATGGGAGCTTGATATTTTACACAGTACTATTCATGGACTTGATTCGGAAGTAAAAGACAAATTGTTTTTTTTTCCCAAAATAATTTTTTGTTTTTAGTCATTAAAATCACTTGGTGATACATTATGTCTAAGTCCTGTTACTGTGCTATTAGAAAATAGTGCTACTCAAATACCATTTGAACGTACAGCAGTTCTTTATCCATCATCTTTAGTTCTGCTTTCAACTTCAGCTAATCAACAAGAATATTATTTAGAAGTAGATTAATAAAATATTTATTTAGATAAAAATATAATTTTTTTCTTTGTTTTTATAGAATCGCTTTCAAATAAGTCAAATAACTATTAGTAAAATAACTGATATAAGCAAACGTGCTTTGAAAATAAATGGTATTGATAAAAGAAAACAAATAGAAGAATAAAAGATTTAATAAGAATTTTTTTTAGTTCCATCACATCCATCATTAATTATATCATTTCCAAGTGTTGTCGAATATCATGAATGGTGTGAAAAATTTTGTTTATTATTAACAATAAAATCTCAATCTCAACAATGGGTTCCAAAAGTAATTCATTTACTGACTTGTTTTGTTTTTTCTCTTTAATTAAATATTTTCTTTTTAGTCAACATTACCATTAACTGGAACAAAATCAAGTCCAACAAGTCTAGGAAATATTACTTCAAAACTTCCAATGAAAAATCCGGCGTGGTCAAAAGGTTGTCTTCGTCCACATTCACCATTACGACTTCATCCTACAATAACAACATTAACAGCTAGAACTGCTTCACCAATACCATTATCTAATATAAATATGAACGATACATCAATAAGTTCACATGAAAGTGGACCAAATCGAACACTTAAACGATTTATGACAATGAAAAAATCAAAAGCAAATGAGTTTCTTAAACGAGGTAAAAGAAAAAATAGTTTTTCGAATAAATTATAACATTATCTTATTGATTTATTTATTATTTATTAGTCGAAACAAGTGAAGGTGATGCACTTCTACTTTCTATTATTGAAGGCTATTGCGTGACGACGACTAATACTGGAACAGCTATTACTAATTTAAATACTGTGATATCAAAGACAAGAAATTCAATTCATGGAACTACTAATCATACAAATATATCAAATTCACCTATAACAAAAATGAATACGTAATAGAATGTTTAGTTTTTTTTTTTTATATTTCAATTTTAAATGTTGTTGAAATTTTTTTTTTTAATAGTGAGCGTCAAACAATGTATGATATCTTACGTGAACTTCGTTTAGCATATAAAACACTTCAACAAGAACTTGAAGAAGAAAAACGAGCACGTCAACAATTAGAAAGTCAGATACAAAAATTATTTATTCTAATACCTGAAAATAATTTTATATAATTAATAGGTTCTTTTTTTTTTAGTTTTTTTTAATTTAGTGTGTGACATATTTATGTGTGTGTGGGTTTTGTTTTTGTACGTTTTATTTATAGTATAAATATACACAGTATTGCATTTATGATTTAGTTTATAGCAATCTAAACTATTAAATCATTTTGTCATAAAAGTAACAATTGAGAAGATTTTCTCAATTTAACTATATGTCCTCGTTTGTATTAATTGATAGACACAGTTGAATTTGAAATTGTTAAAAAAAAAAGAAGAAGAATTTTAGGATGTTGATAGAATCATGAGCAATGAAAATTTGTTTGAGTTATTTGAAATGTGAATTGATTTGAAAGTTAATCGAACTGTATTTAATTTTGTTCAATATTATCTGTTAATAACAGTCAAATGTGCTTATTCTAAGAGTTTGTTTTAAACATGATGGAAGTGTTTGTAATAGCGGTGACTTATTATGAAATAGTAGGACATACTTCATCGCACTCTTCAGATCGTTTCTTTTTGTTAAAATCAGTCGATTTTCTATTCGCTTTTGACAAATTCACGAAGGTTTACGAAAAGAAAAATGTTATATCATTTTCTTTTGCGCAAGAAATAAAAACCAAGCATTTTTCTAATTTAATGATACTTCTCATTTATATACAAGGCTGAGTGAAGTATCAATTACACAGACGAAGGAAGATCCTTGAGAGTAGTTCGATAATTGGACTGAAATTTTGGTATATAAGTAGCTCTTATGAATTTTAGAATGCTCTGAAAATTTCAGCTGAACGAGAAATGTTCTTCTTGAGATACTCAATATCTAAGAACAGTCATGTATTCCAAGGAAAAGTTAGAAAACTCTGTGCTTTTAGATTTCAATATCTCAAGAGCAATACATATTTTTGAGCTGAAATTCTCAAGACATTCCAAAACTCATGAGAGCTAGATATGAGTAAAACTTCAAATTGAATTTTTGTACGTCAATTTTTTCACAAATATCTTATCAGAAACAAAACATTCAGTAAAATTGTAATAATTTTGGAAGGATAACGCATGAGATGAATACTTATAAGCCTTGTAAATGGTATCAGTATTATTCAAATGAAACAATGCTAAAAATTGACTAAAATTAACAGTTTAAACTACAAACACTGATTTACCTGATTTGTTGACATTAATTGACGGGTAATTTACTTATGAGAGGTTTCTGCTAATGAATGATAATCTTCATAAAATTAGAATATTATGGAATACATCTTGCTTTTACAGTTCATAAAGTAATTCCATTTATTGCTCATATCGTTGTTATAAACACAAGAATATTCTGACTTTATTAACTTCGTGTTCACTACAATGATAAAACGTTTTCAAATATTCTGACAATTCATTAATATGATTATTGAGTTTCATTATATAGAATCAATATCAACTTGAGACTTGCTCGCAATATAGTAGAACTCAAGGTGAACGATCATAATTAATTTTTGAACCACTATGGACCATAAAAATGCTGCTTAATTTCAACGTGCGGCATAGAATTACAAAAGTTAATTACAAATAATGTAAACCTATACAGACAAAAAAATCAAATTTTTGCGTAAATTCTCCTGAGAATACAACATTTTTTATCATATCATGCAAGTTCATTGTGACTATCACTATATTTCTTTTACAAATTCATTCAAACTTTTTTGCTAACAAAAGAAATCATAGAATCTTATTTTTTTTTGTAATTATTTATATTACGTCAATATTAATCTGTTAGAAATTTTCATAAAATTTTTTTTTATCTTCTATGACAGCACAACACATGATGATGATCATAAACAAATGATTCTATTTTTAAAAGAAATTAATTTATCTATTAAGTGTTTTTTTGCATGATACAAATGTCGCATATTTTCATTATTATCCTAATGTTTTTTATAGAAAAAGAAAATAAGATTTTCCTTTTTTTCTAATTAGAAATACTAGTAGTCATGCGAAATACATTAGTGATATAATAAAATAATTCATTCAATTGAGCTATACTGTTTTTTTCTTGCACTCAGTTTAAACTTATATAAAATTTTAATGTGATACATAAAACAAGATTTTTCTTGTTTTGTAAGAAATTCTCAAAATTAGTAATCAAGATTTAAAAATAGCTTAAAATTGTTCAGTAAATGCGTTACATATTAAACTTGAACTCATTTTGATCATTAATAAAGTCATTGAATGGATATTTGTATGCTTTATATAAGTTTATCTAAATGAAGAATCAGAGTTTAATTGTCGATAATTTATTTTCCTTGGTATATCAACCGAGAAACTAAAAGAATATTTTTAATACATTTGAATTCTGTATTTGCTATGTCGAATAAGCAATTGATTGAATTCAAGTAAACTATTGATTTATAAATAATTTCGAATTATTAACTATGATGAACACTCCATAATGTATTGATTGATGATTGGATTAGGTAGAAATAGGCAATTATTTATTTATTTTTTTCAGTATTATTATCTATCAATATGAAATTTGATCTTGCTCTTGTATTCTTCATTGTTCTATCAAATAAAATGCAAAATACCTTTTGAAAATTCATTTATTTTTAATTATCTAAGTGTCATCTTATGATAAACTGACATTTAATGAAAATATTTTATCCAAAGAAAATTGTCTTACTCATTCATGGATGTTCATTCAATAAATATAATAATTATTCAAAGTACAATATTAGTAGACTTTTCGTAAATCTTATATTCAATGTATATTTTATCGGAAATATTTTTCCTTAGAACCAATTATTGTAGTAATTGTAATGATTCATTTTACAATGAACAAAATCAACATATTGAATGTGACTAAATTCTTTTTTTTTCTATTTACAACATAAATGACAAATAAAGAAAATACATCATAAAAGAGTATTTAACATAGTGTACCATGAATATAAGGTGGTGGCGGTGGATAATAATGGGGTGGTGATTCTAAATTAGTATAAACATGTTGCGGAAGAGAAGTAGGAGATTGTCGTCTATCTGGATAAAAATAACTTTCTACTTCACGATCACAAAGTAAATCATCTAATGAATCAGATGAATATTGTTGCTGTGGTAAATGAATAGATGATTGATGATTTTGTTGTTTATATGATGAATTTATGGAAGAATTGTCAGGAATTTTTGATGTCATCATAACAGAAGATAGAGATTGTCGTTGATGTATTATTGGTTGTTGTTGAAGAAGTGTTAATCCATATGAATTCATTAATATATCTTCATTTTTTACAGATGGCTTTGGATGAAAGTAATATGTTTTTGTTGCAATATTATTAGATGTTGAAGGAGAAAACCGGTAGAGTTGTTGTCGACGATTGCTTGGAACATTTTCTTTATCATTATTATTATAATTATTTTGTTCATTTGAACTAGCAACAGTTCGTCGTCGTGAAAAATCAATTGCACGACGACGATTTGATTTTGTTAATAAATTTGTTGTTTGTTCATCTGTTAGATTTGTACGAGATTGATGAGCACTTTTTTGTGGTGTCATTCTTTCAAACATTCCTTTTGTAAGAATCGATGAAGTAAATGATGCTGTAGGAGAAACTGCTCGTTCATATTGTTTTTGTTCAATTACTGGTCGATTTAATGTAGCAACCAGTGATGTACTTCGTTTAGGTGTTTTACTAGTTGATGAAGTTTTTTTCATGATTACTAAAATATATAGAATAAGTGTTACTATTAATATAAAAATTTACGTTGAGTGTACTATTACTATTGCGTACGATTTTCTTTTTTTTTATTCTTCAAGACTGTTAATATTTATAATATGAAAATAAAGGTAAGAAAAAAAAATGAGAAGGTGGTTTATGAGAGTAGGAGAAAGGAAGTCCAATAATGAATAAGAAAATAAATGTAAATAAAAAGAGTACACATAAACGAATTTCGTATACAAATCTTTCACAATATGCAATATTGAATAATAATAGAAAAGAGAATGAGTGGAGAGAAAAAAAATGAATGAAAGTAAAGTTTGAGACATTACATGATTCATAGATGAATAAGCTATTCTAATGAGTTAAAGCAAACACTTTTATTCGTTACCATAACAAGAAGTAAATCATCAAGATGAAAGAAGAAAAAGACAACCCGTTTATGTTTAACATAGATGAAATCAATACAATTCTATAGAATATTAATTTGATACTGTGGAATTTGATAAGAGTCGAAAAAAAACGAAATGATTTAAGTGAGTAAACCGAAAGACTTTTTTCTATAATTAGAAACCTTTTTTTCCTTTTCATTGAAAGAATGAAAGAAGATCAGTTACTATAACTTACGTCTGTTAAGTTATTTGTCTTACCTTGACTGACGTTTTCAACAAGCACCACAGCCCCCGAATACAATTTTGATTTTGTGGGTGAATTGCGTTATTCGTTTCACCTTGCTTCGTCTTCTTCTCTTTTGCTTTGCGTTCTTTATCCATCTTCATTTTTACATACTCGCCTTTCATTTACTTCACTGCTCTCTCTTTCTTTCTGTTTCTTCTTTTCTTTCCTAACATACAGACACAAACACATACGGCAGTCAAGCAACAAACATTTACGTCTTATTGTATATCACTATCCAACACCCATAGATATGAGTCAATTGTCGATGTTAAAACGGGTCGAATATTCGCAAGAGAAAAAGAAGAAAGAAAGGAATGACGCCCATAAAATAAGTACGAATATGTGATATTATTAAAATGGCAAAAATGACTATATCAAATATTGAAGTGTTTTTTCTTTTTTACTTCAAGTGAACTTAGAACAAAAAAAGAAAAGGAAAGTGATCTTACTTTGATAATCAATTTCAATAGGAGATGATGATATTGATTGTTCTTGAATTTCATCAATAAATAATAACTCATCTAAATATTGTTCATCATTTGTCATCATTTCTGTATGATCAAGCCATGCAGAAATTTTTTCAAAATTAGTTGCTTTAGTTACATAAGATACATGATTTTGTTTATTGTAACATTTAGATTTTATTGGTGAATGATGATAATATGTAAATGGAATTGATATTTTATTACATGTTGTTATTGTTGATGATGGAAGATCGTAAGATGCTGAATATTGATCAAATGTATTAGTTGATGGCATTTCTTTTGACGTTGTTGAACGTAAAAGTTTATTTTTAGGCGGAATTATAAAATTTTTTAATTTAGTTAGAAAATTATGAAAACCTAGAAGAAACAATATGTTTTAACCTTTGCATATATATATACCAAAATTACTAAGAATGGCATAGAAAAAAAAAACTATATTTCTGTCTATAATAAGTTCGTAACTTGTTTTGAGGATAAGTATAGTAAGTCTGTTAATGGCTTAGTTGCATCTTTTGTCCTTTTCTCGTCAAGACATGAAATCATTGATTGATATAGTCCTCAAATGAGGACAATATATGAGACAGAAACAGATATTGCCGTAAGTAGAAATACGTCGAAATATTTTAAGCGTAGATCATTTCTTTATCACATGTCTTTGGCTATTATTATTGCTTACCCTTTGCTTTTGTTTTGTGTTGATTACAGGTTATTGAAGATGACGATGTTTTTTTTGAAATTGAAATCATTGTTGTCGAAATCGACGAATCACCTGTTGAATAGCCGCTTGATGTTGTGGCTATTGTATCAGGTGATAAAGTACCTGAAGTCGATTGTTTTGATTGATCTGAAAATTTTGATGTTTTTAAGAGTGCATGATGACGTTGACATCCTTTTGATAACATTGTTCGATATTATCTGCAATAAATAATGTTTATGTGTACGATATTCGCTATGTTTTAAGCTATATTAACGAGTAACAACAAGCAGTATAATAAATAGAATGAAAGAAAAAAAGTACCGCTTTATATATATATATATATATGAATCCACTTGAAAATCAACAAATAGAAATACTTAATTTGCGCAGCTTCCTTTTCTTTAACTTTCAATCACACTATAGTCACAAAACATTTTTATGTATGTATTTATTATATATCCATCATTTTTTTTTAATTTTCCATGTATACACATATACAAGTGGTATGCTTTGCCTTTAGACAAGCAAACTACTCAAATATTTCGTTATTCTTTCATACTTGCATGTTATACTACGCTCATAATTGACGGCTGGCGACTTTCATCATGAAAAATGAAAAGAACGAATATTTGAGAGTAAAAGAATAGTTTGCTTTAGTTCTCGTTCATGTATGTTACGTTACTAACGACTGGTCTCATTCATTATTCGTTGTTGCTATGTCGTTTCTCCTAATCATACATAGTACACACGCATACTCAAGTTACGACTCAACGGAAGTAAACATACAATGTGAATAAGAGTTGTGTATAAGTGTGCATTTATCGAGGTCACTGGAGACAATTCTAATGTCGTCATTTGGTTGCTCGATCAAATTCAATTTATTGTCCAGCATACGAAACAACGATCATTTAGAAAGGCAAAAAAAAATCGACTTTTTTTCTCTCTTAGTAATCATACTCATTACAGAAAATTAAAGAATGACGACAATTTTCTAGTTTTGAATATATATACATAAAGCAAAAACAGAAGAAGAATGAAAAACTCTTGATAACCTAGAGGCATTTACTTATGTCTATTGCGCTACAACTATTCATAAACAAAAGAGAAAAATCAAAGTTTTTTTTTTTCTTTTTACAGGAAATGACTTGCGACACAAATAATACATAAAAAAAAGAAATGACACAATACCTATCGGCATATTAGTTGATCAAACTCGAACAACAAGAAAAAAAATCTATTACATGAGTATTAACTATCCTTGGGTTTTTACGGAGATGCTCCGGAACACACAATGTTGTTATACGAAGCTATAACAGGAAAAAGAAAATGCAAAAAAAACGAAAGGCCGTCGTGCGTTCAAGTCATTTTCTTTTATTATATCATAAAAGGATAATATTTCTCTTAAACCTTTTCTTTTTTCTTTTTGTCGGATAAATTTTTTAGCAATTAAGAAATAACTTTTACTGCTTCTACAAGTTTCTTATATTAAAAAATCTTCTATTTTCAATAATAAAATAGAATCGATATGATTGTTCGACGACTATAACGATTTAATTACTTATTATCAACAATAGAAGGATACATTTTTTGAGTATACTTATATAAATGACAGATCTTGAATATGAAAAACAGAAATAGCTGAACGGAAAAATAAGTTAATAAAATCTTCTTATATTATTCATATTTTTCCATAAGTTATAGAAGGTCTTATCATTTCTCTTTCTCTTTCTCTTTCGAACATAATCATGGTATTTCGGTTGATTGTACAAATTTTTAAATTTCATTTAAATATCATAATAATTCATTCAAATATTTAAATCATTTATTAAAATATTATCAATTTGATTATCATAAATTTACATTTAATAAAACACATAAAAATAAAAAAATAAAATAAAATGGAAATTTATCTTAATATAGAACTATATCTTTTTTCTTAATTACATTTAATCTCTAGAGAAAGATATGCGATGCAGAAAAAAAAAAATTTTTTTTTCCCCAAGTAGATGATGAGCGCATTTCTATGCAAATCGTTATTCTATAAAAGAAAACAAAAACTGAGAATGACATGCACTGGTTACTTCTATCTATTATTATGACATTAATGAGACCTAATACAATATGAAATTGACTTGAATTAGAATATTAAATGCACAATTTGAGAGTACTGTCATAATCATTTGTTTGTGTTATTCATGATTGACAATACAAACATTTATTCAAACTATTACTAAAGTATATTTACTGTTTTCAAATGTTGATTTTTCTTAGTATTATATTAATAATCAAAAGAAAACCAAATATAAATCAGATAATAGCTAGTAGAAAGATTTTAAAGAATTATCATTGTTGAACTTCATGTGAAAATATTATGTCATCATTTTTTCAAGGTCAAAATCGAAATACAAACAAAAAAAGAATCATTGTTACGGTACATTTTTAATTAGATGTCTTTCTGCAATAATATTTATATTTATATGTGTATGTGTATTTTTTTGGTAACAAACTTATGAAATAATTTTTTTTTTTAGCATGTTCAATTATCTATCGTCTCTTTCATCATACATTCTATCTTTTGTTATAGTCATTAAATGATATTAATAGATGATAACGAACTATACTTGAAATTGGATGAACATTTAAGAGATTTGTTTTCTTTTTTAATATATATTTATATACATTTGATGAGAAAAGTTCTCCAATTCATAAGTTGCTCTTGAGTCGAGAATAGATGCATTATGTAGACCCTTATGAGCGAGCTATGAGTGCTCTGAAAAGAATTCGTGTCTTCAACATATTACTGCGAAGATACTGCACTTTTACAATATTTTATAAATGAATGCAGAAATACCAGAAAAGAACTGACTTTCGAATTTCGGCTCGAAACTTTGTATAGAGACAATTTGTCACGAGAATAGTTTTTTATCAATCTTTCAACTCTTGTCACTGTTTCTATCATAAGATACAATTATGGAAGTAGTATGTCTTTTACATCACTCATATATAAATCAGTAGATTTCGTATTCTTATTTCAGAATAAAAGCAAACCAAAAGATTCTAAATTTTCACAATAAACGAGTTTTATTAAAGCTTGTCTCTATGAAAAGTTTCAAGTCGAAATTTGAAAATCAGTTTTTCTGGTATTTCTGCATTTATTTAAAAAATACCATAAAATTGCAATATATTCGTAGCAATAAGCTAAGAGCACGAACTTTTTTCAGGATATATATAGTTCATTTGCTTCTACAGTCTCCATCCAAAAGCGATTTTATCAGTTGAAGAGTTTGACTTGTGCGAAAGTCATTTTTGTTAGTTAATAACAAATGTTGAACTCGTCTGAACAATATACAGTTGAATGAATGAAAAAAAAAAAACTTTTTAAGATAAAATATCAAAGATAATTTTGACTAAATATTATATATTTGTTTTCTAATGGTCAGTATAAGAATAGAAGAAGATTGAAAGTAAGATGAATATTTCGAAAATCATAATAGCTAGTGAAATCCAATTTTCAGTAATTGAAAGAAGAAACATCATAAGCAATAGTATATTATTCGAGCAAGTAGATGCATGATTTTATTAACCGAATATTATAATATTAGAAGATAATTATTTAATTTGTGTCTTGAACTATAGATCTGAAGTCTCTTATCAAAGGTATATGTAGATATCAAAATCAAAATTTCATCGAAACAACAAACCATTTTTATACTTATTTTTTTTTGAATGCTTTATGGATATGATTAGTTCTAAAATTTTTTCTTTTCTTCCATGTTATCGAAAAGAAAAAGACATCATGACATGTCCTCTTTCGGTTGCTGGAAACGACATATCACTAGCTATTACCATGCATGAAATAGTCGTTTTACTCTCCCTCATTTTTATTCTGACGCTGATATTAATGTATGTACAAAAGTATTCAACTTTGTTCTAGTGAAACTTTATAGAAACTTGTTGTTTATAGATATATTGAATTATTCACATCAATAGATTCGCTTTTTTGACAGCATATGATAAAATTTTAATGTATCAAAATCATCTCATGTATTTGAAATGTATCCATTTATTCTACTAAACCTGAAATGATAATATAAAATTATTATCTTTTGATTGAAAGATCGTCTTTTGAAGAATTTCATTGAAATTAAGAATTAGTTTTTATTCAAATTTTAATTAGATATAAATGTTTATCTTGAAAAGAAGACAATTATTTAATATATTTATTTTAAGACTCAATTATTCTTCTATTTATTTAACAATTAATCATTGTTTCTGCATAATTATCTCGATAAATATATATCATTACAATGCAATATGCTTTGACATTGATCTGTTGGAATCATAATGAAATGTTGACATTCAGTTATTTCCAGGCTAGTTGAATCTCATATCAAATTGAATAAACGATTATCTTTGTTACACGTGAATATGACGATATGACAACGATTAAGATATTGGTGCTTTAATAAATAAATAAAAATATCTTCATTTTTCAAACGTATTTATTTTGAACAGAAAAAAAAACGTTACAAAAAAAAATCGAAAAGATAAGACAGAGTTCATTATTGTAGTTGTTGGATTGATGTTGTTGATTGAAACACCATTTGTTGATATGGAAGCCATCCTAACAAACCTATTGTCTAAAAATCCTAACTATAAAACAAATATGGGTCCTAAGAAACTAAAATTTCTCTGTTATTCTTTTCATTCTAATTAATTATTTAAAGATAGTAATACAAAAAAATCTATTCCACAGAAAAATAAACAATATTTTTATTCACTATTCAAATTTTTCTATACTAAAAAGAAGTACCTAACGAATTAACCGATCAAAAAGTATTATAATTCTACTAATGAAATATTTAAAAAATGTAAGAATAATCTCTACTTAAATCAAACATCTTATAACTTACAAAAAAAAAATTCTTTTCCACTTACTTAATTATTCTGAAATAATAAACTTAACAGAATAGAAATACTTATATAGAAAATTTTTACTAACAACACACAATAACACAGAAAAATTACATTTGTTAACGAGGAACAAATATTTTATAGTGCAACACATTTATTTATTCATTTAATCACTACTACCTTTTTACCCTATATACTTTTTCGCGATGAACTTTAATATAAAGGTCATATTCTTCACTCAGGTTAAATGAAATTGTAGATAAAAAATGAAGAGAAAGTAATATCAACAGAAACAGCACGAGTAATAAAAAAGAAGTACGAAAAAAATCAGATATAACACATACAGTCTTAAAGATGAAAGTTTAAGAACAATTTGAAATGTCACTACATGATCAGATATCTAACAACATACAGTTATATATAATAAAAATTGTGTAACATTAATGGGAAGTAGATACTTAGAGACAAAGCCGCCTACATTTAACCTTCTATTTCTTAATTAAAATATAAAATTAAATTTTACTTAAAACAAAATATGATTCACAAGAATATCTTAATTAAATGTTCTTGTACACTTTTATAATATCGAAAAAAAAAAATGATTTACTACACATATTTGATTCTATTTCATAACACAGAAATGAAAAATAAAAACTACAAATATTATTCACTGAAATAATCATACAATAAATATGAAACAAGCTTAACAACTACATAAAACATCAAACTTATCTCAAGTATTATAATAAACATGAACTATTCGACATAAAAAAACAAAATGATGTTATCAAAATCTTTACATTAATAACGAAACGTATTTTTAAAAAAATTAAAATAATTTCGAATTCTTAACAAATCAAAATCAATTTTATCTATTTAACACATTATTAACTTAAGCAAATTATTTAAGCAACAAATAATACGAAAACAAAAAATAATCATATTAAATACTCTTAACTAAATCACAACTCACAAAACTATCAAACGAATAAAAAGTATATAATAAAAGCATAGCAACAGCTTTTTATCAATTATTTGCATGAACAAAAACTAGTAAACACTAAGTAGAAAAAACAAACGTGATCATTACATAACTTATTCCAAAAAAAAAAGCAGTACACATAAATACCGATTAATTCAATTTGAGAGATTATTGTTTTTTTTTTGTTTCATGCAAGTAGAAATTACTAATATAGCAGTGCGTGAGAAATATGTTTTTTACTTAAATAGCCACTGTTGCCTATTAAATTTCCTGGACTACTGGAATAAAAGAAGGTCATCATTCATCAAGCATTTAAATTTAATAGAATTTTTTGTGTTTTTTTTAATATAAAGAAAAGTAAAATATAGTTTTTTTTTGTTTTGGGTTTAGAAAAAAGTGAAAAAAGTTTTTCAAATGCATTTATTGCTGATGTCAGACAGTAGTCTCAAAAGAAGTAAAACAAGCGAACAGTGGACCAATTTTGATAATCGTGCAAGAAAGATATTTTACATTCAACAAACAAAAACGAGAATATCAGAAACTAATGTTTTTTTTGTTGTGTGATTTCAAAAATAAACAAAACAAGTGTTTTGAAGATAGTGAGCAAATTTATGGCTTATATAGCAGATGCAACATTTACAGAAGTGATTTATGAATAAGAAGTATTCGTCATAATAAAGCTTTGGAGCATATTTACAGAAAGCAGGAGAAACATGACAGATATTTGTTGATAATTAAAGATGTAAAAAAAAATAGGTTAGAAGATCTTTATACTTTGTTTAATATCATACAAAACAACTCTCATCCCAAAAGACGTTATAATAATTACTTTTAAGAATATGATAAAGCCCCATATAAAAACAAAACAGATAATTTTACAACTTCAAAACATCAAATAGATGACTAAGCATGAAAAACAATTACAAAACTAACTTAAACTGACTGATACATGCGACAGTTCATAATCTGTTTAAAGCTATTAGATGTAGTAATATGTGAAAAAAAGCAAAGATCTATTAGTTGGAAATATGAAAAAACAGGAGTTGTTGACGTATAAGAGTATTACGATAAATAGGAAGCTTATATATTGGTTATTGTAACTAAAATATAAGGTATGGTTTTTCTAATTGATAACTTCGTTTATATTTTAAAGAACTTAAGTTTCATTTTAGTAATTAAAATATGTTAATACATATTAGAAATAATAGTTTATATGGTCATAGATTTAACTTAAAAAATAAAAAATATTCTTTTATATCTTAATTTCAGAGAAAGTTAGTTTTAAATATATATCATATTCAAACATATTTAATAAGAATATTTGTTTATTATTTCAAAAGGAATGAGCATTAATCAAAATTTTATTTCATAAGGATAATATATATATATATTAAATTCTATTTATAAAATGAATTCATTTTCTTATCATAGAGAGAATCTTATTATGATCGAATGTTTGTTTCAAAAAACACAATATCCTTAATAATATATATGTAACCTTTAACAGTTGACTACATTCATTATTTACTGATAATAAGAAAAGAACAAACTATATCAATAATTATGTATATTAAATTCAACATATATTTATAATTACAATGATAGAATACAGTTAATAAAAAAAAAATATTCAAGTGTCTATATGAAATGTTTCTTTAATAATGATATTTAAAAAAAAAAAGTAGAAAACTGTTTTATTCTTTTCGAATAGATATTTCATAGACATACATTAATCTTGTTACGGAGTTTTGGGTGATTTAAATATTGTGTATATTCGCGAAAAAAATATTATTGAGTTTACTATAGTTCTATAAGTTGAGAAGTTTTGATTTTTCTTCCTTATTCATTATCAATATTGAATATTAACTAAAGGCCAAATATTACGATTGGTGATTTTTCTATGAGAATAATGATGATCATTTAGGGGATATATATGATTGTGAAACATTGCAAAAACCTATAAAAATATTAGATCTTTCTATATTAACTATAAAAATGAACTTAATATAAACTTGCCGACAAGAAAAAGAAGACCAGATCATATGCAAATAATCATAGAAGAAAGAATTTGATAGGCCAACTAATATTTAGTATAACCAAAAAAAAGATGATTAACAATTTCTGAATATTTCTGATTGATTAGTTGTTAAACTTAACCATTCTTTTTTCTGAATAATTTTCTATTGATTTTCATATAAAAGCAGAAGTGAGATTTTGAACAAGACTTGTTCATTAACCATAACCAAATAAATATTAAAAAAAACAATCTCTTTTCATCATATAAAGCCAATCTAATATACTTATAAATCAAGCCAAATGGAACAAATATATAAAGCAATTTGTATATTTCTAGTTATTCATGGGATTATATTTTAAAAGCCAGGCAATATGGAGAATTGAATATATTGAATTAAAATATAAGAAGAATTTCTATAATTTTGTCACTTTTGAAGCTATGTGTGGATTTAATGAAGAAAACAATTTTCTTTTTCTGAGAGAAGCAAAATACTAAGATGTGCAAGAGCTTGTTTGGTTAGAACTGCATGTATATGAAAAAGGATCTTCATTTGCTGAAGGTGGATATTCTAAGTAATTATTGGTGGTATAAAGCAAACACTAATTTCATCGGTATTATTCATCTTCTAGCCAATGTAAAAAGCATGATAAATAATAAAAATAAAAAAGCCAGCGTAGCAATCGAATTGGACAGGAAAGTAACTTGGTTAATTTCTTCATCAGCAAGAATACGAAAAGAGGAAGTGCAGTATTTTGGAGTGCGACTGACGAGTAACTCTGGACGTCTAAAACCTAAAAACTTACTATTCCTTACCCTTAAACTAAACAAAAAAAAACGATCTAATCTGGATGCGATGAGCGAATGGATGGACGAACGAACGGGCGGACAGACAAACGGGCGGACAGACAGGCGGACGGGTAGATGGATGGGCGGACAGACGAACAAACAATTGGTGCAGACTTAAACATTTTCATTGAGCAACATTTGCGCGCAGGTAATACCACAGGCAGGAAAAACAGGAAGCTTCTTCGTTTTCTTTTGACGATGATAACTTCACTCTTCTCCAAAAAAATGGATCAAAAAAAGGAAGGAAACAAGCCAAGTGACTCGAATGGAAGCAATTCAAAACACCTATTGCTGCACTGGAGATGTTAATAAATGAGGCAAGTAGATTAGAATCAATTGATTGAAATTAAGGATCTAACTGAAGACTAATATTAACTAACAGACAGATATTTGAAAATTATTTTCATTGATGATTTACAATCATAACATATGTTAAGTAGTATTATATTATTGATGTAAGTATTGCTAATTTAAGACTGCTTAAATCAAGACATAAAATTGAACATGATATAATTATCAATGAAATTGTATATCGCGTTAATAATAGAAAGATTAATGGAAACCAAAATATGTTTTAATTCTGTGTCTTCTGATTTTCACTATTGTTGCATTGGGGATTTCAATGAAAGAAGTAAACTATGATCATTTGCTTGAACTGTAGGATCTATCTGATGACTAAATTTAACTAACACGAACAGAAGAATTTTGAAAAATTTTTCATTGATGATTACACGATAACACACATATTGGTATTATATTATGAATTGAACTTATTGATAAAGCATTGAATTAATAACATAGAACGATTAACAAAACCAAAATATCTTCTTTTAATATATTAGATGTTTCTGACTGATACTATTGCTGTGATGAAGATTTCAATCAATAAAACAAAATGAACTATGATTAATTGTTTGGAATAAAGAATCTAACTGTAGACTGATGTTAACTAACAGACAAAGAAATTTTGGAATGTATTTCATTGATAATATTCAATAATAAATATGTATTAATATTATAAAGAAAAATTTTGGATGAGATGAGTTGTATAATTATTGTTGACTTAAGAATTTTCAATTTTGTTCTTAGCCAAGAAACAAAATTTGAGATAATTAATTCAACAAACTGATTGATGAAGTCGTATATCAATACATTAAAAACACAGGATATCAATCGACCACAATATCTTCTTTGAAATCTGTTTCTTCCGACTTATACTATTGGTATTTTTTTTTTTAATATTAAAAAAAGGAAATTTTTTCATAATTTCTTTCTTCTCATACTAATCATGTTTGTTAACCCGTCTGGATAAATAAATGAACTTCTTATTTTCTAATAATAAGCCAAATTATTCTTTTGAATATTGTTTCATAAAATCTATTAAAATCTTCCTGATAAATATTTCCACTCAATATATTTAAATAAACCGATGTTTGTCATTCTCAAGGACCAAAAAGATTGCATCATGCAGATGATAATGAATTGATCATTACATCTTCTCTTGCCTCATAGGTCATTGACAACAAGAATTTATGAAGAAAATTTGCATAAAATTAATTAAATTCTATTTAATTGATGAAATGGCATCGAACACCGGAGTAAATTTGATATTGCACTGCACGAAAGTATATCATCTTCGGGGACACTGGACACGAAGTATTGGACGAAAAACCTAAAAACTTACTATATCTTACCCTTTACCCAAAAAAAAACAAAAACTGGACGGAATCGGTACTCTTCATTCAGCGGCTAAACATATTTCTTTTTTCTCTTGAAATTTTCCAAAAACACCTTTCACGGGTAACACGAACAAACCATCAATACTTGTTTCAAATTGGACAAAACAACACTAGTATAATTATCTACACTTAACTTGAGCACGATCAGATGAATGGAAAGGATAGAAACTGCTTCTGTATTATTATGATATATTTTCTATGATTGAATTGCTTATTTGGCAATAACTCTGCCATTATTAAATGAGGAAAAAGCCATGATTAAAGAAAATACGAGGAATTTTGAAGAAGATTTTTCATGTTATAATTCATATAGAAAAGCAAAATCTAGCACATTAACAAATGGATAAGATCAGATGTTGGGATCAGTTTTGTACATTGAAACAAACATTTACAAAAAAGCTTCATCAGCCAACAGAAAGGGAAATGTTCTTTTTATTGTTGGATTCAATGAGAAAAAATGTTCAATTTGTTTTTTTTTCTTGTTTAGTCTAGAAAAACGAATGATATTTGGTAATTTATCAAATGATTTCTTTTAGTTATAACTTACAATTTAACTGATCTAACTTAGCCATAGATGAATTAATATAAATATTGGAATGTCAACATTAATCATCATTAGAATATATACAGAATTTCTTTTCTAATTCTTATCTTCATTTGTCTTACTTAATTTGAATGATTATTTTTGTTTCATGTTTTAGTTTTCAAATAGCTTCTTTTGTTATTAATAATTAATCATGGTAAAACTTACAATTAAGATCAGATCACAATTAGTTTTGTTCAATACTGCTGAATTATTATTTTCAGAATTCAACAAAAATCATTCACTGGATAACCGTAATTAAATAACAATTGAGCAAAAATAACTTTGAAATTTTCTTCAGTCAACGAAAAAACTGCTTGTACGACTGACGGGTAATTAATTTGACGAAAAACTAAAATTCTAAAAGAATTCTATTCCTCACCCTTTAACCCAAAAGATGAATTTGGTTGTAAAAACGGGTAGATTCTGTCGTGCGAATTTGAAAACAAAAATCAAACATTTTCTTGAAAATAATATCTTGAAAAAATTATCTTCACCATTCCGAATTGTAGTAAAGTACGAAGGACAGTAGCGACAAACATTTTCACAAGAAGAAAAATGTATATGCAGCATGATTGAAATAAAAAACATGATTTGCTCTTATTTCTAGAAGATCATTCATCGCACAACGGCATCTTTTTCTTTTTTCATTTATAATAATAATAATCCATTTTCTTCAAATTATTATGAATACCATTAAATATGTATTAATATTGGAAATAACTTACAAAAAAACAATTTGGAAATTCTGTATTTACTTCTGATGTTATCTGTTATATTGTAGTAGACGTGTTTGTTTCTGTTCTCAGAAGAATGAGAGCATGATTCTCATTTCAAAATGTTTCTTTTTTTTTTGACAACTAAAGGTATTTAACATATTAACCATGGTAAGGTACTGGATATAAGGACTTACATAATGTAATTTTTCAGAAGAATTTTTATGATCGCAAAATTAAATTCCTGAAATTCAAGCCATAGGTTGAATTTAATTAATATAATCTCACTTCTATTTGAACAATTATTTCATTAATCTCTGTTGTTGTTCCATGAATAAAGAAATTTTTCTTTCTTATATTAGCATGATCAGTATTTCTTTTTCTTTTGCTGCTGCTGTCGCTGCTGGCTGCCCTTGAAAATGAACGCATTAAAATAGCGTAAATTTTGCTTACGGATTAATCTGTATTTCGATTAATGCAGTATTTCTTTTTTCTTGTACTCTCCACCGATTGGATGTTACAATACAGAGCATATATTGCTGCACATAGAGAGTCTAACTACGACTCGTCCAGGCGTTTGGCTGCCCACTTCTTGCATGTTATGCGCGCACGAACAACGCTTCCCTGAAAACGACGGACCGACCAAAATATATTCTAATCGAAATATTTTTTTTTGCTTCTCTGTAATTTCATATGAATGGATGACCGACGAAATTTGATTGTAGACGCGATAACATCTTCTTCTTTCTCGAGAACAACCTACAATGTCGCAAATTCGACTTGAGGATAAACAAATAGGCTCACGGATAGGCCATAAAATCATTCTTGATTTGTACAGTTAAACAAACATGGCAAACACTATGAATATGATTATTTTTTTTTCTTTTTTTTTTTGTAATCTTCTTTTCTTTCTATGTAAATAAACATTTGTTTGGAATAATAAAAATTCTACCTTGTTTAACATATAAATGCCAGAAAAGAAAAAATGAAAATTGGAATTTCTTTTTTTTTTTTTGAAATAACAATCCGTATCAATTAATTTGTCTTTGATGTGCACTAGACATAAAAGGTTGACGATGTGCGATCAAGATCTTCCTACGACGCATAGTAGAACAACTCCGAGATGGTATTAAATTGTTGCTGTGTAAGTTTTCTTTTCTTCTATATCAGAACGAAATCTTGATGAAAATTAAAAATATTTTACCACAGATTGATATCATTGGATATGTATATCAAGTTTTAAACTATATGATAAAAAAACTTTCGAATTATACAAATGTATCCTACCACCATTCACATTTATGAATAATTAGATCATTTCATATGTGTATGTAATTCTAGAGTAGAACAACATTGGGCAATAAAACAATCAACGCCCTACCAGAGGACAGATGAATTATTATTTTTTCTTTCTCGATTAATAATTATTTCTTAGTGATACTTGTATATGAATACTCGACACTTTATGCATATCAGATGATTAATTAACAATGGCCGATGAATTATTGTGTTACTGCTCCGTTAACTAAAAAGGAAAATCGTCACTGGACTATACTAAATATATAGATAAAAGAAAAAAAAAACAAACGAATCTAAGACTAAAAAAAAATTTGGACTCATCAGATTATTTTTTATCATACACGTCTAATGCATTATTCAAACTACAAAAGACAAACAAAATTTCTCAAATAAAAAAAAGAAACCTGATTATTTCTTTTTTGTATGTGCCAATATTGTTTGTCTATTCTAATAAGGTAAAAGAATCGAACCATCATACAATATGTATGTGGATTGGTTATGCGCAAAAGAAAAAAAAAATCTGTTGTCACTTACCTTATTAGCCACCGACGCGGTATATTACCGTCGTCGTTGTTGATTATAATTTCAAGTT
This sequence comes from Rotaria sp. Silwood2, assembly GCA_905329745.1. Classification (NCBI taxonomy): domain Eukaryota; kingdom Metazoa; phylum Rotifera; class Eurotatoria; order Philodinida; family Philodinidae; genus Rotaria; species Rotaria sp. Silwood2. The sequence goes on along the minus strand of CAJNSZ010000018.1, from coordinate 181,371 downwards.
GGCATGATTATGATCAACGACGAGAGGAAAGGAGAACTAATACCAAATGGTAGTCGACGATGTGAATGAAGTATACTCTGTTGGATGCTGCGCTTATATACCCTTTGTTGATTTCTCTTTTTCTCTCTCTTTCTCTTTTTTCTCTCGTCTATGGCCTATGCTGGATTTTTCTCGATGATGAAAAGGGAAAGAAAAAATCGAGAAGCTTCATTTTCTATGGCCTGCCTACACACATCGTCATGTGATGATGGTTATAGCGAAACGCAATTTGCCCCAAACACATACAAAACTACGTCGTTAAGCAAATAGATGGGGTAGAAAAGAGATGAAAGAAAAAAAAAGAATAGATTCGAATATTCAGAAGAAGAAAAAAAATAAGTGTAACTATGACTGAGGGTGATGCAAGATTTTTATCATGTAATGATGCAATCTATGCTGCATGATGAATACTTATCATTTATTCGCATATACATTTAGAAAAGTTACCTAAAATTTTACGTTTTTTTTAATGTAAAGATTTAATTAACGATAAAGTTATCTGATTTCAAATTTGAAAAACTAAAAAAAACGCTATTGGCATGATTTATGTGACAGTAGTTATATTTAGTTTCATTCTGTATGACAAGAAGAGATAAAATACATTATGCATTTCGCATATTCATCATTAATTTAAGCAAAATGACAAATTAATGACCTTGACTCGAACAGCTCTGCTCTATTATTAGAAAGTTGAAGCGCAAAGTCCGTATTCTGATATTTTTTTCTTTTTTAATAATTTAATTGTATTTCGATATGTTACTTCATTGTTATTTGGCCTTGCATCAACTGCTTCCGAATAAATATCTTCCCGCTCACATATTGTTATTCATATAATAGTGATTGTTATTTTATTTTGTCCCACATTGAAAGACACCATCTGTTTTTCCCATTACTAATTATAATGAAAAGCGTAGGTGTTTTTTTTCCTTTGTATTGCCTATAATATTGTGAAACTTTGATGATGAAATTTCATTAGACGGGACGTCAAAATAAAATTTTTTTTTCATATCATATTATGTCGAAAAAATCTCTTAGTTTATAAAGATAAATAAAGAAAAAAGAATATTATTATTTTCGACGATCTTTTTTTGCATTAATCTATTATTGAAATCATGCATGTTCGTTTTACAATATTTTTTCACTCAAAGCAATAATAATTAATATTTATATGTTGATCAATATTATTGTAGGCAACTATTATTAAATGTATTTCATGAATATTTCAATGTAGCAGATAATAGGATTGTACAAGTGAAAAACTTAGTCGTTTAACCTTTTTTTATTAATAAAGAAAATTTTTTTCTTAAATTTATTTCAATCTAATTTATACAGAAATGTACACATATTGTAAAAATATTAAATAATGAGTTAAGGGTACTAAAAAGTAATTCAAAAGCTTCGACCCCTCTCAGTAAATCGGTGATATCTATGACAAATCTACATATGGTTAATTGATTGAAATATATAATTTTACAGAGGTAGATTAGAGCTGTCATTTCAAAAAGATATTTCGAAATGCATAATTGTAGTCCAATATTATAGTTATTTTACTATTCTTGATCGAATATTTTCATCTTACATTTTTGAAAAAAAAGTTTTAAAATAATTTCAATAAAAACTCTCAATGATTTATAAGTTTGTCAGACTAACTGTTTGTATAAATATCAATAATCAAATGTTTGTATGTGTTGACCTTGTTTTCAACGTTTTTGAAATATTGTTAACCATTTTCTTACATTTTTCTACACTAAAATTTTTTCACTAATCAATCATTTTTTGTTTGACATTTTTATAATTATTTCAATTCTTATTGAATGATGCCTCATAAGTTTTATATTGATCACATTTCATCTATTTGATTTTGAAATGCATACTGGGCTTTTTTAAATAAAACTATTAGAAAGATAAATCCTAGTAATTGATATATTAAAGAATAAATTGGAAACGGTAAACTTCATATAATAAGATTGTTAATATGAAAGCCTTTAAAATCTATGCGGTCAAAAGACATACAGCTATTATGAAAAAAACTTCTTATTGAAATTTTTTCTCAATAAATGTAAAATGAAAATATTTATTCAAGGTAAGTAAAATAACCATAAGATTGACGTACACATTTATGTATTTTGAAGTATTTTTTAGGCGGTAGCTCTAATCTTCCTCTACAAAATTATATATTTCGATCAATTAACTATATATAAGTTTGTCATAGATATCATCGATTTACTAAAATAGATGAAAACTTTTAAATCATCCTTTAGTTTACTTGAATCACATGCTTCCCATTGGTTCATGTGATCAACACATAAAGTGCTGCGTGAGGATGAGGGCGCTAGAATAAAAATGCACTTGTTTGTTTGTTTTGGAAATGTAAAGTCTTCGTCACTTAATTGGAGTATACAGCTGATGATATCTATTGTTGATTATTGTTTAACAATAAAATGAGAAAATCACAAACGATGGGTATCATTATATTAAAAAAATTGAATAAAAAAACAAAATTAATGCAAATAATATATCTTTATTTATCATCATCTATGACACGTGCCGATAACATTTCAAATAATTAATAGTCGTTAAAATTTAGTCGAAATATTTTTTTATATCGATCAATTACTTGCTTACAATGACTGATATATGGTTCTTCTGCAAACTAGCCATGATAAATGAATACATACACATATAGATGGCGGAACTATGAGGTCTGGGGTAGGATCGTCGATTGGATAGAAAAAGATTTAAGTAAACTCCATTAAATTTAAAAATATTCTATTACTGTTTAATTTTTCTGACAGATGACGTGTTGTTACAAAATCAGTTTACATTTTATCTTTTAATTACACAACAAGTTAACAAAACTATGTTTTCTGGAAACAGTAAATTGGTATGGCTATATATGGCAATGCCTGTAACAACAGCTACTACCGAATGATTCTTAAGTGTTATGAATCGAATAAAAACATATTCACACTGTATTATGACTCAATAATGTTTCAATCATACCATTATCCCTCCTATTCATAAAAAAAATTTGATTTACTTGATTTGAACAGCATCAGCTTTGATTTTATTTCTTCCTAGTCTGTTTTTCAATTGAATGCATTGAAATAGATTTGTCTTTTGAGATTCTTTGAAATCCAGTGTCTGAAATCTGATCACTGACAATAAACTGTTTCGATTAGTATAAAAACAAAAAAGATTACAATTTCAACTCCTAAAAAGTATCTTTGAATCCGCTGATCTATAATAATGGGTAGTCCAGAAGTTTTGACTCCTCTCAGTAAATCGAAAATATCTACACCAAACTTATATGAAGCTATTGATCAAATCATGTCATTCATTCTGTAGCGAAAGATTAGAACTATCATCTGAAAAAAAACCGAGTTCGAAACACATAAATCTATTACAATGTTGTAGTCGTTTTATTAATCTTGAGTGAAAATTTTTAAGCTACATTTTTTGACAAAACAAAAAAATGTTTAACGCTTGAGTCGTTAAAGTCGAGCGAAATATTATTTTCTACACAGTTTTAATATATATATTTTTATATGGTTCGATAGAGTTCAACAAGTTCTACAAGAATATGAATATCAAGAAAAATTCGAATCCTATTTCCGATATAAAACCCGAACGAAACCATGCAGATTAATAAAATTTTCACATATACTGCATGAAATAGTATGCTCAACTTTCAATAACTTTAGTTGATTGATTGTTAATTGATGTTTCGAGATGCAATGTCACATATTGAAGCTGAATATAGCCCTTTCCATTTACATGAGCCGATGGAACAGTCAACCAGCAAAAGCTATTGAATGCTCAACTTACTCTCGCGAATATTTGATACATGAAATTTTTATTTGTCTGCATGGTTTTCTTCAAGTTTTATATTGAAAATAAGATCAAAAGTTTTTCAACATTCATATTCTCGTAGAGCTTGACGCAATCTATTGAACCATGTAAAAATATCTAGAAAACAATATGTTGCTAAAGATATTACAAGCATATTTTATTTTTCCAAAAAACGTAAGGTAAAAATTTTCACTCAAGATTAGTAAAACGAGGATAATATTGGAATAGATTTATATATATCAAACTAGGTTTTTTCTTCACATGATAGCTCTAATCTTTCTCTACACAATAACATAATTTGATCAATAGCTTCATATAAGTTTGCTATAGATATCATTGATATACTGAGAAGAGTCGAAACTTTTGGACCGTCTCTTTAGTATAACAGATAAAACGGAAATTCACGTGTGTCTGTAACACAGTTATCATATGGTAACTATGGCACAAATGACTATTTTTGCGGTATAAATAACCACCTGGCCAACTATAGTCAAAGAGAGCGACTTAGTAACTATGGTACAATTAAGCACCAAATAATTATAATTCAAACGACATTAGACAAGATAATAAAGATATCATTCATCTAGCCGTTGCTGTCAAAATTAACAGCCTAATATGAGCTATATAAAAGTTAAGTTAACGATATTTTTAATAACTTATTAAGTCTAATTGAATTTGACTTAATCGTGTATATATGAGCATATCATTGTTCCATAAATTATAACTTGTTAAGTAAATTTGACCAGAATTATGATAAAAGAAAATCTTCTTATTTTAAATTGTGACAATACTAATGGTATACAATTTTGTTTTGACTACAAATAGCGGTAATATAAACTGATTCAGACAACGGGTTCTTATTTTTGTTATAATTATTATTGGAAAGATGAAAAACAATACAAACAGAAAAAAATCGTTGCATCACGGCAGTTTCTTTAGCAATCTAGAACAACAACTATTAGGAATGGAATTTATCAGAAGTATATAACATAATCTCACACAATAAAAATATATGAGTAAATTACTTAGATTTGTAAATTTTTCAAAGCAATAAGAAAAAAGCTTTCTTTGATTCGTAATAATCGCATCATGTATATACTGAGAACTAGTCAGTTATAATAAAGGTAACTACTTTTTATATTATATATCTTGAAATTCAGATTAATGTCTATGAAGAGATAGATCATTAAGAATCACTAAAAAAAACGTGATTTCCGATGGAACTAGGAATTGATTCAGAACTTATGTACAAATTAAAATTGAATCATTTGGAGAAGAAAATACTAAAAAAATAAATAAATATAGATAAATGCATTCATCACTCGTTGCTTTCATCTTATTTAGTTTTAACTATTTTAATATGCTTCAGTAAAAGTGACGTATCAGTCGACGAAAATATTTCGGAAACGAGTCAATAGTCTAATGTGCATTGATATTATTCCGATTTGTGAAGTGTTATAAGACAATATATTCATATTTCCAATGGAGGTAACTTTTCCAAACAATTTCATAGTGCTAAGTGCAATAGCATGCTTCAGTATAATTTCATAATACAGTCAACACACAAAAGTTCATTACCGAAAAATGGTTGAGACATTGAAATCACAAATGGTTATGTAGCATAATTTACGTAAGCGTTCTATTTTTATCTGCCATTTTATTTTAACGCATGTTTACATCTAAAAGCTACTGCTTGGATACCAGTGTCCTGTCAGTCTAGAGATAAGTGAATCAACTCTCGATGAATGTTACTTAGAACTGTTAATCAGTTGTACAGTGTTTCTTGTTGATAAAGAATCATATTGAGCTGAAACTGTACGAATATTGAGAGTGCCTAGTTACAGATAAAAACAAATTTCAGCTTTATATCTCATTCTGTGTGGGAGCTGGGGCAATTTCAGTATATACATAATACTCATTATTGTGGTCTATCACATATTCCACAGTATTCAATCAAGTTGACTGAAAAAGTTTATTTTTGTTTTCTTTTTTTAATAGAATACACTAGAGTCTGGTAACTCCCGTAATTATTATTGAATTTACTTCTTTCGCTAGTTTTAATGTATACATGAAGTCAAAAAATCTTTAATAAAGCTAAGAAATTTTATAAAAAGCCGAATTTCAATAAAACTGTGTTCTAAGAAAAATATGTTTTTTTCTTTGGTAAAGGTCATTTTATTGGAATAATGAGCTTTCAAACAAACAAAAATCTGAGTTTGTCTCCTATTATGATATCATACCATTGAAGACGCGTCATCGAACAACTACTAAGGAAAACCGACTTGTTGTGGTACAGATGGTTGTTTTTTTTAGACAAAATATCGTCTTTTATGGCAAAAATTTCTCTTCTAGCAGAGATTTGACTCACGTTCATAATGGTTATGAAAGTACACATCGGTATATCGAATCATGACCCTTCTGAATAAGTATTTTTCAATGGTGCTCGATTTTTTCAGGGGTCTTAATCAAACTTCTAGCTATCTTCTTCTTCCATTCAAAGGTGATAAATACGCATTGTTTACTACTAGTATACTCGTAGATTGATCTCTTCAACTACACGTTCTGCAACATTTGAACATCAGCTGCTTTCCATATATCAGTAAAAAATGTTTAATTCCATGGATTCCGATTCAGGATGAAAGAGACTGGAACACTCAAAGCCTGGCTCGGTTCCGTTTTTTATGGAACTACTAAGCTCTATTGATCACTCATATTAATATAAACACATCAGATATGAAACTCATTTTGCATAGACTGCTCTGGTGTTGAAGTATAATGATAAGTCAATTATTAACAGTCATAAAAAACTCGATATTTTTAAAGATGTTCGACTCCTTTTCTTCTTTTATATGTGAGAGTTGATGTCTGTCTATATTATTTATTTATTTAACTCATTTACGTATTATTTTTCTCAAACTTCTAATTTGACTCTTATCTTTTGTTTTTGTGATGATTCTATATTATCAAGAAACTTGTCATTAGTTGAATGTAGAAGTTCTTTGTTACATCATGAATACTCTTATTACAATAAAGGCGTGTTGCTGAGTTGTTTGGGCTACTATTTCAGTAGTCAGTATAATAGATGAAATGATCAGTAGAAATATTAAATAGTCAGTAGTAAAATTATCAGTGACTAATCGCAATATGGCCAGTTTATTAAATATAAGTAGCAGTAAAACATTTTAATTTAAGTCAGTGAAAAATACAAAAGTTATTAGTAGAAAATAAATTTAAATAAATCAAAGAATGACAGAATCAATAAGAAAAAATTTACAAAATAAGTTAAAGAAAAAAAACTGAAAATTAAATTATTGTATTAGTAAAGCAGATTTATCCTTTGTTGGTCTAGCTTTTTTTCTTTTTTTACTGATCGGCACTGTCTTAGCTGCTGTTGGTGTGATACAATATTTCAAACGAATAGCCATGCATACAATGTGTTTGCATATATAATTCTAAAAAATAGTTGAACAGTTGCATTTTGTTATTTTCCAATGTGAATCATTTCTCATTTTCATGCACTGAATATCAAAATGGTTTTTTGGATTGATTAAACGTTATCCATCGTTTTTATTATGTTTATTTAAACTAGCTTATCTAATTGATTGTAATTCGGAAAGGTCATATATAATTTTTTTTGAAAAATTATTCGAAATAAAAATTCCTTTTTTTTATTGATTTAGCCCATTAAGATGATAAAGCTCATAATTCTAAAGATATTTGTGGTTTTGAGAAAATATTCTTGCATCACGCGAAGATGGATCTCGTTCTGTTGACCAGTTATCGATAATATTTGAAGAAACTATTGAGAATTTTGATAAAACATGGCGTTCTCAAATCGTTCCATCATCTTTTATTGCTTTGTTGGTTGTCTATAGAACGTTGTTTGTGCTTGATACATACACTTGTATACCTTCATATCAACGATCATTCGATTTGAGGCATTCATTATCAAATGCATGTTTTTTAACCTAATATTTTGATTTTTTTGTTAGGGTTTTATTATTTCCATTATTCTATGATTTTCTTCCACCAACTCTTCATCTGATATATTGCTTTTATAATTAGAAATTTGTATCACTTATATAGTTACAAATATGTCAAATTTGGTTATTTTTATTTGAATAATACTTAATATTTATTCATGACGATAGAAAAAAACAACGACCATGGAAGAAGTCGAGAAGTTTCTTTTCCTTTATTTTAAATAATGTACAATAAGAAGAATCACAACAATGATCCTTCTTATGTACAAACTATGTAGGTTAAGAGTAAGCGGTGAAGAATAAACCGAAGAAAATTAGAATTATTTTTGATTACTGATTTACAAATCCCATTTTTCTATGAAATCTTTGCTTTTTGCAGGATAATCCGATTAAAATTGGTTGAAAAAAAATAATCTACTATCTCGATTATTTTTGATTATTCCGGTCGTAATTCGATTTTAAGTGTTAATCAATGTTAATGTGTTGCATCGTTTGTCAAGGTGTTGAAGAATATTAATAAAGTCTATACAGAACCAAATGATTTGTCTGATTTTAATAAGTTTCTTCTGTCTTTTTTTGCATGAGAAAGGACTCTCTTTATTTTTATTTCATCTTGTCGTTTACCAATCGGTACAACAGTGTAAAAGATCAATCAAAATCGGACTGAAGTAAAAAATATGAGGATTTTCACATGAGTATTTCAAAACAAAACCTAAATTACAATCGATTAAAATTTTGATTTTGTTCCAAAAAAATCAGATTACAAACTTCGATTATTCTCATCGAATTTTGAAATTTTTCACTTGGGTAGTAGCTGAAAACGTTAGGCTTCTCAAGAAATAATGTCATAATCCAGTATATATACCTGTTCTGAGCATGTAAAGCAGTTTGCTTAATGTTTTGTTGAAGTTCTTATTCAATACAAATGAGATCGAAGGGGTCCGATTTTAAATTTAAATACTTAACCGTTCGTACATGCAACAATGTAACGAATGAAACCAATGTCGTATGAAGCATTTTGTTGACAGCAACGAATTAGTGACAATATCATAGTTGTGTTCTATTCTTCTTCTCATGCTTGAATAACTATGCCCACATGCAAACATAACATTGACTATAACTACTTAGTCAGAAAGTAGCCATGTGCGCATTTTCACCATTGTACAAAGTCCGCTAAGAGAAAAAAAACTACATTGATCGAGAAACATCGCATTGCAAACCATCACGTTATTCGTGTCAATACTCTTCGATTTATCCTCGATACTCACAACTAATCTACATTGCAAATGTTTAGTTACTTTTCTTCCACCATTTTTCTTGAAATAATTTAATAACATACCAACGATCAACATTCTTTCAATACAGTTATACAATCACCGAACTATCTCCGTCATCCAGTTACACATTTTGCTAATTACTTCACATCGAAAAACATGATTCGTTTTCTTAGTAAACGAATTTCATACATCTTTGTTTCTATTCTAGTAATCAACATTTTCTTAATAATTATACAATATCATGGCCGACAAAGAGATATATCCTGTACTACTTCACGTGAGAATCTTATTCATATCCCTGTTAATACTATCACCATGTCAACTTCTTCTCCGATACTGAAAATACAAGGTAAAACTGATGTTGTTCATCTAGCGATCGTACTGTCTTTATCCATGCAAACCAGTCATATTGCTGAGTTTTATTTGTTATATGAATCATGGCGATTTATCCAGAATTTCTGGCCTCTCTCACAACAAGTCATTTCTGACTTGATTGTATTTTGTGAACAACCAAGCTGCCATCAATTGCCATCGGCTTGTTTACCTCTTTCCTACAGAAAGAAATTAGATTTGATAGCTACTTGTTTTTATGAAATACTAGATCCAAAAATAGTCGAAGAATGGAACGATTATCTGTACATGACATCAATTGCATTTATATTAACCAAAGAATATCGACGAGCCACAGTCGATTATCATTGGATTTTAAGAGTGGATCAAGATGCTGTGCTAAGTCCTGGTTTGCTTATGGGTTTGATTGGAAAACATCCGACAAAATTGCTTCCTATGCAATTCGGAGGAATTGAGCATGGAGATGAATTCACCCATGATCGGCTACGAAAGATTGCAAAGAAACTCGGCTACAATCATTCGAGTATACATAACCTATGTTCGACATGGCTAGTCAACCCACATGACTCGGTAAAAATTGCAAATCTAACAACAATTATTGGCAAACATTTTTTGAAAAATGAATTCGGACGTAATGTTTCTGGTATGAAATAAATTCTTTATTTTATTTTTGTTTTTCAATCGAGCAACACTTGTGAGCAGTTGGGTGACAAAAACTATATTTCATTTAAGAGCTGTTATTTAGTGACTGAGATGAAACAGGGAGATAGAAATAGTGGAACAATTATATGCTAATGCATTTTCATAGAATCATGTTTACTGATCCTTCGTTTCGGATATCTATAAAACATATATCAACTGAACTACTAGATCACCCTCGTGAATTGAATCCGACCTTTGTTATTGCGTACATGGATCTCATAAAGAAGATAATTCTGTTAGAGTAATTTGTCATGAATTCGTCAATGAGGGTCCATATTGAGCTTGAAGTTTTTTTTCTGTATCACACAATGTCTCCTTGTGCAGACATTTTCAATTTGCAATTGAATCTTTTTTTTTTTCATAGATATTAGTATTTTGTACTACGCCAAGAGTATCGTTGTCAGATTGTGTTTGACATTTCTATACGGATATTACATTTCATCTTTATTAAGAGCACTGTGAATAGATTCTTCACATGACACTTAATAAAAAAATATTGTGCCACATAAGACATGACTGAAACTTTGTTATGATCTAGGCATTGAAGATTTACCTGATATTGGCGAATGGCCCAGATGGTGGCGGGGTGTCACATCGTTGTATGCTGCTGACATTGCCATCAATCATATTTATTCAGCAACTCTTGGCCATCAACATGAATCGAATGCTCTAGATCACCCATCTTATTCGACCGACTCAGTATGGAATGCTTGGCATATTCATTGCTTACATAATGAGGAGTATTTTGCCAAATTCAAACATCGAGAAGAGTTACAGGAATTCCTAAAACGTAAACAAGAAGATCGAATCACAGAAATGGTCAATGCTAGCTCGAGAGATGTGTTTCTATCTGGTGTTGTAAATGAATATGAAAAGACACAAATGAATAATGAAATTCCAAAGGGCAATACAACAGTTCGTGATTACGTCACAGCATTGGCATGGCGAAAAGCTTATTCAGCTATTGGCGCCATTAATATGGATTAAAAAAGATACACGTTTTTATCAAAGAACTGCATATTACTACAGAATATATCAATTTTTTTTTATTTGTATTCTTTAGTACTATGATCATGTCGATCCTAAAGAAACTATTGGACTTTAGGATCATAGATACCAATAGTGATATGAACTAAAATAAAATAAGAAAAAGAAAATTCTAAAAAGCAATTGAAACATGGCATTGAAAAGTGCACAACAAATTGTATTTGCAAAATTATTTATCTGGCGATGTTCCTTTCAAGCATGTTTTGGAAAATCATAAGCTGCCATTTACACCATGAAAAATATACCATTTTGTAAGGAATAAAAAGAGATATCGTTAAAATACTGAGAGGCTTATTTAGTTTTGGGACATTTGTTAGATCTAGGCATTGATCCTTAAATTGATTTGCGATTTGTCCCGCCAATACGGTCGCGAGATTGTCTGCGAAGAAAAAGGACATTGTTCCAGGGATATAGTCAGCCATATTGCTGTGATATGTGGTGAATAACGTAGTTGTTAAGCTGAAAGCTTGATGACAATCTCGTTGAATTGTAACCCATCGTGATCTTTTATCTTACACTTTGATAGTTGCGCTTGACAATCACTAAGCGACACTCGAATCCAGTTGAAGATGATCTCAGCGAGCGAACTATTCGACATATACGATGAGATTTAGATGCTCCAAAATAAATATTTGAGCATGAACTATACTTTTTATTATCCCAGAAATAACGGAAATACTCATAAATGCTGTTTTCAAATAATATGAATCAACAATATCATTGGGTAAGGAAATCTTATTTTGATACCATATTATAATAAATTTGAATGCAAAATGAATATCTAGGCAGTAATAACATATATATATATATATATATAACAATCATCTATGTAAAACATTAAAAAAACTTGTCATAATCGTATACTATTTTAATAAGCTGTTCATAGCAACTGAGAAAGTCGACTATCAAATTAATATGATTATTTGTTATTAAAAGGATCAAACATTTAATTGAGTTAGATTAACATTACTAAATACCATGATAATCACCTAAAATATCTTCAGTTATATACATGTCAAGTCATTATATTTGATTTGCCGATTAAATGAAAAGTTCAATCAGAACGCTGTAGGATTATTTTTGATTTTTTAGACTGTACATTTACCAGTTTATTCCAATTCAAGTTTTTAAGTTGAACATTGGTCACCTTTTGCTTATTTTTTTTGTTCGAAATTTTTCCGGCACTGACGTTAGTTTATTTTGCTCGTTTTTCTTAGTTTTCATGGCGTTAATGATTAAGAAAGTATGAGTCTAAAAGTTTCCATCTAAGAAATTTTCAGTCGGTATCAAAACGTAGCTCGAAATGTTGAAGTCTTGCCTTCTCATCATAGAATGAGGCTCTCACATCCTGCTGAATGAATTAATTATCGCCAAGACAAGTACGCCAGTCTTTAAAAGTTAAATTGTATATTGAGCACAGATTTTTCACCTCAAAGTTTTGAATTCACCTTTTCTGAACTATTTTTATTCAACTGTCAGCGAATGTTCAATGGCTAGTGGTTTTTATTTCATGTTTTCATGGCAAAAATATCAAAAAAAAAAAATTTCATTCTCCTGTGAAAGTTATCCCAATTGCTAGTGTCATGTGGTAGAGAAAATACTACGTATTAAGAAACTTAGACATAATAAGTCTAGTATAAAAACCCAACTTTATTGCTCGTTTTGCTTTACGATCGGCATGAGTACTCTTATACAAATAAAGAAGCGTTTCGATTGTGCTATATAAGGATTTCAAATAAGAAAGCATCAAACTTATCGATTTGGTGGTCAAATGGCGAAAGTGAAAATGTCGAAGTTGATAATGTCAAAAGAAGGGTGTCGAGAGTCCAACTCATTTTTGTTCACCGATTTTGCTTTCGCCATTGTTTTTTGGGTGTACCCTATGCTGGTCAAAATTTAGAAAAATATTTTGCTCTAGAGTTCAATAGGATATCTAATATTGTAGTTGAAAGTATATCATTAAACAAAAATGGCTATTGACAAGTTGAAGCATAGAACAAATTAATTGCGATAAAGGATTACTCTCAACATGGCAAGCGAAAAATCTGCAGAACTTATCCCTGGGAGTTGGTCACTAAGAAGAAATCTTTCGAAACAATTTCCAGCATTCGCTTCACGATTGCGTGTGTCAAATCATCGTATTGGATGAGAGAATTGAGCGCAATTGATCTTTAGAAATGATGAAACCGCCAATGAGAAGAACATCAAAGAACAATCGATTTGAAAAGTATTTGTCGAAAGAGATAGCTATCCGGTTGTGATCAGAGTAATTATCCTTGATCCAAATGAACTCAAGGAATCGAAATAATTTGGAAAGTGAATCATCTGTTTTTAGGAATACTGATTGGTATTTGATCTGATGCTTTCGTTTGGTTATTCTTTGTCGTTTTCATCGATGGATCACATTTTTTATGGAAGAACATATTTTAAGAAGACTCGAAAACATTCAGACAATTTTGTCGACGAATACCTTTGAAGATGAAAGAAAAAGAGAAAAGTTTTAAAGAAAACAAGTATTCATAGTGACAACGAATTCGTTAATAGTATTCGTTGCTGGGAAGATAATTGAAGAAACTTCTTCCGAAACCATTTAAAGCATTGATAATGACGAGTAATATGTGCCGAATTGATAGAGAAGCGTCTGAATGCAGTGATGCTCTCATTGATACCTATCAGTTCATCTAATAAAAATTGACATCTATTGTAGAAATAGTTTGATATCGAATGTGTTGCATCATCTTCCTTGCGTACTAAGACACTAATCAGCTTTCTACACGATAAATTTGAGAATTTTTCTGCGAGAGAGAACAGAACACCGGATGGATCATCAGTTGTCTTTTGTACAACGTTTTCTAAGAGAAAAACAGTCATCATAAAGCAATTCTACGAATTAGTGACATTGATATGTACCGATATGATATTACTCGTCGCGTTGGAGATCGGAAACTCTGAAAAATGCGTAATTCTCATGAGTAATACCGACGAACTTGGATTTTCTCTAAGGCATGCCTATACATATGACATAGAAAAATTATAATCGGTTGGTCATGAGTAAAGTCAAAAGGGCAGTAATTCAGTTTTGTCAGATGAGAGTCGAGCCGATGTGATTATGGGACGGTAGACAAATGTGAAATGTATTGCTTTCGAAATGACCGAAAAACTAAAGCAAAAAAGTTTTAAAATGTGGAATTATCTTAACGGCGGCGTCCAGTATACTCTACAAAGACACAAAAGTAGATACTAAGATAGAAGATGTATGTATTTGGTAAATCAAGACAAACAATTGATATCGTGGTAACTTCGTCGCATCTATGCCCTCATCTTGATCTATCTTCATATATTCTATGAAACATAAGTCCGTACTGAACATCGTTAAGCAATCAAAATGAAGTAGAAACATGGATTATTAGATGTAGCAGAACTGAACGATGCAAAGATGAATTTAATGAAGTCGTTACTGTGTCTGCAACTTGTTCCTTTCATCAACGTTGTGTAGTTCTGTATGAAACCTGTTTTTATTATTTTCTACAATATTCTCATCGTTGAGTTGTTATTTTCAAAGTCTTAAAATCAGTAAAATTTTCTTAATTGTAACTCTTTTTTTATTCTTTTCGCTATCGACATCATTCATAGCGGTTCGAAATACCCCTTTGTGAACAATCTTAACGATATGTATCTATCTTTGAATTTCAAAAGAAGACTACTATACGTGGCAGATGCCAAACTAAGCGCCATGCTATATGGATTCAAATACAAAAAGAAATGGTAATATAGTGCCCAGAATGGATATATCAATACGCTCGATTAGAAATATAAAGCCAATTTTTTACTAGCTATAAAAAAAATCATTCACTAATTCTTCCGCTTTCAAAAATATGATGCTACTCTTATATCTTATATCATTAGTCCCTGTGATTCGTTGGACGAAATCAGTCAATTTTAATATTCTCAGGTAATGAATTTTAACATATCTCTAATGAAGTCATTATAAGCGAATTCATGGTACATCGTACGCTCGACTTTCCCTTGACTGAAGGGTCTACGGTTTGTAATATGATAATCAATTCAATTGCACCGTTGTATTTGTTTGTCTAAAACAAGTTTATCAAGCGTATTTTCTTTTTACTTAATCGCAATGTACATTACTTTTCTATGAATTATATCGAATACATGACTCAAAAGATTGATAAATCAAGTTGATTTTATCTTAACATATTGTTCTCTTCTTCCCTTGAAAAGAAGTGGCGATGTATGATAGGGCAATAAATCGAAATGAAAACTAATGCGTATGTATCAAATGCATCTGAGGCAGCTTTAGTGACTCTCATAGTCTTTCCTTAGGTAAATAACATTGATTTGTCTTCTTCTAAATGATACTTTATGGTACGGAATGAGAGCTGTCGAGCAAAGTATAAAAATGGTGTGACTTCAAAAGGCTATTTATCAATTAATCAGTAAAATTTGATAAACGTTTTATTGTGTTTATCTTGAAATTTAAGTTATATTTATTCAGCTGTCAAACGATTACAAGTATTCTCTGTAGGTTTCTCTTACTTTGCTCTCAAAAGCTTTCACTTTTTGCAGGTCATACTGAATTAACTATATCTACAACTGATTTTGATTTATTCACAGCAGATTAGTTAGAATCGAACATATTGCGTTGTAGATATCCATTACGACTTTCACACCACTAAAAAAATTTCAAAAACTTGGCTGTAAGGTTCGTTTAAAATCTGTTATCTGACGGATCCTAAAATTATGAAACTCGTTAGTCTTTTTTTTTAAACGAACACTTCTTCATAAAATAGACATCATTCCGAAGTTCACATACAAAATAAGCGCAAAATTCTGATTCTATCTCGCAATGGTTGGCTTCTCTGAAATATTTTCAAGACGTCTTTGATTATAGCGAAAAATATATTGCATTTTCGAATATGAATGTGTGCGTATGTGGGTGTCGGTTTTAGTAAGTGTTTTGGTCTTCAATTAGTTCACTCACATTCTCAATTTGATCAACCGACTTATCGATGAGACCATTCAATTCGTGCTGGAATAGTGACGGTCGCCTTCATAAATAAATTTACGTCAAAGTCAAAGGAGAGAAAATCAATGGCGAAAATATTTATAAAGTGATGAATACCCATGTAAACATCAAACACAAAAATCCTGCGTCTAAACGCGTTTTTCTTATGAAACGCATCTGAGCGCGATTTCTATATGGCTTGCATCTGACCGAGGTTGGAAAAAGATTTCCAACGCGTCAGGACGCATTCTCATTTGGAATCGTGTCTCCAGTGAAACATTTTACACGTTTGGACGCAAAAAAAGTTTCACATGAAACGTGTCTAGGTGCATTTAGTAGCTCCCATTAAGATGCAAACAAAACTCGATTCAGAACCCTATTAGTCAAAACTATTTGCACCATTGGTTTTATATCCACCAGAAAATATGTATCAGCGTTTCCTATAAAATTAATCTACTTTGAACAATGTCAAGTCCTCAGCAGTTTTTAATAAAATAGAATAAGGTCATGAATTCTGAAGCATCAATACTCTAAGAGTGGAAGCGATGGAATTTTAGTAAAAATATAAACGATTTTTTTCCAAAAAAGGAATAGTTTGCATTATTAGAAATTTAAAAAATTATGTAACTCACTTTATTTAATGCAATTATTTTTTGTTTTGAATAAGCATATTAATTGATATATATTGTGCAATAACTAAGATATATATGTACACAGCATTTTATTGACACATACATTTGTAAATAAGGTTCTAACATACGATCCTTTACAGCTCCTGTTTCGTTTGACAACTAGTGTGATCACATGTGGCTCGACTGTATGCATACACTTGATTTATAATAGCTAGATTACTTGTTCTAATCTCATTTCTAGCATTTCAGAAACATAAAAATTTAAACTTTGCGTTTATCTATAGTTAGGTAAAGACCATCATTCGACGATATCGATAGCGACTTAGATAAAATCTGAGACAGATTGTAACATATTTTTGCAATTTAAAATATCGAGTCGAACGCGTCTCAACGAGAATTAATGTCCAACTGCATCTGAACGGAAGAAGTGATCCATCTGAGCTACGCTCGATTATTGCGATTTAGACGTCAACGAAACGCAATTCAGACCCGTTTGAATTCGAAAAAAGATGTACATGTATATCTATGCAATAAAATACAGTTGATATTATGTTTGACAGTAAAAACATTTCTTCAATGTTCTGTGTTGCACCTGAATTTTCGATAAGTTTTATGAAGTAAGTTGGCTATTCAAAACATCAAATGTGATTAGAAACTATCGAAATGTGAATAGTGCAAGTCCAAACTATTATTGAAAAAAAATTACCTAAAAGAAAGACATCATTCAATAAATACAATAGAATGTTTTTCTTCACAAGAATTCATCGCACATGAATGTAAGATAACAAAAGATTCATTTTTTTTTGTTTTCACTGACGAGATAATCATGTTTAACTAAGCCATAAAAAAATCTAACTATTCAGTATATTGTCCTGTCTGCATCATTATACTTTTTCAGTATACAATTAATAAATAATAGTATAAGAAGGTAAGTCATACATCACGCTGAACGATTCGAAGAATACGCATCACACAGCATCCTTTTCAAAAATATGCATATCTATTCTTATAGATTTTTCTTTCTGTATCAACTACTTTTCATGATAGAAAATTTTAAGTTGTCGTGTTGATTTATTAATCATACAACTGTCAAGAAAAATTCGCATCTGTATAAAGAAAGGTTTTTGGAAACTAAACCTTGAGTATTTGTGGAAGCGAACATCAAAATGGTCTTGCCAACAATTGATTTCTGTTCACCGAATCGATTACGCCCGTCGTGCAGGATTTCCTGTTCCACTGGAATGGACTCCACAATGCAATGATGTTCTGGATGCAACTTACCATGGTTTATCATTTGTTCGTGAATGGTAATTGAAATTCACTAATGGAAAACTTGATGTAAAATTCAATAATATATTTCCTCCGCTTATTGACGGTTTAAAATATGAAGGACGTACACATTCGGAATATGCTGTCAACAAAATTGTACATATTTTGAATGTGGTCAAAAATGAATCTCATAAGATGAATGAAAAAATTGCAAAATTGTTGCTGCAAATTATATACAAAATCGTCTTTTATGTCTTATATCACTAATAGGACATTACGCAACGATGATCGAACAAAACTCAATACGCTGTATCCCTATTGTTATCTTCTGTGTAATTATATTGACCGTCATGCAAAACATCATTGTTTTCTACGAATATTTCATTGGCATAAATCTCGTTCAATGATGGTATATCGCGATGATCATGTTTCGGATAAATTAATTGAAGAATACATCCAAGCAACTGAACGAAAAGAAAAATATTTCAAATGGCTTTCATTCGTTTCAACGTCACTTGATCATACCGTTGCCGAAAACTTTGCATGCAATGCTTTGTATGCCATCAAAATTGAACGTTATTCATGCTCGGATTAATATATAGTCTCAGATGAAAATACATATTTTCAGGATGAACGAGAAGTCTTATTAAAATCTGGAACACGATTTCGAGTTATTAAAGTAGAATTCGGTATTATTTCTGAACGACATGTGATCCATATAAAAACATTTCCATCGTATTTGTCCAGTCGATTATGATAAACATTTATGTCTTCTGAAATGTTTTTACAATATCTTAAATGCACTTTTTTCTTCAAAATAAAACTGCTACGCTTTTAGTCAATATTATTAGGATACTCAGTCAAATAGGAATAACGAAAAATTAAGACTTGTTATCCAAAAATACCAATATTAACGTTGTTTTAGACTGGACTAAGAGCTAAGCGAAAACCTTATGAAGCACTTCATTCACTTTGAACAAAAGTATGATTTAATTAGCACACTCAGTACATATGATTGCATTTGTTGCGAACTCTCTTGAGACTCATGATCATTTTATGCTGGGAATATTGTTTTTCCTCGTTGTTTAAAACGTGTTCCTAAGCATGCATGCTATCATAATTAATCGATTCTATTTTCTTTTCAATAGATCACAATACTTTTAAACAAGCATGCTCACAGTTCCTTGCGACAGACATTTTCTTAGATGAAGTGGATGTGGGTGCTACTGTAAAGAGTAGATACCCACCCACATCGACGCTCCCTCCCACATTCATACCCTCACCCAAACGGACCAACATCCACACCCGCACGCCGTTTCATAATCTAAATTACGTTACAATCGTTGCTTCATAGGATCATACATTTGTAAAATAAGGTGTGAGTGAGTGTAGTTTTGAAACTAACACTCACACCCGAAACAACCTCTCAGCTTACCTGGATGCAAATATATGATATGAGACACTCATTCTAGTTTCATGTTGTGTATTGGAAAGATAGTTGTCATTGCCAACAGCGTCACAATTGAAAGAGATACATTATAGCCTCCATGTGACAGAACACACGTGGCTCGATTAAATTTGGTGTTGTTATCAATTGAATCAATTCGATAGAAGAACGCAACACCCAAGCAGTCAAAAAAGTTAAATTGACGCGTTATAACGGCCGTTTTGCGTTTTATCTTGTAACGCATTTTACACAGTCAAAAATGTCCGAATTTTGGCGTTTGAATAATCACAGTTTTTTCAGCTGTCACATCGTTGAAATGGTAGAAGAAACAAACGATTAAAACACATTTTCGAGATCAACGGTTTAAAACGGGTAAAATCGGACATTTTTGACTGTGTACAACGCATTTAAACTAGGGAAGAATGGATATAACTCACATACCTTAATATTACAAACAACATTAAAATGCAGTATTTACTAATAAATAAGAGATACCAGGTAACATCGGTTCGAAGAAAGTCGGAAGTTAAAGAGCATATCACAGTAGTGTAGTTTCATTTCTTTTCAGAGAATAGGTTCATGGTCACGTAAATATCGAGTGATAGCTGTCTAGCAATTTTTTTTGTTTTATTTTATCTTCTAAATAATAAAAAAGAATTTGCAAGAAAAGCTAACTCAAGTGTTAAGGATCTCATGCATTCTAAATTTAAATTATCGAATCTTGCTTATTCACTAGAAGATTTTTTCACTATTTGGAAGACAAAGTAAAATGTTAAATTTCGCTAGAAGACTATTGCTCGATTATTTACAATTACATGGCCATGAATCTAATCTCTGAAAAGAAATGAAACTACACTACTGTTGTAAGTTCTTTAACTCCTGACTTTCTTCGAATCGATGCTACTTGGTATGTCTTATTTACTAGTAAACACTGAACTTTAATATCGTCTGTAATATGAAGGTATGTGAGTTATATCTATTCTTCCCTAGTCTTAGCCATAGTTCTTACTTATTGGATCTATTTAAAAAGTTTTTCGAAACTAAATAATGAAGTAGAGAAAATGAAGCGCACGTCACACACTATTTTTCTCTATAAGCACTATTCACCTAAACATATAGCACAATAAATCAAGTACCTAATATAGAAGTTTCTTTTTTGATAGTCTAAATATATTTGGTAATGCCTTTTCATATTTAGAAAGTATATGTTGTGGTCAAAAGCCAAATTTTAATTTTGACTGGACAAAATTAAAATTCTTTTTTTAATGAAAAGAATAAGGTAAAATTTCGACACCAAAATGTATGGATGTGGGTGAGGATGCTTGGTTTTGAAGAGTGTGAGTGTAGGTAGGTGTGAAAGGAGCAAGGCTCTAGGATTACCATCTTGCTATTAATTTATATAAATTTAAACCATCGGTAATCAAGTTTAAAACAAATTAAATTTTATTCATAATTTAAATTATCAGAATTTATATTTAAAATAAATTTTGGTTTAGACAATTTAAATTTAATTTTAGCTTTTAAATTATTAAAAAAAAATTAAATTTACTTTAAATGCAAATTATGAGAAAAATAGCCTAAACTTATTTTAAATTTAAATTACCGATAATTTGATTTCCGCAGTAATTATCTCAAAAGTAAATAAAAATTAATCGTCCA